>VCRD01000711.1:0-62782 GCA_006783055.1 Trinorchestia longiramus | reverse complement strand
CTGCTGTTGTCACCGCCACTATAGCTGCCGCCGCTACTGCTGCTGCTGCTGCTGCCGCCTTGGTTCCCTGCCCGTCCGACAGCAACATCCGGTGGTGGCTGCACGCGCTGCCGCCCACCTCTGGCATGCACCTGTGCCCGACGAGTGTAGCGTTTGCAGGTTGTCCTTCCAGTTGAGTCACATTTTAGCGAAGCAACTTGCATTCCAGTGAAGTTGAAGTTGATTTACATTCCATAGAACTTACGTGCTACTAGTTCCAGTGAAGTTATATGCCAGTTGTTACAACGAGGTTGCATGCCACTTGAGTTGAAATTGAAGTGAAATTATATACCAGGGAAGTGAGAAGCCATTTGGCAGGCAGCGTTTACCACGTATGAGGAGCTGCATTTATTTCATGAACACATCAGTATTCCTGCTCTGTGGAGGTAACTGTCATCACTTTGCTCGCTTTGTGTCCGCAGGCTGGACCCAAAAGTTTCTTATAGGTAGGAATTAAATCTGTGAACCATTCTGTCCCAATATTTAAATTACGAGATTATTGCCCACGATTTCATTACGTTTGTTCAAACTTCAGAATCTCTGAAGAGGTTTGAACACATTTGAGAGCAGCACACAGAATACAGGCACAAATTGCAGCATCGTACAGGTTGTACTCGTTTTGCTATGCCCACCTCGTTGTAGCAGGCGTGGGCAGCCCATTTTGACCTTAGCCTTCTTGAATCATGATGAAAACCTCGAGATGAAGTCTTACCTGACTGAAATGCAAAATACATAAGCCTCTGAAAATTGTTATTCGTCAAGTTGTACACAAAAACGCCTTTTTCATAATTTTTTGAATAACCGTGCAAGGATCCGTTAACCGTTTTGATCTTTGGCAAGGATGGGCAATAATTACAACGGACTCTTCGACTCACTGCCTGTGCTGGAAACATCACCAGAGTCTGAGGGTCGCCTTCAGCCTAGTCTCTGTTCAGCATGTCTGGCCTGCGTAATTTCTGCCTGTGCAAGTCATTTGAGCACGGTTAGCGCTTTGATATATTGTCAGACACATATATTGTCTGATCGACCGCTGCAAAATTTGCAACTCGTACGCAACAGTTTATGATTGTAGAATTTCGAATTTGTAGTTTCTAAAATGAGTGAGGCGACCGAATCTGCTCAGTGAATTGGAAAGGTTTGAGAAAGACTGCCATTAAGATCTCTCCTTGCTTGAAAATGAAAATATATTCCTCAAAAAATGGTCTATATTCAATACACGTGTACGATACGGCATTATTTTCCAGCGATGCAAGGAAGAAGCGGCAGAAGGCAGAAGCAAGGTCACACTTAGGAATTTCCGATGCATCATCACAAGGGGCACCTGTGGACCTTGAGGGAAATTTGGAGCGGGAAACTTCTTTCCCTGTCCATCTTCTAGACTTCAAGAAACTTATTTCTTCGCCTCCCTAAGTTGCTATTTCTTCGCTTTAGCCTTCGCTTCGACATTCAACAGAAACATGTGCAGTTTGCACGAGTAGCCAACCAGCTACAGGAAGGGATGGTATCACGGATACTGAGTTCTATTATGTCGATCAAGAACAAAACTCCAGGCTGTTATGGGCTCCAAACCACGAGTCGTTACTCAACATCCGGCCCAATGGTGCGGAAAAATCGCATCATTTGAGTTCAAGCTGGTTTAGTGGAGCTTTGCTAGAAAATTCACTCAATGCTCTGTATTCTCTGGGTAAAACTGAAGTCCTGTCAAAACGTTCAGGCAAGTGCTCATCTAAACGCTATAGTTGGAGCTTGAAGACATTGAACGTGCGCTCAAGTTTCGTACTTAATTCATGTCAAAATTTTCCTGGAAACTCAACGAGCACAGATTAAAATGTCTTTACAGCCTTAGAATAAAACCTCGTCACTGGCCTCAACAGACATGCATAGATGTGCACAGTCACAGTCAACAGACTGTGCACAGTCAGTGTGCATAGTCTGTATCAAGAGGAACACAGGACGAAGATTTTTATTCTTCAAATACTTCATAAAACATACCAGATAATAGACTATCATTGTTTATTTTCTATCATACAACTGCATACATTCAGCTATTCTTGTGCAGTTGTAATTTATTATGAAAAACTGAGAAAATATGGAAAGTATTACATTATTTTTTTACATCATGTGGTCTAATTTGCATGGAACGTTGGTGAACTTGCATGACCCACTGACTAGAAGCATTAATTCCCTCAAAACAACAATGTTTCTCTGCTTTGAGGCAGTGAAGAGCTGTGACGTTCTCTAAAGCGACCTGTGTGCACAGGAGACGCAGCGTACAATATGCAGTCTGCTGCAGACACAGTGCACAGTCGGCTGGAGACATCGCCCAGTCTAATGGAGACAGTGCACAGTGTGCACAGTCTGCTGGAGACATCGCCCAGTCTACTGGAGACAGTGCACAGTGTGCACAGTCTGTTGGAGACAGCGCTCAGTGTGCTGGAGACGTGGCTGTGCGTCACAGCGGGTGTGTGGCGTACAGCTGCGTACATGGTATCAAGGATACGGGCACCTGTGCCAGTGCATTGTTGCCATTGTTCATTTGGTTTAGCACACTTGCCTGGTCTGAACAAGGGTTCCATATCGACAACATATGCGTCAGGACGAGACCGCCTAAACTTTTCTTTGTGCGCAATTTTGTGTTAGTTCAGGCAAAACAGTACGAAAAACTGGCGTTTTGGCAGGTGCTCATCGTGAAACTTGCCTTACTATGCGATGCTAGCGTTAATAGATATTCTTCACTTTGAGTTGATAGCAATAATTTGTTCCACAACCGGTCCATATACTGTACATGCTAGTAAAATTTGAAGGCGCCGCTAGTAATTTTTTAGTTGAAACCGGTCAATTATCACATTGTCTCCCCTTGTATAAGTGTAAATATTAATTAATTGTTACATTGTATCTTTTTGTTTGAATGCAAATTTCGATGAATTCTTGCCTTATCTCCCCTTGTCCTAATGCAAACTCTACCATTGTCATACATCTTATACTAAAACATTGGCCATTCAGGAGTTACTATTCGTGGATGCCGCTAAAATGCCGCTCATCTCAAGTCAGAGACAGTCAATATTTAGCCATTCTATTACAAATTGCGATGAAAGATATCTATTGCTCATCAATCAAGAGTGTTTCCTCTGATGGAAATTTTAATTCCGTGCGTCTATTTCCTATGCTTCAGATATTTCGTAGACCAAGTTACTTTTTTCTGATAATTTGTTATGAGGGTATCCTCTAAGTGTAGTGTTGTTTGAAACCTCACCGTGCTGAGTGATGATGGGAGTCGTGGTCTGAACTGTCAGTGTGTGAGAGTTGCGGTCTGAACTGTCAGTGTGTGAGAGTTGCGGTCTGAACTGTCAGTGTGTGGGAGTTGCGGTCTGAACTGTCAGTGTGCGAGAGTTGCGGTTTGAACTGTGTGTTTTCTGGGAGTTGCGGTCTGAACTGTCAGTGTTTGGGAGTTGCGGTCTGAATTGTTAGTGTTTGGGAGTTTCGGTCTGAACTGTCAGTGTAGCGAAATTGCTCACTTATTTCTCAGTGTTTGTGTACATGCTCTATGTGGAGCAGAGCTCCTTTTGGACAACTCATTCCAGATGCAAGGGAATTGCTTGTGTCTCCGAGTAATTATCCTATAGAATTGCATCACTTCTGTCCTAATATCAGTACCACCGCTGCACGAATATTCTATTAATTTTCACGTCAATTGTATACGGGGCAGTTATCTTTGGATGTAAAATCAGGCTTGATTGAAAAAGTGGAGTAGTAGGAGACGTCAACATAGAGGGACACTACTGAATAATCTCCTTCATTATTGCCGGGGTAATTGTCTACAATTACGTGCAATAATGCACCTACATGGCTGTCGTGATAATTCTTTACAATAAAATACGATAATGAACCTCCATAACTGTCTAGGTAATTGTTTACAATAGCTCACAATAATGCACGTACATAACTGCACAATGTGCGATGCACCACACCCACAACCTTGGGCTTGTTTCCCAGTAGTGCATAGTGCGGAGTTAAATAGGCAATCAAAATATTTTTTCGAGTGGAAGAAAACGTATTTATCTTGATGGGGGAGAGTTGTAAAGTTTCAAATTTTCTTTAATGTACATGTTGAACATATTGAAATGCAAACATATGGAAAAACAATTATTAAACCTGATGAGAAATATTGTGTTTCAAGGTAATATTGTGTTTCAACTTTTAAACCTCCCGCCCAATAGCTTAAAGATTGTTGTCTTCTTTCATTAAATTCCTTACGCCAATAATATTTTCATTCTGTGTAACTTTCAAGATGACAATGTAATCTAAAGACCATGTAGTTATGGATACCACTATGAACACACACAATATTAATTTAGCAGCGAATTAAGATACAGGTGGAAGTTCTTCACGGCTGCGAGTAGTCAACTTTTGTTTGACAATAAACTTGTATGTTTTCCCTAGAAGTCCCTCTGAACATATTTCTAGGTGAGAAAAATATGATCCCTCCAATGCATAATACACCAGAAACATGACAAACCGGAATGTTCCTTGTAAAAATTATACAATGTGAAGTAAAGAACGCTAGAAGGAGACTGAACCACTGACGGCACGCAACAAACATTCGCGTTCAGTTGTCCCGACCAGCGGCATCAATCTTGTAGATCGAATAATGTAGACTGTTCTTGCGGTAAAAAAAATTGTTACACTTGTGTCACGTGAGTCTGTCTGGTGCTGCTGGTGCGGGCGTACAGGCAATATCCCAGCGTGACTCGCACACCGTTTCCGCTACCCCATCGCTCCCAGAACTCCCCCACCCTCACACGGCACCCGAGCCCCCGCTCCAGTTCTGCCCATGGCTCCTACCCTCCATTGTGCGACGAGGGTCTTTGTGTGCACGCACAGCAGCAGCTAGCAAATCAGCCAGCGTTGCAACACTCGCTGACCTCCCTACGACCGTCACCCACCTCAGTGTCCCTGGCATGTATACGCAGCGTGGCATGCAGGTCTCGATCTCTTAATTATACTCCTGCATCGATCAGCAGCATCTTGATCTGTTTTACTTCAGTTTGGATCATCGGCCTCTTGTTAAACGCTTTCCACGAACGACATGCCCGTAGCTGTGCAGCTGTGGCTTGCAGGGAATCTGAGGCATCGTCTACCGCACAAATTTTACTTTAAAATGCTTAATAAAGTAAAGTAACAGTGCATCATTTCTGATGCTTTTCTAAGTATATAACATAAATTGTACATAAATTATTCAATGAGTTATTGTATATTTTTCTCTGCCCACCTCTTATTTCAAGTGTAGAATTTCCTGCCCACCATTTACTTTCAAGTGTAACATTTTATGCCCACCTCTTTCAAGTGTGATGTTTCATGCCCACCTCTTACTTTCAAGTGTAACATTTCATACCCACCTCTTACTTTCAAGTATAACATTCCATGTCCACCTCTTACTTTCAAGTGCAATATTTCCTGCCCATCTCTTTCTTTCAAGTGTAATGCTTCCTACCCACTACTTACTTTCAAGTGGGACGTTCCTGCCCTCTTATTTTTAAGCGTAGCATTTCTTCAAGAATAATCTCACACGACGCTTGTTATCGCTCCCCTCTGACTTAATTTAATTTCAGTTCCTGGAACGAGAAATTAACGCCATACGCATGACCGTGTGGCACCTGAGTGAACTGACTGCAAAAGATGTGAATCCCACGCAGAGTGAATTATGTACTATTTTTGTAAAATTATACCATAAATTTCGGTTGGATCCAGTACGCAGAGCACACCATTGTCTTACGAGCGTGTACCAGCGCCTAATACTGATCACGCATGTATAAATGTAGACTTAGAGACACGTTTGCGTCAAATCGTGCCTCACCAACGTCTTCAAGAAATATTTGCACATGTTAAATCTTCCTTGTAAGAGAAACACTCCAGGACTGTCATAAAATGCGACTAACTGCAAGGTGAGTGCATATTTTCTCCCAACCTCAATATTGAGTACATCTCTCGAAGCTGTAATTATTGAATAATTGAAGTGTAGGTTAGGTATCATGGAATAATTGTACTGTAAGTAAAGTATCGAACAATGGCTCAAATTATACATCTCATCCACTCATTTCAATACGAACTCACAGATTCCATTTAATTGCTTGCAATTCCCATTTAGATTCCCGAGCATGAAAGGTCACCGGTGTGGTACAGTCCTCAAGCAAAGGTCAGCATAAGCAATCAGCAGCAGCCTCTGCCCTGAGCACAGGACGCAGTCGTGCTTCGTAAACTGGGCTTCAAAGAAGAGGATGCGAGGGACAGGTCGTGCCAGATGTGATAATTTAGAGGAAATTCCGGTCAAATTGACCTGTTAGCTTTGGCTCCCATTTTGTAGTACTGGAAACATCCCTCGTGCGTAAAAGATGATTCATATACAGGATTTGTAGACTGAAGCCAGCTTGAAAATTGAAAGATTACAAATCAATTGAATTGAAATTTGTATTCACTACATTTGCATGTTCTATCATGTAATTCATCCCTGAGGAGTCTGTGTCTGCAGTTCAGAGGACCGATGTCACCACCGCTGTCTACTAGCAATACTTCCGTTAATCATCAAGTATGTTCGCTATTACAGCTCCGAGTCACAAAATTGTCAGGTTTCGGTTGCTGGATGATGTCTCTCTCTCTCTCTCTTATCAAGTATTCAAGTTTATGTTATACTAATGATGTGTTCTTTACCGTTTCTGGCCATTCTGTAGAATCGAATCATACGCCCTTTTTTATACATAATTCACATAATTATGTTTATTGTGTATTTGTCATGTAGAAAAATATTCTGAAACATTGCATAATAGGATGGCACCCATTGTGGTTAGCTGCAGCCAGCTGAGGAAGGCTACATCTGACTTGTTGCAACGCCGCTTTGCAACAAGAGAGAAAATGCGTCACTGATTATTACCTGTCCGTCACGTATTATTGCTTGTATAGATTCATTCATATGGTATAGCATATTATATAGAAATATATGGGATACACAATCGTGTTCTCTCTGCACTGTCTAGCGGCAACATGCTAGCACACCCTGCAACATAATTGACCAAATAATCCATATGCTGCTGATCAATACGCACCTGCCTCCTTACAGCAGCTGTGCAGGCACCCACCACTAGCAGCTGTGCAGGCACCTGCCACCAGTAGCTGTGCAGGCACCTGCCACCAGTAGCTGTGCAGGCACCCGCCACCAGCAGCTGTGCAGGCACCCGCCACCAGCAGCTGTGCAGGCTCCCATCCCCAGGTGTACAGGCACCCGCCACCAGCAGCTGTGCAGGCATTATGGCACCTGCCCGCTCGTTTGCTCCTCAAACAGCCGTGCCGCAGATTAACACGCTCGAGTTACCAGGGCTCAGTCAACACTTCTTCTTTTTCTTCTTCTTAAACAAGATAACGAGAGAGAGGCAGCCTCAGTGTGCGCAGGTGCCCTCGTTCTGTGCAAGCTGGAGTCTTGAACTCGGTGCAAAAATACGGAGGCATTTTCAAACGTCCGTTAAGGACTGAATTAGAGAGCAAGCTCACATACGTTGAGGTATGTGTAGCTATGTTACTACGAGTATGTTTTTTATTTAGTGACCTAGTGTGGGCCAACTTAACTATCGTCTAGCAGGAGGGCCTGATTAGATTCTTGCCCTCTAACAGGATAACATGATGACTGATAATGTAGTTAATGTCTGAATACAGACTTGAAGTGAAACATTATTCGTTGCTCGACCAGGTCTGACTTCTAAGTCTTGTGTACATCAGTCTTGTCTACATCAGTCCGAGAGAAAAATTCAATTCTGGAAAACAAAAAGAAAATAATTTCAGATATAATCATATACAACGTGCCTCCTAACACTTCACCTACCGGAACTATCTTGAATTCGTTTCTATTCGGTTACTAACAAATTAACTTTTTAATCAAGATTTGGTGAGGAGGAATTCTCATTCTTTTAGATCATAACTAAACGTACATTTCACGTCTTTGCAAAACTATGCGTTGACATGATTGATACATAGCCATTGGAATTGTGGTTTCCATTACACAGTTTCCGAACAGCCACTGCATCGGAGGCAGGATACAGACCGGCCTGCGCAGCATCACCATGCCATGAGTTAGCATCATCATGAGATGAATTAGCATCACCATGAGGTGAGTTAGCATCACCATACGATGAGTTAGCATCATCATGAGATGAATTAGCATCACCATGAGGTGAGTTAGTATCAGCATGAGATGAGTTAGCATCACCATGCGATGAGTTAGCATCATCATGAGATGAATTAGTATCATCATCAGATGAATTAGCATCACCATGAGGTGAGTTAGTATCAGCATGAGATGAATTAGCATCACCATGCGATGAGTTAGCATCATCATGAGATGAATTAGCATCACCATGAGATGAGCTAGCATCACCATGAGATGAGTTATCATCACCATGAGATAAGCTAACATCACCATGAGATGAGCTAGCATCACCATGAGATGAGCTGGCATCACCATGCGGTTAGTAACACTGCTGGGTGTTGTCTGCAGTCAGTGCCCTACTCCGATGAGTCTAATGCTCATCTCTGTAGCAACATTTTTCTTCGTAAAATTTGTGCTCGCTCGAAATTTCTGTCAAGCAAGTTCACGACAATGAACACATTTTTTTTATAGTGTATTCAAGCTACCTAAATTTATGATCGCATCTGCAATTCTTGCGAAATACAAGAAAATCACCTTTATGAAAGCAAACATCAGTTTTGAGAGACAAACATGAAGCCTTCTACTGTAAAGTATCTAGTGAATTCAGTTTCATTTAATTTGCATATTTATGCTATGATCTTGCCTGTGATCGAACCATTGCTTAATAGAGTCATTTTGTAAAAGCAAATCAAGACTTTATTTCTTTCAATTTAATTTAATCTTGTGATTAGAATGACAGTGTAACGAACATTCATCTCCTAATCGCCATAAACCTGAATGTATGACTTTGTTCTCATTTATTGGCGACCGTGTATTGGCGAAGAACAAATGACAAACTTTATTATTATTTTCATTTCAATGATTTAATTTTCCGTGTGTGTAGAAATTTCTTTCATCGTTGTGCCTCACTACATTTCATATTGTTATTACCATTGCAGTTGTTTGATGAAACGATCTAGCAATCAGACGAAAATAGTAATGAAAGCCAGTGCATGCAGTGTGATAGTTTGACTGTAATACTAAAAAGAACTTTCATGGACTTTCTTGCTCGATGGGAATTTCACAAACATTGTGTACTTGAAATGCTTTGTGCCAAGTTACTGTTGAATTAATCTTTAATAATTTAACCCCTAATTCGTAGCATATAAGCCAAGACCTGTAAGAATAGTGTTTTTTATTCATGATTTTAATGCCTGATACAGTAATTTTTAAATATGCTAAGAAAATTGAGAACATTTCAGTACAAAGATTCAAATTTTAATCTTAGTTTAGTCTAACTTGGCAGGGAAAGTGCAAATTCGGAGTCAGGAAATTCTCGCCGGGTTGACGAGCTTCTGTCGTGAAGCTGCCGACAAGCATTCGCCTCTTCAGTGTTTCGGCGCAGCACAAAATGCGCACATTTTTCAGGTCCGCTGAAGATGAAAGCGCGCCGTCACCGGAGAAATTCTCAACAAAGAGTGCCAAAGAAATGAAACCGGGCGGCGCTAGCGAAAGGTTTCTGTCAGCGGGAGTCCGAGATGTGCCTAAGAAATGACACAAGATCGCTGCGCACTGCTATCAGTCGGGCGCTGTGCCACGCTGGCGAGTTCGACATCGACGTCGCGGCGGCGCTTGGACATGAATGCCTTCGTTCTCATAGGTCCACTCTGTGCGGTTGTACTGCTGCTAGAGAGCTGTGCCTCGTTTTACCAAGCAGCTCTATTGAACTGAAGCGTTCTAGCATTTCGCCCTTTGTCTGGTGGGAAACAGAATAGTCCGAGTTTGTATCAACCGTTGAGTTTGTGCAAACCAAATTTCTTGAGCTAAAAAATTGAAATGCTGCTCTTGGAACATTATTTATGGTGGTGAAAATTGTACGATTGCTTAGTCTTGAAATAAACTATTCGAGGTACTACACACCTTTGAATTTTACAATCTGAGATAGTGTTACAATAAACTATTAAAGTTATAACGTTGAGCAGCAGCCTTGGGCTTACTTCTCGCAAAATCACCTGACTAACTTTTAGTCAATAAAATGTGTAAAGTCGACATAGCTTCTGATATTTGCCACATATTATTGACAAACCTATTGATATTCACTATTTGATCAACAAAGCTAAATACATTCTCTACAATTGATCGACAAAGCTATCGGTATTCACCACATTTGATCGACAAAGCTAACGATATTCACTACATTTGATCGACAAAGCTAAAGATATTCACTACATTTGATCGACAAAGCTTACGATATTCACTACATTTGATCGGCAAAACTAATGATATTTACTACATTTGATCGACGTTTCTTGTGGTATTTACTACATTTATCTCAAAAATTAAAAAGGCAAGCTGACAACTTATTTTTTATCGGTGGAGTAATATATGTGGGAGTAAAACTACATTATTCAGCTAATGGATTAAAAAATATAAAATTTGACATTAAGCTGCTTCAATAAATTTTAAAAATTATTCATAAGATTCCAAAAATAAAAAAAGTGAATGAAATTGTGCATGCAATTTTTTGTTGCCTATTGTGGAAGAAAGTATACTTCCAAGCATTGCTCTTGACTCTAATAGAACTCGTAATGTCTGTAGTAGAAATTACTACACACGTGATGATCAGTTAGCGTCAGAATATAAGAGGAAGCTGCTCTTAAACCAGCCTTTGTAGCTCACTTCGAAACGTTTTGTGAGCGAATTGGTGTGAGGAACCGAAGGCGTATTCTTCGCAACTGCTTTGTTTGAATTAGTTCGTTCTTCTAGGTTGGGTGCTGTACGTGAATGTTATTATTTGTTTTCAGCAAGTTATCAAATATGTACGTTGTGAAAACTCTCGATGCATTAACTGCTGAACCTAACTTGTGTAACTCAAGAATATCAGCGAGTCAAGTTTGTTACCTTTAAATATTTCAAAAAAGTGTACTATCATGAATGATGGATTCCAACTTCCATAAAGGGAAGTACACGTACGCCAAAAGAAAAAACTTCCCTGTCATAAAAGTACCAGTTCTACGTCGCGCGCACGAACTTTGATTGCATCAAGATAATTTAAAAACATGGGAATGAGCAGAGAACAATTCTTAATTTAGCTTGGCATGGCTGCTCGTCACCTTCACCTCACTCTGCTTGTCATGGCTGCTTGTCACCTTCACCTCACTCTGCTTGTCATGGCTGCTTGTCACCTGCACCTCACGCTGCTAGGCATTGGCGATTGTCACCTGCACGTCACGTTGATTCGCACTGCTGCTTGTCAGTTACTGCTTCGTATGACTGCTTGGCATGGCTGTTTGTCAGTTATTGCGTAGCATGACTGCTTGTCAAAGATGTTTGTCAACTTCAGAAAAAAACGACCATACATTTCCTTGTACGTACCACAGCAACAGGTACGGGCCGCGCACTTCTTTGTACGTACCACAACAGCAGGTACGGGCCGTGTACTTCCTTGTACGTACCACAACAGCAGGTACGGGCCGTGCACTTCCTTGTACGTACCACAACAGCAGGTACGGGCCGTGCACTTCCTTGTACGTACCACAACAGCAGGTACGGGCCGTGCACTTCCTTGTACGTACCACAACAGCAGGTACGGGCCGGAAACGAGCCATTATGGACGCTGGAGCGAGGCAGACGACCCATGTCCGGCCCGCACCTGCTGCGGTCTTGTCTGACGGTCCGACCTGTTCGTCATGACAAGTGTACAGACAGGTACATACAACAGGTCTGTCAGCTCGCAGGTATAAGTTCACCTAAAAAGGGAGCAGAATGTTTTTTTTTCAAATTCACTGTGCAATGAATATTGTACGTTTCCCACAGTAAATTTTTAATTGTTATTTTGAAGGAATGTTCACTGTATGTGTGAAGTCCGAGTGATTTGGTCTTGCATGTGCACTTTGAGTCGTTGAAGTCAACACTGCAACTTCGTATGATTCAATCCATGTGGCAAGCTGCGCGTTCTGCGTCAGAAAGAGCTCCAACAACACTTGCATTTGCTTATTCCAGCTATTTACCGTCGTGATACTCCAATAAATAATAATTACAGGCTATGAAATAAATTGTCTAGTCATAATTTGTGCTTTGCTAGTGACCTTAGAGAGTGATGGATAAATTGTGCCTTACAGAATCACCTCATTCGTTACTTGAGTGGAATATTTCCAGGAAAAGGTCGAAAGCTTTTGGCTGAGTATTTTTTGTATAAAAGATGCATTCTTTGAGAGCTTGGGAATGAAATTAAATAGACGTACGGGACTGAATAGGAGACAATGGATCGAGCTTCTCTACTTGAATTCATGTTCACTCTTTTATATTTATAAATGTTTCTTCATATTTATCTAGATAAACTACGTATGCTGTGATTCAGTTTCTACAATTTCGTTTCTTCATGTATATTGATGGCTGCATCATTGATACCTGCTTAGTTATACCGTATACAAAACCACAGCTATTATTTCCATTACATTTACTGTTATATTTCGCATATAATATTTTTAAACTACAAGACTGCAAAAAATAGTTACCGAAAGTAGGTTGCAGCATACATGAAGAGTGCGTGAAGTGTACGTAGGCAGGAGCGTCGACCAAATGCCCTGAGTGGGCGGCGGTGCAGCAGAGCATGGTTCCGGCGCTACCGTTCCTTGTGTGCTTCCGCTGCCGCCACCACCCAACCCTCTGGCTCTGTCGCGCTGGTCATCCTCAACACCACCCGAGAAAAACGATTTCTACGTTCAGACAAGTCACGTATCAGCCTTCTTTACTTCTGGGCATTATTACTGAATGATTTTACACTAGCACCGAGGAGTTTGCGCCGCAGAAGCGTTGATCTTCAGTAGTAACTCATGTGCACAACCGTCTGTAGTCTTGTGCCGCCCGGCTGCCCGCTGACGCCGACGAACATTTTGCAACGACGTTTCCTGCTCTTTATTTGTCCGCCAAACTCACCATGCTTGTTTGAGGTGTAGAGGTGCAGGTGTAGTGGTTCAGGTGTAGAGGTGCAGGTGTAGTGGTTCAGGTGTAGAGGTACAGGTGTAGTGGTTCAGGTGTAGAGGTGCAGGTGTAGAGGTTCAGGTGTAGAGGTTCAGGTGTAGAGGTGTAGGTGTAGAGGTGCAGGTGTAGAGGTGCAGGTGTAGAGGTGCAGGTGTGGTGGTGAAGGTGTGGTGGTGAAGGTGTGGTGGTGCAGGTGTAGTGGTGCAGGTGTAGTGATGCGTGTGGTAGTCCAGATATAACGGGTGGGGCAAAAGTCACTTCACACTTTTAAATACTGTTACAAAAAATAATAAAGGCAAAAAAGTGGACTACATATGAAATGAAAGAGGAAATCTGGGAGTTTTTTTCGTATCTAGCATACCGATTAAAAGTTTATATTGTTACTCATAAAATTTCACTATTATCAATAACCCAAAGGGGCAAAATTTATCAAAGAAAAGCGAGCAAAAATAGTGGAAAGTTATTTCACATAACGGATTCTTAGTTGCAGTGCAGAGGGACTTCATGAGAACAATTAATCAACGAACAAGTCCTTTCAGGCATTGCATTATTGCAATGATTTCAAAATTCAGAAAATTCAGATCAACAGCTGATAAGGAACGTTCTGGTAGACCGAGAGCAGTACTAAATGTATTTTGTAATTTGCCATTTTGGGGTTATTGATAGTAGGAACAAGTATGAAGAACAATAGAAACTTTTAATCGGTACACTAGGTCCGAAATAAAATTCCAAGATATCCTCTTTTATTTGGTCTATAATCCGCTTATTTGCCTTTATTAGGTTTTGATGTAATAATATTTAAAAGCGTGAAGTGATTTTTGCCCCACCCGATAGTAGTGCAGGGTAAGGATACAGGTGTAGTGGTACAGGTGTAGTGAAGCAGGTATAATGGTGCAGGTGTCGTGGTCAGGTGTAGTGGCCAGGTGTAGCGATGCAGGTGTGATGGTCAAGTGTAGTAGTACGATATTTTGCTAAAGATGAATAAGTTTTGTGTCATTAGTGAAAACAGGGATTCCCTTTGTATGGATTTCGTAATTTTTGTTGATTCTTGAATAAATCCTTCGATTAAATAATATGAACGGCACTTTTTCTCTACTAAAATCCTCAGTTAGTCATTGGTTTCAATTTTGATTGCCACTTTATTTTAGTTACTTTTTGTTTCTTAATTTCTTTCATTTTTTTCTCATTTTTACAATAATTTCATGCACTACACAATTATTCTCCAGATGGTTCGCCCAAACTTTTCACAGTATGGAATTTTATTTGTGTGTTCTGATATCTGGTTTCTCCATTAATACCTAAAAACATTTTCATTGCGAAACTTAGTTAAATCATAGTCTGTTTCACTGACCACAATGTTATTACTAGCATTCTTTAAGGTGATAAACGTTGCATTGCTTTTCAAATCATATTTCTGCTTTCAAGTGTGTTTTTGTGTAATATATCGAGTGAACATGCTGATAGAATCCGAGAAATAGGTCACTGATTTTGTAATTATTTAATGCTGTAGAAACTGCCGGACGTAGAAATTGTTTCCCCTCATATTAGAGGGCAATGAAGGCAGTGACCCACGAACATAAAAATTGTTTCCCCTCATATTAGAAAGAAATAAAGGAAGCAACCCACGGCCATAGGAATTACTTCCCCTCATATTAAAGAAAATGAAGGTAAATATGGAAATGGACGGAAGCGGAGGAGGAGGGGTGAAGGGGAAGCGTGTCTTCGAGAGGTCAGTGTAACGGAGGACTGGCGCTGTGAATGAACGTCCCATAGCAGTGACCGCGTCAGGCCGTGAACTGCTCAGGTAGTCATTGCTAGGCTGGACATGGACTATAGGGGGAGGAGTGCTGGCTTGTTGGGGCACCCATTAGGACATGGACCATGTGGGAGGCTGGCTTGTTGGGGTACCATTAGGACATGGACATTTGGGGGAGGGGAGCTGGCTTGTTGGGGCACCATTAGGACATGGACCATCTGGGAGGCTGGCTTTTTGGAGGAGCGATTAGGATACGGACCACAGGGGGGGCCCTGGACCAGAATCAAACATGGGTTGGATTGGTCATGACGTCTAGGAGGCACTCGGATATGGACAGAGGGATCCTGACACGAGCAGCGACTAGGAATCTTACCCCGTCTAGGTTATTGTTCAAATACAACCGCAAAATATCTCACATGGGCAAACTGATAACTGATTACACAATCAAGGTTGCTTTATAAGAAAAGTAATAAAGACCATAATGAAACAACCTCAATTATCTCAAAACAATCGAGTCAAGCCTGTGAACTACGCATGTTAATTATGATTTATTGTTCATGAATGACTTATACGTGTATCGCCGTGGGAGGGGTTCATAGTTCAGTTCTCTTGCTTCTCAAAGATTTGAAACAACACACTACACTTTTTGGGTTAGGAGCATATTTTGAATATTGTGGTGTCAGTGGTGGTAAAAAGTCTGTCTCATATGTTGCTGAAACCTGTCTGCTGGTCATTCAAACAACAACCTGTGCTTCTATTCCATGAGCAAAATAATTATGAACGCATGACTTAAGAGTTGAAGCACTGCACCACATTCAAAGGAGGATAACAGACGCTGTATGTCCTGTTAGATTAAATGAATACATTTGATTCAAATTGCACTTCTGATCTGATTGTGTGAAAATAATCCTGTAGAACTTAAAATCTTTATTCCTTTATTTATTCAAGCTCAACGTTAGAGACTCTGAAATGCGAAAAGTGAATCAACTTTTGATCTCACCAAAGTTCAGTGTCAGCTTGATGGCTTGGGGTTTTTATAAGTTACTGGAGTCATATAATATGAATGATGTAATTGAGAATCAATGTATCACAATCAAGTAATTATTGCACATTGAGAATGCAATAAAACCTAAAAATCTCTGTTACGTCACTGATTTCCAGTTCGTTAGCAGCACTTGCTCTTCCAACTCTGAGCGAGAAAGTGGCCTCGTGTCTGACTTTCGGTCAGTCATGCAATGAAACTACGAAACTAGTAAATCTTGCAACTTTAAACTGGAGGCAAACGCCCAATTTAGGTAACCTACTTCTCTTATTTACTTATTCATTAATATATAATGTGAATCGCGAACGCAGGAGTGGAATCAACGCTGGTTGTTCGTTATTATCCAAGTTTTACCTGAGATTGTCAGTGGTTTCAACATCCAGTCTTATTTTCATATGAAGAAAAAAGGAGTAAGTTGTGCTCGTTATACGGAAGCAAACCACGTAGGCGATCAGCTCGTAATTTTCCGGTCTTTTCCTAAAAATAATTCCATGTTACTAAACAGCTGCTCGTCGACTGCAGAAGGTTTGTGAGACGAAAATTGATCTATAAAACCAAGCATTTTGTCGTGCGAGAGCATTTCTCTGGCGGACAGTGCGTGGCGGTCAAAATACGTTACGGTCAAAATGCGTGGTGGTCAAAATACGTGGTGGTCGAAGCTCTTGAGCTCCTGAAATACATAAACGTTTTCAACACGTGCTTCATGCTACACAAGGTGGGGCGTGAGGCATTCTGTTGCTGGTTAATGTCTGTTGTACGGAAGAATCTCTTGTTGTTGCGCAGTGTGTTCAAAAAAATGGGTTCTCTATCTAACTGCCCGTTGTTTTTATTGCAAAGACGGAGACGAGACTAATGAAGAATATTATCAAATTTGACGCCATATAAGACGCGTAGACGAAGAGAGCGTATAAGACGAAGTACTGAGGGTAAGCTGGGTTGGTGAGCGTCAGAGAGAAGATTAGCCTAGGCCTACGGGAGGTCTCAAACTTCACCTACGATGTATAAGATGCAAGGCGATTTTTTGAGCCTAAAATTTGGAAAAAAGTGCGTCCTATATGTCGTCAAATATGGTAATTTGCTTTTATGGCTGTAAACTTACTTCAACTCAATGTAATTTTCTTCAATTTATCTCATTAGACTAGCATTTATGCAAATGAATACCTACATCAAAACAAAATATATTAGCAATAAACAGTCAAAGAGGGGGGTATTTTTCGAACACCTTCTGCGGTTAGCATCTTGGTGGATCAAGTTCTCCATAATATTTGTATATATGTGTATGAATATTTTGAATTTTTTAAGTTTAGTACACGCACATTTTGGAAACCACAGAACAATTTGATCTGAATAACTGTTCGCTTTTTAATTTTGAAAGTATGTACAAATTAATATTGCCTAAATATTCAAAGTTTAATCACAGCTGCGATGAAAATACGAATAACATACGAAAATATCGTCCATAGTCAAGCAGGTTAACAGAAATTAAAATGATTTTGTCAATCATAACATGTAGCAAAATACGCACACTGAGAATGCCAATTATTAGGGATACCGAAAAGTTCTGTCCTGATTTTTGTTAAGAACAATAATTGAAAAAAAATATCACTGAAAAATTTTTATTGTTCAACAAAATAGTCCCCTTCATTAGATATAATCTTTTTCCATCTTCTTGGGAGCTTTTTATCCCTCCTTTCAAAAAAATTAACATCTTTGGAAGAAATAACTGAATTTAACTCCTCTTCAACCTCGAAAACATTTGTGAATGTTTTTCCGCTGATGAAAAACTTTGAAGAACGAAATAAGTAAAAATCTGATGAAACAAGGTCTGTCATGTATAGTGGTTGAGGAAAAACTTCCCAACCTAAGGACTTTATTTTTTCTTGAGTTTGTTTGGCAGGATGGGGTCAAGCGTTATCGTGTTGCAACATGACTCCTTTCCTGTTCACTAGAGTATACAATTTTTAACACAACCATGTATTTAGACGTTCGAGTTTCTGACAGTAAAGGTCTGCAGTCATAGTTTTTCCTTGCTCCAATAACTTAAAGTTAAAGAAAAATACGAGGACAAGACTTTCTGATACCCCTAATAGAAAATTAAAATATGAACCTCAGCTACAAGCTGGATTGGCGATTTGAGTCTTCAACAGAAATTAGTTGAACGGAATTCTTCCTCTTTACATATCTTTAAAAGAGTTCTGAATGCATGTCTCCGAGCAAAGTATGGTTTGTGAAATTGTACTATCATTTTATTCAAATCAGGACACAGCTAAGCATATTTATTGTTAAGTTTTTTGAGAGTATCTGTAGAATATGAGTTTGATATTTCGTTACGAACTAACCTTTCACATGTTTGATCAAAACTTCATATCTGAACTGCATCCATGAACTTCAAGTCAGGAGACATGACAGGCATAAAGCATGCACCAGAGCAGGATAAACGACGGTGGATGACTCAGTCGTGTCTGATGTTGTTCCACTAAAAACCAGCGCCACGTTAGGCCTACCAAATGTTGGATCAGCCTCTCAAGAAGCAGAGTTTAACGTAAGGAATTTCTAATGATATAAATTCAAGTAAAATGTAAAGCCTATTCAACTAACATGAAATTTATGTATGAAAATGATCACCAAGAACGAAGTCAAGAGATTTCATAGAAGTATATATAAAAAATTATGTGCCAATAGCCTGACATTTTGAAATTTGAATGTTAACGTGATTTTCAAGTACTGTGTCAGAAATTAATTTAATTTTCGGCCTTTCCATTATATTTTACGACCCTTTTGATGTGATGAATAGCGTAGCAGAATATATGAACAACATTTATTCGAAATTTCTTCTTGATGTTGAGCCTTCACTTACATTTTTGTTACACAGGTAGAGTAGCTAATTTTATACATTGCTTTTGGATCTGTATTTTTGCGCTGAACAAAACTGATTTACTAACTTACTTCGACGTAAACTAACGCAGAAATACCGTAACAACAGAGCACGTCAGACTGAAAACTGCTTCCGTGCTACCCGTGTCTTCTTTCAGCCCGACCATGAATTCCTGAGATAAAAACAACAAAAATATAAAAGCTCCGGCGCTGTGAAGGACCAAGCTTTGTGCCACGTTTTCCACAATGGAAAGATCGTGCACTTCACTAATTCACCCACATCAAAAATCACGTGCCAGCAGGAATAAATTATCACCCATCAATAGAGGCGTCATAATTTCTTCCTGAAAGTCATAATAATTCTGTATTGGAAGGTGACCGCTCAATTGTGCCTGTTTCTTTGTGTTCGGAGCGTCAGGGAGAGCGGAGGGCATGAGGCCAATATCAGGGAGAGGATTTTTGTGTCTCTTTGAGCGAGGTGTCTGTGGAGACTGCGACGCGTGTAAGGGAGTGATCCATTAGGACCACGGTCACGTACTTGGCACTCGCTGAAGGGACGGACGTTAGTGACCGTGTCTAGGAACTCTAGATGGCAGACTGTGCGCGTGCTAGCTAGAGCCTCGTGTGTATTTCAGTGCAGTAAATCTGTTATTTATAAAAGAATCCGGGGACAGCACAGCTCATAACGGTAACGATCCATTAATTATATATAAAAATTTTCATAACTCGAAATTTAGCAGACACGATGCATTTCAATGACTTACTACATACATATGTAATGTATCTGTATATAACAAGATAATTTTCGGTCTCTTTTGCCACCATATCTGAAGCGTGTTTTATTCAAGTTTATGTGATCGATAATATCACATCCTGAAACACCCGTAACTTTGATGCTTCTAAAGAGAAAAAACAAGCTCAAGTATAGAAGTTATAAAATATAAATGTTTTATCTACAGTAATTTGCTACAAAAAGCATCAGCATATTTTTTTAAACGGATCTTGCCGCAAGATTTCTCGAGAATTCTTCAGTGTCAATGAATTGTAGAAGACTTTATTGATTAAAATCTACGTAGTTCTTGCCAAGTGACCTTGTCTGAAATCCAACAGCTATTTTGGAGCCCATGCATCTCGGTCAACTTGTCTCAGTTCAGCCTGCAGATTCGAGAGTGTAAATGCCCTTTGCAAGGCCGACTTCTGTTCTACTCAACTCAAGTAGAGTAATTAGGCTACCTATCATATTAACACGTTGCCTGCGATTACCTAGCCGGTGCAAATCTTTACTTTGTACACACAGTCACTAGAAAGCCTTGAAAAAATTATAGAACCTAACCTGAGCGACCCACCGGCGGGTCGTATCGCACTCAACGTGTTAAAGTTGATGAACAATGCCAAAGTTCATCGTTACTCTGATACCACTTGCCTTGAGATACTTTATCTTAAATGCTCTTTCTTCTCTCCCTTTGGAAAAGAGACTTATGCAAGGCGGGAGTGCTACCCGAGTTCCATTGTTCCATACCTTGTAATACTCGTCGCGTCGCTGCCGTGTGACTAAACTATGACTTCTGGCCTGTGTTGCTGAACTGTGGGCGTCCAGGGGGATAAGCACGGCTCTAGGTGAGGATTCTAGATCATGGGTAGGACTTAAGGTGATGGAGTCAGGATTCTAGATCATGGGTAGGACTTAAGGTGATGGAGTCAGGATACTAGATGATGGGTAGGACTTAAGGTGATGGAAGCAGGATTCTAGATGATAGGCCACACTCTACATAGATGATAGGCAGGACTCTAGATAACCGGACAAAGATTCTAGATGATGGGTCAGACTTTAAGTGATGTGTCGGACTTGAAATGATGGAGGTAGGATTTTAGATTAAGAGCCAAACTCCATAAAATGGAGTCAGAACAGAAGGTAATGGGGCCAAATCTCTAGGTGATAAAGGAAGAACTGTAGATGATGGGGAAAGAACTGTACATCATGAGGCTTGGACTTTGTGATGACACTAAAACGCCAAGGGGTGAGTACGATAGAATCTAGGTAGCAAGGTCATGATGCAAAGTGATGGGTCAGATTTAGAGTAATGAGCAATACTCAAGGTGATGAGCAAGACTCAAGGTGGTGAGCAAGACTCAGGGTGATGAGCAAGACTCAGGGTGATGAGCAAGACTCAGGGTGGTGAGCAAGACTCAGGGTGATGAGCAAGACTCAGGGTGATGAGCAAGACTCAGGGTGATGAGCAAGACTCAGGGTGATGAGCAAGACTCAGGGTGATGAGCAAGACTCAGGGTGATGAGCAAGACTAAGGGTGATGAGGCGACAACTCAAGGGCACAATAGGACATGACAAGGCTTGAGGGATTGGTCAAGGTCTAAAGGTTACACTCTCATGGTGCTCCTCTCATGGTTTTACAATACATAGAAACATCACAATCGGTTTTTACACTGAATTATTTCTAAATGTACAAAAATAAGTTTGAACTATAAGCATTTTACACTTTCACGACGATGCGAAGTGCGTTGCACTCAATAAACTGAATTACAAGACGACTTTTTACTTTCTTTTGTGCGAGTTTGTCAATCTTATTGTGTTTGTATATTTGATTCATTCAAGGATTAAATGCTTACGAGTAAATGGTTCATATAATACAGTGAATCCATACATTTAATTATTTTTAAATTATAGCACATCCTTACATTTAAGCATTTTGATAATATAAACATGCATACATTAAATTATTCATATAATCTAACACATAGATACATTCAAATATTCTTAGATGTCAAAAACTGATTCGTTTCCAACCAATCAAAATACAGATTCACTCGTCATATGTCACCTATTTTGTACCCTATTTGTGTCTGAGGTTCTGGATTAGAACACTACTCGAATCACGCCTTAGCCGAGGCTAAATTTGTCTTCTAATAAGATGGCCGGAGTCTTGCTTACAAATGCTGCAAAGTTTCATTTCTATACTAGGTGCCATGAGTTATTTTGATCTGTGATCTCTCTCATAAAACAAATTATTATCAGTTGTTTCCAACTCATTTTTATATTTTTGGTTTTTATCTAACAAAATGAAAACCAGGCAAAAAATTGTACTCGTCATTTATATCGACCATCCTTCCCGTTTTTTGCAACCTGTGTCTTAGCTTTCCTTAGCATTAATTGATATCATCTTAATCATTTAATGCAAAGATACATGCACATTCTTCACTAAGGCAACATTTACATTATCTACGTGTTCATATACTCTAAGTACCTGATTTATTTATTTCTTTTCCACCTGCTGCAAGACCAGTTGCATAAAAGCGGATCTTCAAATCCTTCGTATCCTGTTCTTGAATGACGGATCAAATCAGTTTTGAACAATCTGGGCTGCATCCTGCATGGGGCACCCTACACTGGGAGGAGTGTTTCAGGTCTTCCTCCTGAGCACCTGCCACCACCCAGGCCGGAAGGGCCTCCAGCGAGCGTGTGTCACGGTACTGAGTTCTCCTTCAAGCGGGTCATGCGGTGCATCACTTGCCTCCTCTGTTCCCTAGCGATCAATATTTGTTCTACTCTATCACAGAAATACCGTACCACTACTCTATGACAGAAATACCGTACCACTACACCATGACAAAAGTAACGCACTACTACTCTATGACAGAAATACCGTACCACTACACTATGGCAGAAGTAACGCACTACTAATCCTCTACGACAGAAATACCGTATACCACTACTCTATGACAGAAATACCGTACCACTATTCTATGACAGAAATACCGCACTATTACTACTCTATAACAGAAATACCGCACTACCACTACTGCTCTGTGACAGAAATACTGCAGTAGTACTACTACTCTATAACAGAAATACCGTACTACTACTACTCTATAACAGAAATACCGTACTACTACTACTCTATGACAAAAATACTGCACTACGACTACTACTCTATGGCAGAAATATCAGGATCGACCTTCTCACACGTCATCACATGCACCATAGCTTCAAATACTTCAAAAAGTTCAGAGTTGGTGTGATGTTTTCTTACTCATGCCGGAGTAGTTCTAAATCGAGGCTGTTGCAAGCTTATTTGCATCGCTTACCAACCCGCTGCATCATGGAGGCCCAGGTACATTGACTTCTTAAACTCCCTATCATTCATTCCCGTTTGAATTTGACTCCAAATGTGTAATCGTCAATAAATCAAATGACTTCCAGGGTGTAGTACAAAACTGTGGCATAAATTATCTTCTTTCTTGCAAATCACGGTCCTCTGATGCATTTTTAATGTTCGTTGAGGGTGTTGAGAGAAGCCCAGCAGGGAAAGATCGGGGCTTTAAAATAGGTACAGACCCCATAAACAGGCATAGCTGGCTCTAAACTGGACCTTGTTTGTTGCTGTCACTCGCCAGTATAATGGCTTTGAATCATATTCATCCTTTTGTAATAATAATTACATGTGAGAGTGAAATCCAGCATGAAAACTTTTTCTTATGGATAAAATGAAATCTGATTAGGTTGATACCTAAGAAACTCATTACAGACTTTTGAGTAGAAAGTACAAGGTAATTCAAATCTGCCTTTCTCAAAGCAACATTCTTACAATAGATGCTTCTTTTGCATTCGCTTACTGCTGAGCAGCAATTAATTCGAAACCTGTTCCTTTTGTGAATGTGGTAAGCGGCGTGCAGAATGCCTGGCAGTCTTTATACTTGGCCCTATTGCATGTGTGTGCGTGAAGCGAAGAGAAGAGCCACGCACTTGTATGGCAGCTGTGGCAGCTTCTGTTCCTGCGGGAGTTCATTAGTGCGGCTTGTACGTAAGTGTGTTACTGCTGCACAGCTTCTATTGTGGCTCTTTAAGAGTTCCTCACAGCGGGTGACGCCCTTTGTACTGTTACACTCTCTCACTCTGCCCCCTTCCTGCTGTCACTGCTCTGTTGCGCCCTCGCGATCGTCTCCAGAAAAAAAGCTTTGCTTTGCATGCTAGGCATACAGTCTTTGGTCCTTCCTCAACCCTTCACCAACCATTTGTATTAATATAGTACTTTTAATACTCTTCAGTAATGGCATACTGAACTACAAATTTTATGGGGCGTTTGAGAAGTCTGTAACTGGTTTTAATATTTGAGTTTAGGGTGTGTATGCTCGTTTAAGTCCAGAAAAGGCATATTTATCGGAAATTTGTTTATACGCCTCCGTCGGTTAACAAGTTAAAACTATTTTCATTGAATCAACTTACAACACCAGGACTCATTATTGTTCCAGAGTTTCATGCTAAGTTGTAGAATTTAAAATGTTTCACCGGAATTATTCTGGTTGCCGTTATTCATGTCGTTGAACGTCTTATAAAATATGCAGAAAAGTTATTCTGGGCACATAGTGGTCAAAAAATGACGTTGCCATTACTCACAAGCAATTTTCAAGTGTATTTACTGGAAAATGCACTCCCAAATCCCACCCCACTCCTCTGCTGCACTTCAAATTGCCCCATGCGTGAATTGTCTTCCACAACGTGTGCAGTGAAGGCCTAAGCCGAAATGAAAAAAAACTCTTTAACTTTTATGCATGAGTTTTTCGGTTTATCGATGCTCTTATGTTTTTGCTAAATTTAACAAGTGTAGCAGAAGCTTGTATTATCAAACAAAAGAGTACTGCAACACCAGCTAAACACATGTTGTACAAATTGATATTTGCTGTCCAGTCACTACCCATACCTCATGTCTGAATGTGTTATCATATTGGCCAACTGCCAGCTGGTGAACGAAAGCTTCAGTGAATCGAACAAACTCGAAAATCAATTGTTAAAGTGCTACAAGTTAAAGTATACGCTGGTAAGGTGCGGCAAATGCTTTTCTCATCCGGATTCTATTGAAAAAAGTACCTTTGATTATTTTAAAATTTGAGGTGGTAAATAGTTCGCGTGCAGCCTGACCTGACCGTATTCTTGCATCATCAATGCACTCAACTACAGCAATGACTCAAGATGTGGGAGTGACTATGACAGTCAAACGGCATCGATGAAATCTAGACACAAATTCTTTCACAATTTCATGTACGCATTGTGTGCAAGAGCAGAAGAAATGTCTGGCAGTTTCACCCAATCTGTCTCTACATTCTTTTTTACATCTGACTTGCAACCGATTAAATTTATTTCCCGAAAATATGCTTAACATGAGCTTTTTGGCCGTAAGAAATCTCACTGCAGACTTTTTATGACTACTTTTATTGAGCTCAGAAGCAAGGTAAAATAATTTCAACACAGTTGGCAGGGTGGGGCTGGAGAGCTGCGGAATCGTGCACGCCACATCGTGGGCGGTGTTCACAACTCCGCTGCCGTGGGAATTCTACACTCTCATTTCTGGAGGGAAAATCATCACAGCGATGCCGTTATGCGGTGCTAGACAAGCCCTGTAGGTGTCGCATCGCACTGCAAACATCCTGTCTGTGCCACGTTTTCTAGCGAGCCTTCCTTGAACTTCTCTCCTAGACAAGGAGATGAAGGAATCTTAAACAAAAACTCCATCTGGTCGAAAACAGTTGGTGCGTACAACCTATGGCATCTGTCCGAAAAACTTCGTGCAGAGAGGAAAAAGACGAAACATTTAATTTGTACAATGTACTTTCAGCGTAATGCATTATACTTTCAAAGTAATACACAATACGTTCAAAAAGTAACACGAAACAAAGATAAAAAAGTAATTTCCCATGTTTTCCGAAGCATTAATGCTGAAATGTCTTTTTCAACTGTGCACCAACTGTTTCCCAACAGAGGGAGATTTAAACATATTTACATACATAGATTAAGCATATCTTAGACAGATAATTCTTAGCCGTATAATCTATCATGTTAAGAACATAAAGTTACACAAATTTTCTTATTGTTTTATGTCGAATGCAGTAAGTTTTTATTCCTGGAGTCCTATTTGACGTAGTATAACGATCTTTGCATGTTGAACAGACTTCTGCTAGATACGTTCGAACGATCTTATTCTATTCTTAGTATCTTATTCATCCATTAATGAAAAGTGATTTGTGGTTCATCTAATGAACTGATTTATAAACTCATCCAAAATTGCATGTGAACTTTTTTAATTTGTCCAACGGTTACAACAAAATCACATATTTTTAAGCTTTTCCGATAGTCCCATCAATTGTGTAAACGACCTGCTACTTCAGTTTTGATGAATTTCGAGTGCCACAGGCTGCTGTTCAACAACTCATTCGTTAGAGAGAACTTCAGAAGGATTTGCAATTCATTGTCTTCCAGAAGATTGAGATGTAGGTCACACCATCGATTGATTTTTCCTCCAAGGTTTACACTTTTCGTTGATATACAGGGTGCGGCAACATAACTTTCTTTATTCAAAGCGCTTTGCTTCGAAAAAAAAGGAAGCTATGTTGATGTACCCTGTGCATACTTGTTTGTATGTATATGTACACCTTGAGATAAGTAGAAAAAGTTCTGACTTGCCAAAAGTGACCTTATAGGACTGAACGAAGCACGTAACGTACTGAATAAAAATGAAATGATGAAAGTTTTGTGTGTACCACGTGCCTGTGCCCGCCGCACCTGCCGGTGTGTGAGCAGCTGCCTCGGTGGGAGCGCGCGTGCTCGACGAGGCGCTGTGGGCCCTCGTGTCTTGCACGGTCCACTGACCCGCTGTCTTGGGTCCCACTTGGTCATCAGTGTCCATTATCCGTCTTGCAGCACACTTGGTCATCAGTGTCCATTATCCGTCTTGCAGCCCACTTGGTCATCAGTATCCATTATACACCTTCCAGCGCACTTGGTCATCAGTGTCCATTATCCACCTTGCAGCACACTTGGTCATCAGTATCCATTATCCGTCTTGCAGCACACTTGGTCATCAGTGTCCATTATCCGTCTTGCAGCCCACTTGGTCATCAGTATCCATTATCCGTCTTGCAGCACACTTAGTCATCAGTGTCCATTATCCGTCTTGCAGCCCACTTGGTCATCAGTATCCATTATCCGCCTTGCAGCATACTTGGTCATCAGTATCCATTACCTGTCTTGCAGCCCACTTGGTCATCAGTATCCATCATCCGTCTTGCAGCATACTTGGTCATCAGTATCCATTATCTGTCTTGCAGCACACTTGGTCATCAGTGTCCATTATCTGTCTTGCAGCCCACTTGGTCATCAGTATCCATTATCCGTCTTGCAGCATACTTGGTCATCAGTATCCATTATCCGTCTTGCAGCACACTTGGTCATCAGTATCCATTATACACCTTCCAGCGCACTTGGTCATCAGTATCCATTCTCCGTCTTGCAGCACATTTGGTCGTCAGTATCCATTATGCGTCCTGCAGCACACTTGGTCGTCAGTATCCATTATACGTCCTGCAGCACACTTGGTCGTCAGTATCCATTATACGTCTTGCATCACACTTGGTCATCAGCATCCATTATACACCTTCCAGTACACTTGGTCATCAGTATCCTTTATCCGTCTTGCATCACACTTGGTCATCAGCATCCATTATACACCTTCCAGCACACTTGGTCATCAGTATCCATTATCCGTCTTGCATCACACTTGGTCATCAGCATCCATTATACACCCTCCAGCACACTTGGTTATCAGTATCCATTATACGTCTTGCAGCACACTCGGTCGTCAGTATCTCTCGTACGTCTCGCACCTCCTAACGTGAACTGTCTTACATCTAGTGCATGTGTCGTCCCCACTCATTACACAGTCTCGCGCATCATGTACATCTCGCATGGTACTTAGTAATTAATTTCATGGTTCATACGCGAGCCTCATTCTACTCAGTCTCGCATCTCTTCTTCTTCTCTCGTTTCACAATACGCACAGCCATGCGTTTCAAGCTCACATTGCATAGGCCGGACAGCTGTACTTTTACATGGTAACTGTACAACGTATGCAAGTACCATGCTACCTACACAACGTCTGCAGGTACTGTGCCACCTACACAACGTCTACAGGTACCAAGCCACTTATATAACGTCTGCAGGTACTGTGCCACCTACACAACGTCTGCAGGTACCAAGCCACCTACACAACGTCTGCAGGTACCAAGCCACCTACACAACGTCTGCAGGTACTGTGCCACCTACACAACGTCTGCAGGTACCATGCCACCTACACAACGTCTGCAGGCACCATGCCACCTATACAACGTCTGCAGGTACCATGCCACCTACGCAAGTATTGTACCAATTAAACAGCGTTATGCACGTAGATACGCGTATAGGGTGTTCAATATTTATCGTTACCACTACTCTATTCATGTTTTAATGTAATCTAAACTTTTGCCAGATACTTTTTACCAGGTAATGGCTAAAGATCTAAATAGTAGAATAGTAATTGTAGAGTTGCATGAGTCAGCAAAGTCACAGGGACATTCCCAAATCACTAAATGTGAACAGAATGCTGGTTTGGAGAACACTCAAGTGATTCAAAGAGACTGGGAAGGTAGCTAATGGGCCAGAGCAAGGTCACCCTCGAACAGCTTGAACATCAAAATTGGTAAAATCCACCAGGGAGAAGCTGAGGAGTTGAAGAGGAATAGGCAAAAATCCCCCGAACAATCATTCGTGACTCATGTCAAGCATTCTCCAAACGTTTGCAGCAGGTTATCGATGCGGATGGAAAGCATATTGAATAAATTATAGATATTCGGAAATATAAATAGTTTAGTATCATGTTTATTTAAATTTGATTTGTATAATTTGATTTAATTAATAAATGTGGGGAAAAAATCGTAACGATAATTATTGAACACCCTGTACTATGGCAATTATACAGGGTTATGTACGTTAAAGCTTGGCAACCAGCGGTTTGCCTTGGGAGAGAAATCCAAGTAATTTAGTTCCGTATTTCTCTTAAAATCATGTGTTCACAGGACAGAAAATTTTCCGTTTGACGTTTAATATACCCAAGTGACTACACATCAAGTTTATTAACTAATGTATTTGTTCCCGATAAGTTAACTTCTTCAGTAAATTTCATCAACTCTGAGCTAAGCAGTGTTTTTATGATTATTTATCAAGATAAATTTATTGCATTCTTTTTACTTTCAATGTGTAAAGTGCTCCTCCTTCATTTGCTGATACTCATTTCCAGCTGCACTTCGGGGTCAATTTAGAAGCAAATAAAAGGATTTGCATGCTATTCGCTTCATATAATCTAATAGAATGCTGGATTTTAAAGAAAATTATATCCTTTAATATTCTTATTGAAACATTAGTTGTTTGATGGAATCTTTGTTTGAGAGCCGAAGTGAAATTACAATGCGTATTGTAAACGCATCATTCAGACACCAGATTGAAATAAGCGTTGTACGTGATCGTCCTTCATAGTGTTCAGCTGCAGCCCTTGTACTGAAACAAAAGTTAGGACTCGAGAACAGGTGATCTAGTTGACCTGAAATCGGAGTGGAAGTTTATTCAAATTTTGTCATTTTAAGAGCGCCATTAAAAAAATAGTCTCAGTAGTTCACTGTTTTTGGTGGTTAAAGGTAGCAAACTTTCACACCCACTTTAGAGAATTACAAGGAGCGAATCGTATTTGAAAGAAATGCTTCAACTATAGTTTGTCTATAGTGCAATAAACAACGTTCATTGTCAATTGGTTAACTTTGGTTTCATAGAAATTATGCAACGTTCATGGAGTTGTAACTTTGCTACGACTCAATACACACGAATGTCACGGGAGCAATATTCTATTCTTGAAGAACAAGAACAAACTGTGGTGGCGCTGGAGATCGCGAGTCTTGCTGGAATAATGATGACCAGCGCGTGGTCAACCTTCTTACGCAACCTGCTGCAACCATGGAGCTCATGTCATGGAGGTGCTGGATACTGCAGGAACTATCTTTTCAATCCTTCGGAAAGGTGGGCGTAAATTTACAATATATCAACTCGCTTCTTGAACGAACGTAACTGCCTCTAGAACTGAGGATCCTACTTTTTGAACAGACAGTACCGCCTTTAGAACTGAGGATCCTACTTTTTGAACAGACAGTACTGCCTTTAGAACTGAGGATCCTACTTTTTGAACAGACAGTACCGTCTCTAGAACTGAAGGCCCCACTTCTTGAACAGATGGACCTACTTGTAAAACTGAAGGTAGCACTTCTTAAACGTACGTAACCGCTCCAAGAAGTGAAGGTCCCATTTATTGAAAACACGGACTTGCTTCTGGAACTCAGGTTCCACTTCTTGGGCGGATAGACCTGCTTGTAAAATTGGAGGTACCACTTCCTGAACGGATGGAGCCATTCCTTAACCGGATGAAAGCTCTTTTCAAACCGAAAGTTCCGCTTCGTCAACGGAAGAACCTGTTCCTTGAACGGACGGACTCGTTCCTTTAATTAACAAATCCGCTGATGGAATAGAAAAAACATCTCTTTAGTAGACAGACCTGCTTCTTCAGTAGAGAAGAATGCTTGTTTTCCTCGGGTTGTCGAAGAAACGGACAACCTTCTATAATAATTAGCAATGGACACTTGTGCTACCTACGCAAACGGATAGACTCGTTACTCGGACAAATAAATAAGCTTCTCTTGGGGAACTTTTTCAATTTGTATTGGACAGAATCACGCTCAACTCAGACGGTTACATTGACGAACGAACTTGCTGTCAGACGGATGGACTCCGTCAGACGGACGGACTCTGTCAGACGGACGGACGGACTCACCGTCGGACAGACGGACTCACTGTCGGACAGACGGACTCACTGTCGGACGAACGGACTCACTGTCGGACGGACGGACTCACTGTCGGACAGACGGACTCACTGTCGGACGGACGGACTCACTGTCGGACGGACGGACTCACTGTCGGACGGACGGACTCACTGTCGGACGGACGGACTCGCTGTCGAAGAGAACGGTGAACGTGCGTGGCCTGATGGTTGCGCGTGAGGAGAGCGTGAGCATGGGGCGCGGGCAGCGACGCGTGACGAGTTACGACCGCGCATGGCAGCACTGCTTCCGGGGCTCCTGTGTGTGTGTGTATGTGTATGTGTATGCGTGTGTGTGTGTGTGTGTGTGTCAGCCTTCACCGACTACTGTGGCTAGTTAACTCACTACACTCGTGTGTGTGTATGCATGTGTGCATGAGTGTGCGTGTATATGAGTATGCGTGTGTGTGCGCGTACGTCAGTCTTCCCCAACAACAGTGCCTAGTTAACTCACTACAGGCCTACAGGAAACCTAATATTCATACTAAGTCAGAGTATTCGAGTGCAAATGACTAAGAGGTCGAGAGGCAGTAACATTGACCGCACTCTTAGTTACGGAATTGGTTGCACAAGAAAGGCTCATGGCTCGTCATGCAAGGTTTCATCACAGCTCGTTTTCAGTACTTGATTTATTGCATTCATTGTTCATGGAGCTGGAATTGTTGAATCCATTTTCCTCATGGAGGTAGAGATTGTTGTATCCATTATTCCTCGTGGACGTACAGATTGCTTACTGCACTGCTTCTCATGGAGGTAAAGATTGTTTACTGCACTGCTTCTCATGGAGGTAAAGATTGTTTACTGCACTGCTTCTCATGGAGGTAGAGGTCCAGTTACCACTATACAGTGCATGACGGGACACTAAAATCTCGTAGGTTTAGGAAAAATTAACTGAACTAATCCATACATCACTGTTGCTTCAACTGTTTCAGTAGAAAATACATTATAAATCTCAATGAAGAAAGGGAAAATAACTATAATAACATTCATAAACATAGAGGTTCGTGTACATTATCCTTTAACGACTGCAGAAGTAGAGTAATGCACTGCAACTGCTGCACCTCTACCAGTGCAGTCATTTCCTGGACACAGTGTCCGAGCAGCTGTAGAGGTCCAGCGACGTCCAGTATGCATGCCATACTGTCCGTGGGACCAACATGTTTGCTGGAGCAGGAAGGCAAGTTCTCCTCGAGTGCAATTATTTTAAAAGCCTTGCTCGAGCGGTCATCCTACAGTGTTCGTATTCACGTTTTCTGTGGTCTTGTGTACTGTATTGTGGGTGGATGTATCTCCACGTACGAGCAGTGTGTACTGTTTATTGTGTATTATTGGAGTGTGTTATCTCCACGTACATATAGTGTGTACTGTTTACTGTGTATTATTGGTTTATGTTATCTCCATGTACGTGCAGTGTGTACTGTTTACTGTGTATTATTGGTTTGTGTTATCTCCATGTACGTGCAGTGTGTACTGTTTACTGTGTATTGTGGGCACTGAGTACTGCATGTTGTATTATGTACAATATCTATCGAGGTAATGCAAGCATATTGAAATACACACTGAATAGTTCTAATGTGCCCAAATTGTGAGTTTCTTACATATTTTGTCGGCCCTTTTTTCCAGTTGTTGGCATTCGAGTACATCATACTGCTACAATTTCCAAGTCACAACACTTGCAATGCGTCAGCCCATGCAGAACATTTATGGTTGAATATTCGCCCTACGTGTCTACGGTTACAGTTTCAAATGACAAGATATGCGAGCATAATATATTTTCTTTTGAAGAAAGATGATCGTCTTATCTGAGTCTATTTAGTAAGGAACGAAACCCGTAGCTCATCGGAGATCCACTTGCATGCAATTCTGTCTAGTTTTGGAAGCATCAATGTTAGAAGAAAGTTTAATTCTTTAAGTTTTCTGGACAAAAAATTTCAACAATATCATGAATAGTTAGCAAACTTAATGAAGACGAGCTGATCATTTTATTCAATTGTGTTTTCTTGCTGTAGAAAGGGTGTCTCCAATGACCTCCCAATTTCTGAACAAAAGATTTTTCTGTTAAGTTAAACTTGGACTCCAATTATGCGGGCAGAGAACCCTCGTCACTCGAGCTTCCTCAGCAGCGAACGTCTTTTGAGTTGAGCAGCACCGTTTTTGCTGGTGAATTTCTTTTCAATTTCACGCATTCACGTTTTCTGCGAACTCGAGAAGCTCTTGTCTATACCCATCTCGAGCGTGTTACGAAGAGTTGCCGGGAATGCGCCTTCTCGACTTCTTTTGTTTCGTACCACCTTCGTCTGCATGGATCGAGGAGCAAAAACAATCTCCGGACCAGGTCGTTTTGGCCTCATCATGCTGGCGTCTTTCGTGCGACGCCGCCTCGGCCTTTTTCTTCGTTTCGACCCCATTCAAGACCAGGGAACTTTTGCTGCTTTTTCTGTGTCGCTTCTGTCTTTGTCGAGATGAAACGGATGCCCGTACTGCGTTCGTTCTGCCAAACAGCTTCTTTAGATCGGAACGACTTCTTATACCCGTTGTAACTGAGAGTGCTAAGTTCAAAGAAAAACAATTTAGCATAATATTTCGTTTTAGAATGTTCTTATTTATACGATGTTAACCATGGTAGGATATGTATATTTCTGAGAACATCGTCTATGCCAATTTTCCCACTGAATTCAGTAAAGAAAAATACCTTGCTCCCGTCACAAGTTAACAACTGCCGCGTTCTTGTCTCAGTCTTTTGGACTGGAGACTAGCGTATACTTATCACGCTAGTATTCAGTATTTTAATTTAAATTTATGCCGCTGTGCGTTGTCCAGAGCGAGGGAGGCTTTAATAGAGACCTTGATATTTGCTCAAACGGAAGACAAAATACGTTTTTGCTGGTGCCCCGTGGTCGTATTGCACTCTATTGTTCGCAATGAAATGCCAAATGTTTGCCTCAAAATTCTTGTTGAATGCTTAAACAGACACTTTTTCCACTGAAGCTATTTTTGAAGTATGAACGTGATCAACATCACTGTGTTTCTACTGATCATTTCCGGTGCATAGATAAAAGGTAATTAATTACAAGTGACAAATGATCCGTGCTCTGGATTGTAATACGAAGAAGTAAAGCGATGGCAAACATGCATCGCCCGTGTCCTACATTTGAGTTCAATGTACAAACTCGCGATAAATTTGAGAAAGCCTTGCTCTTCGAAAGCGAGTTACCTCAATTGTAAGAGGTGGAATTTACTTGAAATTGTGCACAACTAGAGCGCTCGACTTACCACTAGCTCAACTCTTGTTGTTGAGCCATTATCACTATTAGACTGAGAGGTTGGGATGCACTTGGTCAAATGCAGCGCAAAAAGATCACCTCGCACCAGAGGAAAATAGAACGAGCACGATGAAGGAACAAAAGCGATTGTGCTGGAACATCAGTTTACTGAAATTACACGTCTGCTACCAAGCCAGCAAAAACGGAGTACTGATATGTAAGACCTATGTATTTAACTCTATGATTAAGATTCATCCTAGATTGTCACTTCCAATGCTGATGAATCTAATGTAGGAATTTCAAGGTATCGCTTTGGAACACTTTGTACTTTGTGCATGCTAACTGTGGCGTGGTTTATTCTTCTAAGATAAACTAGTGAATCCTATCTATCTCCAAACAAGTTTCAAATTTTAAAGATTTGTAGAAAAACACTACCCTCCGATGCATCCTCTATGAGGTCAACGTGAGTACAAATTGCTCCTTGCGACAGAGTATTTGGTCGATGTGATTTGTTACACTTTATTTAATATTGAGATACTAAATATTTTCTGCTTTATTCAGCAATTTACATTCATCAGGACTGATCTGCAGCCTGCATAGCACTACGCATTCAGAATACTAAATGGTTATTAAGGTACTGAATAATTATTCTAAGAACAGTTTTCTCAGAGTATGGAGATTCTGATGTAGTTTGTATTTACATTCTGGATCGAAAATGTCACAGCAAAAATGCTGACGCACGCACAATATTGTTTGTAGACTGCAGCTGAAGGTGTAAAAAAGAGTGAGGCAGAAAAATTGACAGCACCTCTTTCTGAACAAACATCCATATTCATATTTTACACGGCATATCTAATAAAGAATGTGCCAGGGTACACCTGCCTAACCATATTAAACTATTAATTGCAGCTGGAATTTTGAGAGGGACGTTTTGTCTTCACACGCTTCTCGTAACGAAATTATGCCAGTGCATTGAAATGTCGTGCACTGTACGCAAAAGACGTAAAATCTGAGTGGCCCATGAATATTTCTGTATTAAAATGTTTGCATTACTATCATTCTTAAAGTCATTCTAAATACTTTGCTTAAAAAATAAGAGGAAATGATGATACAGAAAAAAAAAGTTGACAGGTATTAAGAGCAAACGTTTCAAGTCATGACGAATTATCAATGAGTATGGTAAATAATATACGAAAGAAGAAATAAATTCAATAAAGTGCACCACAACAGTTATACTAATAAATTGAATTTATTGACAAAAGAGTAAAAATTGCCAATTTGTAACTTTCACAAGATGATCATTTTATATATTTGAAGGGATGTAAAATCTGTGAATATACAAATATTCTAGTGTGCGAAGATCGAAATTAGACGCACATAATTCAAAAGTTTCAACTGCATCGTTAATAACAATTTACGGACTAGGTTCAGGTTAGGTTATGTTATATCTTTAAAGTAAATCAGGAAAAATTATTCGTTCGTAGACATCGATGTGACGTGCACGTTGAGGGGAGTCCACTTATTGCATGGGAACGCTACATATTCCAGTATATTGAGATTATAATTTTATTTCTATGCAGGAAACCAGCAGAGTAAATACATTTTTAGCTAGTATAATTGACGCTATGGAAACAGACACGATCGCAGGGAAAGCAATGTAAAAACGAGGAGTTTAATACGAGTTCACAAAAAAAACTCAGAGGCAGAAATGAGAAATAATGGACAGAACAAAAAATATAGCTTGTGTAAATACAACTTGATTTCTCGTAACAAAAGTATGCTGTAGTTTCTATAGAACCTCAGCAGCATGGAATAGTTGTACCTAGGAACTGTATGGAGATGTTCGAATGCAAGCAACACTGCAGCACCAATGCAGCAAGAAAGAAAGTCGATGGAGCTGGATTATAATTGCTTTGTCCATACTTATGCTAACCGAGCAAATGAATTTTTGACTTTTTACTTTGATTTTCTACTCTGGAGGTAGCTGCATTTGTATCGAAAATTAGAATTTAAATCCCTTCAGCTCCTACCGGAGTAAAATTGATGTTTGGGCCTTGTCCTGAAATAAATTACTCTTGATGAATGAATCTTTTGTGTAGAAGCGACACAGACGCACACAAAGCTTGCTTTGGTACAAGAGCCGTGCCAAAGAGAAGCAATTTGCTGCATGGACTGTCGCACCCGCTTCTATGAGCGCCTGCCGGGCGACAGGTGGTAGCCGGGCAGATGGCGCTCTGTGCCACCTGACTCGGCCATTCACAGGTATCCCATTTAATATTATAATGCACAAAATTGATCGAGTGTCATGTAGCAAACAATGCATTGTTATCGAAATGAGCCAACTTTACGGAACTCAAATCAGGTATCGGTCTTTCATACCTGCAAAATTTTTGTTGCACATGTATATGTTGGTAAATTGAAGCATAAATGAAGAGGTGAAACGAGAGAGCAGCAGCGGTATGTCTCTTAAAAGACCTCTTGGGAGGTCGACGGTGAGCTGGCGAGATGTCAACAAAAAGCTCAGCCTCTGGTGCTCTCTTGAAAATAAAAATAAAAACAATTTGAGCGACAGATGGTATCTCAGCACTTAATTGTAACGAAGCGTTTGGGCGCAGTACAAAATAACTTACACGCATTAAAACACTCGCCAGCTCAAGCTGCAAACAACTGCAGTACGGCGCAAAAACGCTATGATATCCTGTTCCATTGAATTTTACGTACAGGAGAGGAACGAAGAAATAGGAAGAGAACCAAAAAAGCGTTCCCTTTTCGTGTTTTTCACTCCAATTTTGGACAGCTTTAGCTTTGAGCATCTGTGCAGTAAGTAGTCTGACATAGAAAAGAAACTTGCCTTCGGTTGACCGTGTATGAATCATGGGATTGACTTGATTTCCCAAATATCGAGATAATCTTATGAAGTAAATATTTGTCATCACTATCATTTTTCTAGTACCACGTAATTTAACTCGAGTCTGAGTCACTACATTAGCGGTCGGTCGCCAAATGTTCTGATTCTTCTTCAGCCATAACCTTCCTTTCTCGGTATTAGGGTTGCACGATGTGTTGTTATTATTATTATTATTATTAATGTGATTATTATTATGACGGTTCTTAATGTTGCAATAACACTTATAGTACTTTCATTTTTAAGATCGAGTCTTTCTTTCCTCACTCGAAGATAATTCCATGAGACGCGTTTGCTGTTACCAGCATACGGTACAAGAAATCAACATTTCCAGCTGCACTACCGTATGGAAGTTCAAGCAGAATTAAAGCAGCGGAATCTCCCAATAATTTTGACATTCACTTTGGTTTATATTCCAGTTTGCTCCACTTTCGTACAGGTACAGAGACTCTATTCTCAAATGATAAGAAAATAAATTATTTCTACTTCTGTTATGCCTGCATCTAATGATTCACTGGCCAACGAAACATACTTTTTTAAAAAGACAAGGGGTGTTAGAACATTTTAATGGTTAATTATGGGTGCTCAAACCAAAAATGCACTTACACTTGTTGAATTAACTTTATTTTTCGAGATATTTAGTATTATAAATTTAAAGGGGTTATTTTTCTCTCTACATGCTAGATTTGCTTTCTCTACTCTTTGCTTGTTTTTTTTCTTTAAAACTGTATACGTCTTTAGATGTTCCGAAGCAACTACTAATGCCTTTGTTCTGGTTGTAGGTAGGTACTATTAACAATATAGAGGCGAGATAGCCCTTGCAGACAGGATTGACACTGGCGGTACAATGCCTACAAAACGTAGATGTTACTGCAATGACCCTGACATTTTCTACTGCATAATGTGTGCTAAATATTATCAAAAAACATTATTTCAATGTCAGTGACTTCAACAGAAAATCATATCAAGCTTACTTTGGTGTAAAGCTTGGTGACCAAGATAAGTCATGGGTTCCTTACAAATTTTGTTAGAATAGCACTGAAACCCTTTGCTTGTGGACACAAGGTAAAGTCAAGTCCATGGAGTTTGGGGTACCAATGGTATGCCGAGAGCCCAAAAACCGTAATGACAATTGCTGCTTCTGTATGGCGAGCATGTCAGGATGGAACCGTCCCACGAAAAAGTCGTGGCATTATCCTGATACAGAATCTGCATGATTGCCAGTTCCCCATTATATTGATGCTCCCGCTTCATTTTTTACTTTCCTGTTTATTATTTAGTACAGATAATGACACTAAAAGTATTGAAGAAGACATGGATGAAGGTTCTGACAGCAGTAGCAGCAGTAGTATAGTAATCATGATTCGTAGTTCAAAGGTCTTCAGACTGGAAAAGTGAAGTTTTTCACACGAGGACAGCTGAATAACTTGGTAAGAGATTAGCTTCGTGAAAAGAGACAGCTGAGATTCTGGCCTAATGTCTTTAAACACCGTGTTTTTGATTCTGACTCTAAGATATCACTTTACTGTATCAGAGGCGAGAAACTTAATTGAAAGTAATACATCTATTTGGCACCGTTTTATTTATATGTATGTGATTCTGTTTAAACATTCATATACGAGTAACAATGTATTCCAATTAGTATCATCGTGTACGGATTCGCTCATACGAGAAATGCATTTCTGTAATACTTTAAAAACTAGAACCAACTTTGCAAAACTTATTTGATTTTCGAATTTAGCGACCCCAATATTCCTCAAAAACAGTATCACCTTATATGTCAAAAACTTTGTTGGCGTGTGTATAACACTGCCCAATAATGAAAATGCTTCAGGCTTAAAATTAGCATTTTCTTAAGCATTTCCGACTGCTGAATTTAAATCACCATAAAAATTGCCGATTAGCTATTGCTTTGGAGATGCAGTGACCTCGTTTTTTCGAGTCTATGTTGTTACTATAGGTGAAATTTTGTTTTTGTGAGTTATCACACCTCTGAACTGAACTGACATAACAGGACGTTCCCCAGATATTCATAGGTTATAAACATAACTGTTGCTGTGACAGTTTCATATAGTTTATATTTTTCTTATTCCAGAATTTGTAGTTTTGGAGTACTTTTAAAGTGTAAAACTTCTTACATCAAGATATCACGAAAATATGTAAATTTAGTGGATAATTTCTTTCTCATTTATGGTAAAATAATATTATCGTCACAGAAGTGCAATTTGACGCCTTTTGTGAAGGCTGCCTATCAGCATAATTTTAGTATGAAGGTAGGGGACCAGAGTTAGTTATAGGCTCGATATATATTGTACAACCTTTTTTCAGTTACACTATGAGAATGGCTGTAAGATAAAAAACGGTCAATGGCTTTTCCTGTGTCTGTAGTCTGCCGAGAGACTACAAACTATAAAGATGACTTCTACTTCTGCTTGACATGACTTCAACACTCGAATCTTGTATCTGCTATTCCACCTATTTCATATTCAAATAGTTTACCAGTTCCTACTCCTCAGAATTATGAGCATGCAGGAGAAATTTAGGACAGTATGGAAAAAGAACAACCCAAAAGGCCTTCCACATCCCATAACCCAGATTTTGGGGAAAAATATGATATACTGCACCGACTGAGTCAAGCCAAATTGAGTGATCTCGTTCGAGACCTTGACTTGTCAAAGGAAGAGGCAGAACTTCTAGGTTCAATACTACAGTAATGGAATCTCCTCTAATGGGCTGTCAGGGTCTCGCATTAGAGAGAACGTTAGAAGAATCTGCTTCCTTTTTTTGAGAAGAAAGACAATCTGGATATTTCGTGCGACGTTAATAGTTTGATGGACTGTTGGAATTTGAACAATGATCCTACTGAAGGTAAGCTATTCATAGACTCATCTATGTGTAATTTGATTGTTGCATTAATTCAGAACGGTAGCCGTCATCTTTCTATTCCTGTTGGTCATGCAGTTTACATGAAGGAGATTTATGCAAACATAACAGCCCTCCTCGACTCAATCAAATATGTTAACACAAGTGGGAAATCTGTGGAGATCTCAAAGTCATCGCTGTACTCGTAGGAATGCAATGAGGGTACACTAAGCACTACTACTTTTTATGTTTATGGAACAGTAGGTATAGGGAAGCACATTGCATTCAAGCAGACTGGCTTGCAAAAAACCTTGACTTTAGTGAAGAAAATGTTATTGCCGAGCTTCTCGTGGACCCGAAAGATATTCTTCTTTCACCCTTTCGTATTAAGCTAGATCTGATGAAAAATTTTGTCGAAGGTTTGAACAAGTATGGACAATCTTTTAAGTACTCAGGAGACAAATTTTCTAGATCAACTGATGCATAGGTTAGGGAACGTATTTTTGCTGGGCCACAAATTTGACAACTTGCAAAGGATTCTGCGTTTGACCGAATTTTGGAGGGGAACGAAAATAACGCTTAGAAAGCCTCAGAGAGAGTTATGTTTGGATTCATAGCAAATAAAAAGGATAATAACTACACTCAGTTGGTGAGAGTGTTTCTGGAAAAGTACTAACTCGGATACAACATGTCCCTTAAAATCCATTTTCTCCACTACTACGTAGACTTTTTCCCTCCTAATTGAGCTGTCAGTGATGAGCACAGAGTTGTCTCTGTAATGAAATTAAGATATCAAGGCCATTGGCATGAAGCTATGCTTGCGGATTACTGCTGATCTGTGTGTAGTGCTGCTCCGAAATTCACTTACAAGAGGCAAGCCAAAAGAAAACGATCTCATGAGACCACCACATGATTCTCATCCCACCAAACCGCCAGGTATTCATCCATAAATCTAAAACTCTTAGAATGTAACTGTCATTATATATATTTAAAATGTGCTATCAATGTTGTTGGGATATGCAATTAAAATGTATCGCTTTCTCTTAATCCGTTAAAATACAATATTTTTACTTATTGTATATCAAAAACTAGAGCTAATAAAGACTTTTCTGTGATATATTCGTTTTTCTCAGACTGAAATTAGTAAGATTTAAGTAATGAAGTTTAGGAAACGTTCCAAAAGTTATTTTTTGTTGGCTTGTGTAGTCAGACAAAAACTTTTTACACTTACAAATATACCCTTGTTTTGAAAATAGTAGAGAGTAAAAAGCCCAAAATGACTAATTTCACTGAAAAGCTTCACCCAGTCACGAAAACAATTTGCAACCAATGTGGTGATGCGTCAGAATCTAACGAGTTTGTCTTCCGTTCTTCATGCCGAAGTAAACTTGACGCACTAATGCTTCCGTGATGCACCCATGAAAAAAATCTACCCATGAGAACCCCATGTAGGAGATTGCTAAACTCATTACATAGATTCGAGCCTGTTGTACTGAATATCCCTTGTATGTGTTTGCACAACGTTCGGGCTACTGGACGTCCTGGTTCTGAAAATACGATTCATAGGAAGCGGACGGGAGTTTAGACGAGGCAACAGTCAACAGGTTCTCTGCAAATCAGTGACAGGAAGCCGGCGGAGGAAGTGCTCTCTTCGGTCACACCCGCCACTCCACCTTGCAGCCCAGCGTGCCACAGGAGCGTTGGGGCAGACCAGAGTCTCGTGGCTGTGACTGTAACTTACGACAAGCCTGTGTTGATCTTATTACTCAAGGTTATACAAGACACTAAATGAATGGGCTGTTACGTCAAAAGTTGAAGCTAGATGTAGTTGCCGAACTAGTTGTATTGTTTATTTTTTGCTGTAAATTCCTTTGTGGTCACTTAAAGTATTCATCAAATTAGATTCAAATACTAATTTTCCGCTTATTCTACTGGAAAATATGAGTTCACTATCAATGTCAAAATGAGTTAAGCTCGTCTTAGATTATTTTCATGTGATAGAAATGATTGATAACTGAATTTCTGTTTCAAAAATAATGTAAAATTAAAATTTGTATAAATATTGAGCTAGTTAAATAAACATGAGTTGATGAACATATGAGTTACCACAAGGATAATCCAGAGTTTGAGTTATATACCCCAACCCCTATCATCAACATTGTTATTGTTGGCACAATTAAATAAGGTATAGGACAAAATAGCATTCGAAACGGTGCACCTTCATACCCAAAACTTGTCCTAGAAGACTTTGAGAGGTAGTAAAAGTTATGTATGTATAATAGAATATTTTATCAAATTTTGGTGAGTTTTTCAGTTACTGTTACACATTATTTGGAAATTTAGGTCTCGAATAAGAAATTTTTCACGAATTATGAGCTGTTCAATTGATAGCAGTGTTTACTTTTCTCCTAGTATCCAAATGGTTTCACCATTTGTCATACACAATGTACAATGCTTAAAGTAAAATTGGTGACCAAGACTTCCTCAATTACTAATAACTGTGCACTATTTGAAAATTTATCCAGACTTGGGAATGAAGTCTGTTCTTTGAAGTGCATCACATTTACACCTGTTAATAAGTTTCGTCTAATGTGCTTCCCATGGCGTGGCTGAATCCTTTTCTTGTACGCCCAAAGGCAGTTCATCGATCATTTCCTTTGACTTTTTTGTATACGAATACCATGCAATACCACAAATGCCCACTACAGACATTATAGCTTGCAAATAACACAACTCTACCGTCAGAGGAACGGCTGTCTGTGACAGACAAGCACGATGAGCTGCTGCAGCGTTTTGTACATCGGGAAAATATTTACTAGAGCAATGGGAAAAACACAAGCTACACACCAAAAGTAACTTACTTTATAAAGTGACTGTTTTTTTCATTTAAATATTACGTGGAGTTACACCGTGATTTCGTAAGCGCTTTTAGGAAATTACGTATTCGGGTAATATATGATTTTACTTTCATACCTAATTGTACAAATTGGAAATTATATTTTACCGATGTTGCCGTTTAGCTGACACCCACACCTTGTGATGTTGCTGTGTAGCTGGCACTCACACCTTGTGATGTTGCTGTGTAGCTGGCACTCACACCTTGTGATGTTGCTGTGTAGCTGGCACTCACACCTTGTGATGTTGCTGTGTAGCTGGCACCTGCACCTTGTGATGTTGCTGTGTAGCTGACACCTGCACCTTGTGATGTTGCTGTGTAGCTGACACCTGCACCTTGTGATGTTGCTGTGTGCTGACACCAGCACATTGTGATGTTGCTGTGTAGCTGGCACTCACACCTTGTGATGTTGCTGTGTAGCTGGCACTCACACCTTGTGATGTTGCTGTGTGCTGACACCAGCACATTGTGATGTTGCTGTGTGCTGACACCCGCACCTTGTGATGTTGCTGTGTAGCTGGCATCTGCTCCTCTTGTGCATGAGGTTGGTGGTCGATGTTCCTGTGTTTATATGAAAAAATACTTTTGTCATTAGATTTTTAGTCTCTTGGAGGCATAAAATAGTACGAAGCATACGAATTGCAACGATGCTTGTGAAATGAGTCAACCACAAGAATAAACTATATTTTCCATAATTCGATCAAAAATTCATCTTGAATAGCATATACGACTTTCCTACCGAGAAGTTTAGGAAGTAAGTTAAAATCTGTCACCTGCGTTACAGTGTTATTTTGACTACAGCTTCTGATTGGCGTACACAGAGTTAAAAAAGTGAAATTGTAAGATCGTTCCTGCTTCTCAGCACGATCAAGAGAAATGTGAAATGCATCATTCCTGCTGAAGTGAACCCGCGTCCTGTTTTCCGAACACGCATTGTAAACCTTGCCTTAAAGCATGTTTCTGATATGACTAAGATTTAATCCAACGAATTTTTCTTTGTCTTGATTGGTACTTAAAATCTCGGCTACTTTTCGTAATTCAAGTTTAAATTACATGCTACACTGTACGGGACAGTTTCAAAAATGAGTTCTTCAACATACAGAACTTACAATGAGTTCTTTATTACGAATTTAAATCAAATTAAAGATTCCATTCGTGATGTTCATCAAAATAGTAACAAAACACTTTGGACATCGTTATTGTTGTTTATGAACTTTGCGCACGGACACATGCCGCACATTTTTGTTTCCTATTGTATTGAGTGAGAAAGAAATTCGATCCTATTATTTCTTTGAAACTATTTCTCGAATACAATTCATTAATGCGTGACTGACACACTAGTCAAATGACACAGCGAGAAACAAGCATTGAACAAACTATATAAATAATATGCATGTATTATCATCTAGTGGGAATTTCATGAACTTCATACATGGTTTTTGCCGCCAGTGCTGGTTTGCATTCAGTAATTGAAGTATAAAGTCATTGAGATTGTAATATTTGAGCGCATTGTTTGTGTTCATGATGTGTATCCAGTATACCACTCGCCCTCCCGTTACGGCGCGTATCGAGGCAGTGTCTGCGGAGCGAGTAGATGGTAACCTCAAGGGGGCGGAGCCTGCGCCGCTGCCGCCCCTGCCATGCATGAGTGATCGAACGTTCACCTGAGGGGGGCTGACAGCGCCTTCTAGGGAGCCAGGTATTCGGGGCAAAATGGGGTTTCTTGCGTTAGAGGATGGGAAGGAGTTACTGTGGTTTATTCTTTCAACTGCTGAAAGATTCAGTATTGAATCTTATAAGAATATATCACCGAATATTTACCAGAAAGTTGAGCATTCTAAGTTTTTAAGATAAATGGGGTATTTTTCCTTTGAACTTCAGAAGCTTTTCTCTGCAGTGAAGTTTTATCACAAGCCTGTGAAAAACATTTCTGTCATATTCCAAACCCGTTTCGATTCAACAACGGTATTTACGGCAATCCATTGCTGACATGGGAAAGTTGAATAATATTTCTGCAATGCACATACAAGCAGTACTGGTAACAGCACCCTAGAATTTAAACTAGCCGCAAATACAGGCTGCAAATATATAGAACCATATTTTTGATAAACATTTCACCTCAGCCCAACACGGACAGTAGGAATGGGATGACCTCAAGTGCTTTTTTGTATTTTCAAGCTCTCTCAGCTCAAAAAGTTCAAGTTCAAGTTCAAGCTCTCTCAGCTCAAAGCGCTATGCAAACTACCAATGTTCCTTGTTGCTGAAACTGATGACCTAATATTCATGAAGGTATTGAATAGGCATTCCCAATACAGCTTCCTCAGTATGGAAATTATGATCTTTTTTATTCACACAAAAATGTATCGTTTTTTTCATTCGTGTTTTAAGAAACAAACTGTGTTTGTTATTAGGTTGTTAAAATTCGCTCCACAGAATGTACACCTACATCTTTCATTTGTCGTGGTCCTTGAGAGCACTCCATGTTGAATATGCTTCCGAACTAAACTATGTGACCTTATTTAAGGCTTCAAGATGGTTCTGTAATTTTTTTCAAGAAGTCCCTCACATTTTAATGAAACCTTTTCCACCAACCACAATCCCTTAGCACAAGTGGCAGTAGCTGTTTAAATACCATACCTCCACACCCTTCTCTATATGAGGGTAAGGTATGGAGCAGACTAGTACGACACGCATATGATAAGACCCAAGTGTGTCATTAAAATTCATAAGACCTGACAATTACAAAGTAGTGTACAGCCATAAATAGTTCAAAAGTGTACAATGAATTATTTGGTAGGAGGGCGAGGCAGCGTAGTGGCATGACGATGAGATGACGCCTTGTGAGTGAGTGACTCAGGGGCCGCTACTGTCCGTGAGCCGTGTGGCTGAGGCTCTGAGCCGTGTGTCAGTGTGGTGGCGGCAGTTGTGGAGGGAGGCTGGAAAGGGAGTTGTGGGATTGCTCTTACTCGGCACTGCACACAAGATATCGATTTTGGTTGGGTTAGAGACGCTGACGGCGTGCACCTTTGAGTGTGTGTATCTAGCTGCTTGCTATGTAAACTACATGTGACTGTTGCGTGAAAAATTAGAATCTTAACGGGTAATATAACCATTTCTCTTTAAATCAAGGTTATGATGGTGCATTGTAGCCTGCAGTCCTACAATTTTCACTTGTTCCCTAAGACAGAAAATACGGCATCAGGTGGCAGCACGGGCTGTTCGCTGCCAAGCGTCACGTGGTCTTCGTGCCAATGCCTTCTTGTTTGAAAACACAAATATATGTGGCTTACAAGTACTAAGTTACGCTCTATAGCAAGATATTTGACTTTGATTTTACAGTACCTATAGACTTCAACTTTCAAAAGTTTGCTCACAACTCCCGATGATGTTACCTGCTGAGCTTGCTATAGGTATTAGAGTGCATTAACTGCTGTAACGAACACAGTGAACGCATGTCGTGTCCGTTTCCAATGACTCGTATTTCCAGTGATGAGAACCGTGATTTGTGAAACAAAACACACTTCCAAGTTCTAGGAATCTCCACCGCTGCCTGCCTTCGGGTTTTTCTAAATTCTCAGGTGAGGAATTAATGTAGAATTTTTTGACGAGAGTCTTGTATGAGCTTCATTTGGAATCTGTGTTTCGTCCGTCGTGTTGTGCTGTGTGTCTGAATTTTGTTTTCTCAGTGAGAGGAGAATATCTTGTAGAAACTGCTCCAGCTGAACATTTGTCAGCATTGTGGCAGATACCTAATGTTTGGTGATACTTAGTAGTACCAGGTGGTACATGATCATACCAAATACATGGTTATACTTAGCAGTATCTGGTGATACCTGATGAGACCTGGTGGTATCTAATGATACTTAGCATTACCTGGTGATATCTAATGATACCTGGTATCTAGTCCTACTTAGATGCCCTTCAGTAGGAAGGCGAGCACTCGTTAACGACAAAAATCTTAAATGTTACGCAAAAATTTTTACTGTGTCTAAATTTTGATATGGACAACACCAGTTTTTGTGTCGAAAACAGTGTTTACTGTTTTCCTTAAACTGCTTGAACTTCAAACTACAGAGATGAAGATTTTCACCCATTACAGTGGAAGCCAAAATGTTTCTACGCAGGATTGAAAAAATGCAATAATAATCACGTTTTCTCGATTGTGCTTATGACATCGGAAATGACGAGAAATAAATAGATAATTACTTTTCTTACATGTCTTGTTAAACTTATATAATGCTTGATCATCACACTTGTACGCGTTGTTTAATCATACTATTCATACAGTCCCCGTGCACTTTTTCATGCAAGTAATGAATGTAAGCACATATCTTGTTGCCTGGGAAGTGTATAGAAATGACAACGTTTTTGTGAGCCACCATACCGTGACGCATACAACTTCTTGGTCTCCCTATCCTCGGCCTGATCAGTAACCTGACGCTGTACATGGACCCCGCATTCTGTTCAATCCCGTCAAATTACCTAACCAGATTTTATCGTGTTTCATTCTCTTCACAAACCATTTCCGTGTGGTTTACCTTTCATATCTGAGCCGTGCGGAACACCTACCATTGGTATTACTCTAGTCTGAGTCAAACTAAGCTAACCACTATTATTTCATCGGATTTCATTTATTTTCTGTCACGGACTATTTCCGTATATTATTCGAGTTTGAGCGGTGGTGTGGACCTTATATACCAGTAGTATTTATAGTCAAAGTTGAATAAGCTAACCAGTACCTCAGTGTGTCTAATTCCCTTTACGAATCATTTCCGTGTGGTCTACTATTCCTGCCTTAAGTTGTGGTGTTAGTCACCAATAGTATAATAGCACACTACAGTATGGAGACTATCAGTCGACACATGATGTAGCGTCTTGTCTTCATGTTTTCACTGTTCACTGTCTGTGATGTTGGACTCAACCGTGTTCACAATGATGTCATTCGTAATCTTTCATCTGATTCACATGTATTGTATATGAATCTACATGAATATGTCATGAATTCACATGTCTTCTACATGAACTGATTTCTTGTTTGATTTTGAGACCTGGTCTATCAAACCCCTGATTCAACATGAATATTTGTTAGCCAACAGTATTATGAAGTGCATTAAAACTCCATTCCATTTCTTGAAAGGAAACATTTTTTGCCCTGTTAATTTAAAGAATCATTATGGAATCATTATGGTCTTCTTAAAATTTCATCGTAAAACTGCCTCAAATGTGCGTGTGAGAAGCTGAGTCCTCGGAAGATAACGCGAGTCTTGCGTATGCTGTGTTTGTTCGTGAGTGAACCGCCACCTACAATGAACTATCACGCACTCCTCAGGCGGTTTCATTGAGGAGCAGCTCTAGAGTTCCTCTTTCCTGCTTGAATATCTTCTTTTTAAGATCGTTTCTTACGTCCCGTGGCAATTTTACTTGTTGTGTAATGCCTGGCGAGGGTCTGCGCTGAAATAATCCCGGACTTGTACTGCGTGATATATGGGTGTACATCTTATGACATTATTCAATGAAGCAAAAGAAACAACTGACGTCACGTAACTTCCTTTTGGCCACGGACATATGTTTTGTATGGTATGTTTAGAATAAAAATTAATGCGCTAATTTGTCTGACAATGAATTCCTACTTTTTTTTATGTATGTATTAAAAAGTATTTTACATGTTGACAAGTCTCCACTGCGTATATCATTTAAAATTATGCACTAATTTCATGCAAACCTCCCGTCCACAATCTGTGATATGTTAGGAGTATCATCACTTCCACTCTGAAAGAGACAACTTTTGATAGAGCGTAGAAAATGCTAAAGTCGACCCAGAGCCTATGCGACTTATATAAGGTATTTTCATGAGTGTATTTTATCACAGATACTTAGCCTAAGTTCATTAACGTTCAGCATACTCATGAGCATGTCACACAGCATACGTATTTATGACCTACTTCTACGCATTCATTAACTAAATGGTTAAATTTCATGACCCTCCTTCACTATGAATTCGTTGTCATTACCGCACATCGAGATAACCACTCTATGAATTCGTTGTCATTACCGCACATCGAGGTAACCACATCCTCTCCCACTCTGGTATCGGCTGCGGACTAAGTAATAAGAGTTCTAATTGTTCCTGCCTTTCGTTATACGGGATTCAGGAGAGCAAATCAAAGTCTGAATCATAAATAGTTTTCTTTGGAATTAATTTCTGCCCCATTTCTAATACTAAGGTTAGTTTGATGGTGCAGAGAGTGTCACACATAATAGATTGGTCCAATAGTGAAGAAAATTTTGACGAACACGACAAACTCAGCCAGGTGATCGCTAAAAAATAATCGCTAAGTAGACGAGCAGTGTAAGGAATAATAAATCGGTAAACTATAAGATTTAGAAAAAAATTATTTGCCAATTTTCTTTCCAATGTAAAAACTTAAGCGACATCACAATGCTATTTCCCCCACACGTGAAATATTATTTAGCTTATGATGGAACAGTCTACTATTGAAGACACGCAGTACAGTAGGAACTCCTTTATTATAACTATAAATTTATTGAGGTTATATATCTAAACTACCGTTTGAAATAACTCAAAATTTGACTGAATTTATTGGCAATAGTGTGTGGATTTGTAGATTTTGTGTGGATTCAAAACCCATCCTGTATAGATTTTAAAGTTTTGCCGAATAAACAAACACAACTGCTCACTGTGTGTATGGACCTGCATTACATAGGTTTCATGCGTGTTAATGTATGCGGACAATTTGTACATGAATATTCATAGCTATTTGATAAACTAGCCACTACCTCATCGTACTGCATTTCCTTTACGAGTTATTTCCGTGTGGTCTACCATTCCTACCTTACGTCATGGTGTAAGTCACCAATAGTAGCACACTAGTCTGGAGACTATCAGTTGACACATGATGTAGCGTCTTATCTTCATGCTTTCACTGTTCACTGTCTGTGATGGACTGAGAACTGTGTTCACAATGATGTCATTTTTAGTCTTTCTTTTGATTCAAACAATTGTATGTTCAGTTGCATTTCACGTTTACCCGTAAAAATTTCTTCTCCAATAAGATTTTCATAAGATATAACGCCAAAACTTTCCACGTAATTACTAAGCGGTGTTAGTATCCTGATCACAGTCACGCATCATTTGTTAGCTCGTGATGCAATTCAAGTGATGCGAGATGGATTATTCAATAAAAAAAATTCAGATTTTTTTATTGTGGCCCAGCAGGTACCAACCAGCGCCTCATCATCCAGCTGCAGCTCATGTAAGCAAAACTTAACAAACAACATGACGATTGCCTTCGCGCTCGTCTGAGCCGCTCATCATCTTTGTAGTCTAAACAAAAATGTTGGGACTTTTACATTGAGTAAGCGTGTAGGAGCGTTGCAGCGGTGTGGGCATGCACCATTGTTGACACCTGCCCTAGAAGCTGTGCAAACAAAGCTAACAAAGCACAACAGTCCACCTGGTAAACGTGCGGTGGCCTCCTTCCTGTACCTTCAGCTACGAAGTGTTCATGATACCACTTCGACTTACTCATGCAGCGCATGCTATTCTGCTTTAACTGATTCTTCTATTGTATTTTGCTTCTAAAATTTTCGTTCGGTAGATATTGTACAGATAACGTTCAGACAACAAATTTTGCTTATTTGTCGTATACGATGATACTCATAGATCTTTTATTTTCTAAGACAAAGGAATCTGAAGTGTTACTAATGAAATTTCTTTCAATAACTAATATTGGTGCGTTTTCGAGTTATCTTATCCACAAGTATTCAGTGAAGTCATGGATTGAACTACTTTGCTCTTCTACCTTTAATTTTGCCCTGAGTTCTTCAGAATAGTCATTATATGTTGTAAAACTGTCGTTGACCAGTTATGGAACAGCATAGAATGCTGGAAGTTTCTGTGAGAACGTAACAGCATGTATAGTTATGTATAGTTTTTTAAAGAGTAAGGTGCAACACTTGTGAAACCAGAAGAATACCAAAGGATTTGAACAAACATAGTGAAAAGAGGGAATGTGTATTCAATTTTTTAATTAAAAACGCATGGTGCTTCTATTCATGGATGTCGACTTGGAAGTTCAATCCTTCGACTCCGATTCTTGAATTTTTAGTAAGTCCAATTTTGACTCGGACTCTTTAACAGTAATTTTTGCCCGATTCCGACTCCACAGCCTTGATCTTATCAGTAGCCGCTGAAGCTGCCTTTTGGGTCATGGACTTCATGGAAGCTGTATTTTAGCCTGCACAGCTCTGGGGGGAAATTTATACATTCATGTAATTGTAACGTCCTATTATGCGCAGTGTTACAGATTGTGTCGTCAATATATTGAAATTTAAGTATATTGTTGACGAAAATTCTACTGTACTGTAAAAAAATAATATATCAGGTAATTGATCTTTTCTTTGTCACTGAAGTTAACGACACATTGTACCGTTTTCGAAGTATGATTTTATGAACTGTGTCATTTTTTTTTGCATTCCGAGGCCCTGTCGTCTGCTACAGTCTCCTAATCTCTACGATCTGAGGCAAGGAACTTCTAGATCTTGTCTGCCTTGCTTCAGTTTTTGATTTAATTTCGTTCGCTTTAAAATTAATACAACAATTTATATGAAATAGATACCCCTAATTATTTAGCAGTATTTCCTATGATCTGACTCCTGATGTTTCTTTATCACGTGTGTATGGGCAGCGTACGAAGCCAGCCGACAAACTCCGTGATTTTCTATTCCACATTTTAATGGTTGACTTCAAGTCTCCGATTTTTCATTATCGAAAGAATGTCAAGAAATCGTCCTCACAACTTTAGCTTCAAATATTCGACTGGATTGCGTCTTTTTTCATGAATAAGTAAAAATTCTGAATCAGCCTTCACCACTCCGAATCCTCGGTCCCGATTTTTGCATGATGGGGAATTCGTATGCTTCGTAATACGGCAAGTGAATTAAGGGTATAAAATCAGGTGCGTAGTCATCAGTACGTTTCAAACTAACATTATCACCAACGTGGTCCAGTAGCATCAGTAAATTAACATCAGGTGGATGTGGACAGCAGGTTTTGACCACTTAAATCTTGTGTTTCGGCCTTCTTACTTACTCAAATCAGAATAACCACTGAAAAGCTTTGAACTTATGTATAATTAAATACCCTGTACTTAGAGCCGCACTGTCGTTATTACTCCTAAATTATCGTTATAATTTATGATGTAAAGGATAGGAATAGGCAGTTCCACCGCTTGTTATGAAACTATACTATCTGATAATGCACTTTGCGCTTTTTGTAATTATATACAAAAGGCTGAGCACATAATCCTCTTCTCGGCTACCTTTGAAATTTCAGATCCGAAGTGCTGTGCGTTTGAACTAAGGATAACTGAAAATCCCTGAGCTACAATTATAATATTCATGGAACAACCATGCTAGTGGAGATGTGTGGGCACATGTAATATTCATGTACTTTGTGCTATACCATACTGGGCTGCTGTATTTAGCTCCATGACTCGAGTTCAAAATGCAGCATTGATGTACGAATATGTAGATCGTGTGTCCTTGTGAGTAGACTGCGTTAACAGGCTAGTACTTGTGTAAATATGGCATGTTTTTTCATACTTTTCATATTACCAGATCCCAAACGATTTTTGAAGACATATGTTCGTAATATTTTTGTTTGATACCTGTGAACTGTGGGGCTCAATTTTGTTCGGTACTCGTAGACACGTCGTCCGAGATTGAGGCCCCCGCCCAGCTGGAGGTTGATGCACGTCACTGGCGTTCTTTGAACATTCATTGGCCGGACTCCAACAGGTCCTGCGGCACGACGAACTAGATATATATAGTGCTCTTCTCCCTGCCTGCCCCCCGACAATCAATACCACTGGCCGGCCGGCGTGGGACAGCCGTACCCTCACCTCCCCCTCTGCTGAGTAGCAGCTTTAGGCGACCTCGGCTCCTGAAGTTGAACTTGACCTCAGTCGGCTTTTCTGATCTATGAACCCACGAGTTTACTTCATTGATGTACCACATTCTTAACGAGGCGATTCCTACTCTGGTTTTGATCTTTCGAATTTTGGCTTAGAAATTTCGTTTAGGACGAAACAAGATTTTCCTCGTGTATTTTGAGTTGCGTTTTACTTCCCCTTATAGTTCATAGTATGCTAATTATTTCGTCTTACTAAACCTGCGCATTTTGTTGCATATTATCATTAGAACTTTTAGTGGGATTCCGACCGTCCTGGCATTTGTTGAAAATTTCTCAAGTGAAATTGTAATGTGTGAAAAGAAAAAAATATCAGGATAAGACGCATGATAAAATATAGACAACAAGGGAAGAGGTCGAGAAAAACAGATTGTGGACGACCGGTTACTCAGAGTAATCGCTGTGTTGTATGCCAGAGAGTCAGTCTACTAATAATCAGTTCTTGTGTTCAATTATTTCACCCAAGGTAATTATTTTGAATTTTTATTCGAGATAATGTATTCATGTCAGTACTATCACCTAAAACAAATATGAATCAGTATATCTTGTAAATAAAGAGCTATTCACTTTGTAATGATCACCAGCCTACTGTTTGCATTGAACTTTACTCTCGCTCTTATTTCAAAGTTTCCTTCTTTTTTCTGGCGCTTGTTTGCGTTACTGTTAACTGTTGGATGCAGCGAGGGAATTAAGAGTAATGCAGATAACAGCTCCCTGGTGGTGTGGTATTCGTACCTAATCATTTCAGGGAAATTCTGATATCAGTCTGTGCATCATAGAACTAGGAAGTCTTTTTGTGAGAAACATCATTTCAGTTTTTAGTTCTCTGTGATGAGCGGATATTCTCAACGAAACGCCTTTAGGCTAATTGACTCCGGACATCGTGGAATTAATCTGTCGAGCATAAGCATCATAAAAATATCCTATAAAGGTTTTGTTCCACTGATAAAATATACCTTGCATGTTGTACAATTTACGTTTTTGAAAGTTTACATTTTGTTTTGTTGAACGTTCAAATGCCGCACCACATTAAATTACGTTGTAAACATGTAGTCTGGTTTCACCGACAACGCTTGTTTTCTTATGCCAACACGTGTTCATTAGCCTACCTGGTCAACGCTTAAACTTAAGGGCATTGATATGATCTATTTGTGTTCAAATATGCATACTACATCCATATTACACCTATACGTGTCTAAGTATTTAATACTAGGCATTAAGTGCGTTTTTGAGTATTGAAACTTCTTAGAGCTTCATTTTTAATTGATTTTGATTCAGTTTATTTTTTTAAGCTTATTCACATTCACTATACAGTACTGTGATCTCGAATTAACCAGCTTTCTGTTGGTCTGCACCTCCGTGCTTAGGAGCATCCGATGACTCACGTCACGTCCTCTACAACGGACACTTAGATGCACTCCACGTCACAAAGCCTTTGTTAACAGATCACATGATTGTCGCTGCCATTCCATATTCCTGTAGCAGAATACGTCAAATTAATTGAAAGGCGCTTGGAAACACTTCGAGGGAGCGCCCAGTTACGGAGATGTATGCTGGTCACACCAGATCACATTATCACGGCTGAGGTATCAGGGGCGTGGTATGACTGCACTAATGAGCTGCTCTTTTATCGTGCGCCCGACTCATGAGATACGCTCGTGCTGGACTCCCTAGTTACCGTGTCCTAGCTCACAAAAATTGGGTGGGCAGTCGCTTTCAGTCGTTGAACCATGTGCTTGATGGGACACTGCTTCGTGGTCTTGGCATCAGTTCGTTACTGGTCGTCTTGGCTTTGCTGTGTTGTTCATCCCTGCACGTTCTTTGGAATCGTAGTTAAAGAATTTGAAAGTTGGTAGTGTTTTTCTACGTGCATCTTAACTTTTGGGAAGCAAAATTTTAGTGTAGTTTTATTATGAAGGATCTCTCACCGTGTTTGAGTTCATGTTAACAGATTTACGAATTTTTTATACTATCTATATTTTGTTCCAATTATAGGATTCAATGATGTACGAGCCATTATCATCGGCTGAACGTCAAGTTAGTGGAACTTTCCGTTAATGGTTAATGCTTGAATCAGACTTAAAGGAAATGATACCAGATTCCTTATGAAAGTTTACCTCTCTGAAAATCACACAGTTACATTTCGTCTAACTGCACAGGATTAAAGGTAAGTAAGAATTGTAAAAGCTCTTCAAAAAAGTATTCGACGTAGCTTAGAAGGTGGGTTTTTTTCTGTACAACTCGACTCATGAACGCATTTGGGGTCGTGTGTTGGGTGATAAAACATGCTGCGGCTGCATGGCGTCAGAGACGTGCCCGCGTGCTGCCCGCTGATAAGGCCGTGGTAGTCAGGTTGTGTTCTGATGATCTGCTCTTTGCTTCTTGCTATCGCGTTTAAAATCACGTGCACATCCGAGGTACCCAGAAAGATGTTTGACGTATGCGTTTCTGGGATCAGTGTGAACGTAGACGTGCCCTGACAGACGTGTACTCAAATTCAACAAGCTTGAACAAATAACTCGGCCCTGTATGAGTTGTTTCAGTTTTGTGAGCTGTTCCGCCTAAAATTTTCTCTCAGATAGTCATTTTGGTGATTTCATGAGCCCCTGTGCAAGCAGTATCGCCTGATTTGAAATGCAGAATGTACGTATAATTCTGATTTTCTGAAACTCTTGGAAAGTTTCGTCAGTATTTAGGTGACGTGTTGACAATGATGTTACCCATATTATCGTTCATGTGCACCTTTGTTGGACTGTTCTTTTGTTGAATGGTCTCCAAGGTGTATTTATTATCTCCCTCCTCTTTTAGTGTAATTATTATTCTTCAACTGGATTAATTCACATACATGTATGTATTAGAAAAGACATAGCTAACTAAATCCCCTATCTGTACGTTTCAAACTCTGACTTAGTCTTAACAAGACTGCAGGAATAATAAAAGACTAGGCGATGGTGTGCGTGTATACATGTTTGAATATTTCTATGTAAAATTAACTTCTCGTAAATTTGTTAACGTTCCAGTATCGTAAACTTTGTACAACTTTGTATTCGCCACTGTGAGAGCATCTCGTCTTTGTTCAGACACCATCGTGCAGTTTTTTATTGAGTGTCTGTGTTTAATGCATGCGGTTTTACATACGTCAGCATCACGTCATTGTGATGCTTGCGCCCCTCGGGTCTGTGCACTCATTGCCGGCACCCATCTGTGTGCAGTCACTCGTATGTGCAGTGTTAAATGATCCAATTTCTCAGAGTACACTTCCAGCAGTGCTGCTCTCCTGAGTTAATTTTGTAGAACATGTCTAGTATTGTATCACGGAAATCCGTAGTGTAAAACGATTGTTATGCATAGAGTTTTATGTATTTTCATTGTGGGATAAGTGTGTTTCTATGTTATACAATCAATTAAAATTAATCTTGGCTTCAAATTCATTATTCTTGCCATCAGAGTGTTTTAAAAATAGAGTTTTTGTGAGTTAAATGTGCTTTATGCGTGTGGAAAGGATTTTAAAGTTTAAACTAATTATAAATGTCTTATATGGACTTTTTATACCATGAATTTTCACCTATCATAGATATGGGTATAGACAGTGAGTCCCTCAGTAAGCAGGTGATCCTTGTAGCAGTGTGTGGAGGTGGTGAGCAGGTGATCCTTGTAGCAGGGTGTGGAGGTGGTGAGCAGGTGATCCTTGTAGCAGTGTGTGGAGGTGGTGAGCAGGTGATCCTTGTAGCAGGGTGTGGAGGTGGTGAGCAGGTGATCCTTGTAATAGGGTGTGGAGGTGGTGAGCAGGTGATCCTTTTGCAAGGTGTGGAGATAGTCCCAATCCGAATTTTTTCGTCGGTTTACCGGAGATAATCATCGATTTACGGTGATAATCATCGTTTATAGTAGGAACTTCCGACGATAGAAATAGTACCGGTTATTACCGGTAATATAGGTGTTTTCAGACGATGAAATGTTCACCGACGATATTGACCGGTCTTTACAGTCTTATTCCTACCGTCATTCCAAGCATAGGAAAAAGACGATAAAAATAGTCTTTTTCAGATAATAATTACCGGTTTATCGTGAGATATCATCGGTTTATCGTGAGAAAAGGCGATAATTACCGGTTAATGCTGACGAAAATTAGCGCCGGTCAGACGATAAAATTCGGATTGGGGTGAGCAGGTGATCATTGTAGCAGGGTGTGGAAGTTCAATCTTCAGACTCGAACTCCTGATTTTTCAGAAATTCCACCTCCGACTCTTAAGCAGTCATTTTTGCCTGACTCCACAGCCCTGCCCTGCAGTGCACAGTAGAGTAACTATCCAGTACTAATATTATAAATTCGATGTGGTCTCCTTGTGCAGCTTCGGTGGCTTGCCGTATCCGTTTGTCCGGAGAGTGATTATTTAGCATTGATTTTTGTCAGTTAATTGTGCTTAACAATGAAATAAAATGCTTCAAAAATTTAGATAATGCGCAAGGCTTGATGAAAACATTGTAGTCAAACGCATTATAGACTTTGCATTGATAAAAAGATTTAACCGTACTTGATACATATGTATTGAAAATTTTATTGATGTATTTTGTGTAAATTGTATTTTTATATTCTGTTTGTCAATGAATATGCTTTAGGATTGTGTGGTGTTACTACAGTGAGAAAGAGAGAGAGAGAGAGAGCTGTTATCAGAGGAGAGGGGGAGGTGCCAGATTTGGGGGGCTGGGCTCGGGCCAGAAAAGAGAGGCGGAGCTTGAGCGAGGGGGGCTCGTTTGGGGCTAAGGGAGCGCTTTCTCTCTGATCTCAGATTCGAGCATCGTGTTATCTGAAAACATGGAACTTAATTTACTATTAATTCTTATGTGATGTCATTTAGCTGATTCACAAGGATAGCACGCCATAGAGAGTATTCTATTCGTATAAGAGAGGGTGCAATTACGATGGGATCTGAGAAAGGCTCTGCGGTTGGTCCCTTTTCGCGGTCCGAGATCGCGGCTGAGGCTGTGCCACTCTGGGCACTCCGTCTCCGTGCCCTACCAGCTCCCACAGCGTCGTTTTGATTCCGAGCTAATGACTACAAGGGCAATCATTACAGCGCGTCGTTGTTTTATGTACGCTGGGTGCGAATTTCTCCGAAAATTTAATTTGTTCGTAACCTCATCAACAAGTGCGCTTTTCTGTGAGACGAGTGCTAAGCCTGCAGCAACGCCGACGCTCGGTTGGGCTTTTGCTCACATTCTCTCCACTCGTTCTTGTTTTTTTTTAAATTTCTGGCAAGTTCGTTTCCGGTGATATGTTACATTATTTGGGTGAAGAATTGATCAGTGCAAATGATAAAAAATAATTGTTTTGCAAAAGCATTCAGCTAATTTATGTTACCAGCTATTATGATGAACTGTAGGTACGCTTTTTTATGCAAGTTTGTGAGATGCATCGTTTGTTTACATTTGTTAAATTAACTGTTTCTTCTGTCAATGAAGGATATTTTTGTTCGCCTCCAGCAAATGACTTCTGTGTGTCACGTTAGAAGTAGAGACGATTTTTCGAACACAATGAGTGGTCAAAATCAGGTATTGAAATACACAATTCTTGAATTTTCCATTTAAGCGTTCTTTGTGTCAAAGACACCGAATGTTGCAATTGCGCCCAATTCACTGTGGATTATTCTGATATTGTGTCTGCGTTTATGGTTGATTTGGGAGTGTTATTTGTTAGAGCTAAATTGAGTATGCAGTGGAAGAATACATTGTCAGCCTTTTTCCTGGATATACTAATCACTTAGTTTTATTTAACTGTACTGATATATACTCGTAGTTCCCTTTCTTTTTTTAAATTCAATAAACTTGCAACGATCATTTGCCACTGATAAATCATGTAATGTGAAATAAAACTGTTTGTGATCAGAATACTGAATATCATTACACAACTCGATTTTAAAACATTGTTTATTCAAATACGAGAATGGTTCCAGGTTCCAGTAACTCAATTTTTTCAAGTGTACCTGCTATTGTAACATTGTGACTATGATGAATTTTTACTTCTGTGTTTTATTGAACGTGTCTGGCATTTTATCTCTTTTGGAGGTGCAATGGACTTCAGTTACACAAACTCAGTTTTCCTCCTCGTCAACAAACATAAGATTAGCAGCTGCAACTGTGGAACTTTAATCGATGAGTGTACGCTGTACCGTAGTTTCTAGCCTAAAATACACCGACCCATAGCTGAATATATGTATTATACATACATTTGTATGTATGCCAGCCTTGAAGCCGTGTGCGTCATGTGCTTTCTTACTCGAGCTAACGAGTTTTGCGAAGGCATTTTAGGGAATGTATTAGCTTATTTTCTGGCACGTTTTAGTTCCCGTACATAATTTTTTCAATGACTGGAGGGGGTCGTTGCTAAATTGCAGTAAATGTATCTTATGTAAATTTATGAACGAGGGTGAAATAAATTATGTTGCATTATTATTCTGTTATTCCTTAGCAATAAAATCTTCCTTTTATTCTCCATGAGATTTTTTCAAAATGAACGCTAATAATTAATTGGTGTTACTTCGAACGAAGTACTTAACGTTGAAAATAATTTTGGTGTTTTTTTCTCCTCTGTGCTCATTGTGAAACGAAATTTTCTGTTGTATATTCCGGTTAATATAAGCAATTATGTGTACTGTAACACATCGCTTTGTTATGTTGTTAATACTATTTAAGCTTTATATATTTTACCTATAATTTTGTTTTACACGATTACCTCATTACGATTTCTTCTATGTTGTTTTATAATTATTGCATAATATTTCTTACATATATGTCTTACACCTATCGCATCCTCTTTTTTGCTATCGATTATCCCACCTGTTTCCGTCTGGGTTTAATACGATGCTCTGTGGGTGAAAATATTCAAAAGAGTTGCAATACTGCGCATGTAGTATTTTTTATTGCTCGAACAAACTCCTTTCATTTCCATATCATTTATCCACAACGTTTGTATGATCATTTTCGAACTCGCTATCCTGTTGAATCCTCCAGTCGCTCGATCCCACTTACTGCAGGGCAGCATGGCTCATTATCACGACAGAGAAGCAGACAATTCAGGTACTCTGCTGAGTGGAGATGTGTCAGTAAGGGTGTGGTGGGGGGCACCGTTACGTGAAACAAGAGCTTACCGAGCTTTTTGCTTCGTTTCACGGTAGGCTTGCTCGGGAGAGACTCAATTCGGTGGTGGTAGCACAGCGGTTGCTTTCTCCCGCCACCAGCGTGAAAGAGACACGCCCTCTAGTAAAGTCTTCCTCTGAGTTTGCTCTTCTCGACGCTCAGCTATCGCTTTTTAAAAGCAATGGAAAGTATCATATTGGTGATTAAATTAATAAAAATACGAGTTATTGTAGTAAAAACGGAGAAACGATGTCATTTTGGAGCTTTTGAGCGGTTTTTCTATTGGGCCAAGCATTTAATTACAGAAATATTATTCCCTCTGGACTCGACATATTTCAAGTAGCCTTCGAAGATAGTGAATGAGTGCTTCTTCGTATGTCACTCTATCTCCCGAACAAAGTAAACTAATTTTATATCAAGTAATCGCCCATTACTCTGATTATAGGGTGAAAAAACATACGGTGCAGATTTTGTATGTAAGGATTGTCGATTTGAAGTAATTTAATTAAGTATCCGAATTTTTTCTACTTCTTATCCCTCGGGCTTAAGTTTTGCTTAATAGAATAGAATAGAATAGAATAGAATGAGGCTATAGGAACGAACCTTCGGGCCCATTCTTGGGTCGGATAATTACTTCGATAATTATTCGGTTGTTTTACCCAAGTCCCATGCCGTATTTCTAGCCGCGTCAACCATGTCGGCAGCGGGATTCGAACCCGGGTCTTTCTGCTCGCAAGCAGATTCACTCACCAGTCGACCAAGCTGGTGATGATTATTGCATAATATATAATATTAGCAGAATGCTAATATAATAATATTGGAAGAATCTCATCTAAATGTAATACCTAGTCGTCCATAGTAATAGACCACATTTTCAAGATCTTTTCTGAGAATTCACGCATGGAAAATTTTTGAGCAAAATCAGTGTCATGTCTCCGACCCGTCACTTCGCTTTGTACAGGCCACCCTACCAATCATTACTCTAACAGACAGCGCCGTCACGGCCACTGCTAACACTTAAAATTTATGCTAGTCATAAACCTGTACGAATTGTTTTCACGCTCTCCTCGTCAGTTTTGGACCCAAATCGCAAAAGGATTTTTTCTGTTGTTTAAATGCAATGTTCTCTAGCCAGGGGGCGAGACTTGAGCTCATATACAGAGGAATGTACTAGAATTAAGTCTTATTGATCCCATATTTACTAACTGATCACTGCGGGAGTCTGTGGCTGGTTGTTTGTGAGCATATGACGACTTCACTATTCGGATTGTTAGACTACGTCTTGAGTATTTGATACTTACCAGTTTGCTGCAATAGAATTGGGTTACTTCTCTCTCTCTCTCTCTCTCTCTCTCTCTCTCTCTCTCTCTCTCTCTCTCTCTCTCTCTCTCTCTGAAAATACGGAAGAAATGACCAGTTTCGTGTCTTTTGATCTTCTGTGAAGAATTGTGAGATGAATATGTACTTTAGCCGCTCTTTGTTTACCTGAATGAGGGTCAGATTTTTCCGAACAAGAGCATATATAAGATCTTAAACAAAATGTAACAAAAAATTGGACGTTGTATTAGGTTTAAAATAATCGATTTATACATCAGCAGATCCGTAGAATCGCTTGCTGCTTCCATAATTAATGTCTCTTCGTTATGATCAAACCAAAACAAACATGTCGCGCATTACACATCCTAACTTGTTTAAGACTCCAGCAAATTTTTGCAAGGACTGAGTAATGCTGCTCCTGCGCAGGCCTTGTCGTGATGGATATTTTACGTTCTTCTCATTTTTTCTCACACGCTAAAAAATTGTGTGTTTACCGCAGCTACTTCTGGTCCATGGCCTTCAGAACGAACGTCAAGTGATCATTTATTAAAGCACAGAGCGCTGTATCGCGCTCGCTCAGTAGCGGTGGTAGACTGTTTTAGTATACATCACTCATACTGGTGACCTCGGCCCTTATACTGCATGCCTTGCCTTTTTCCTCTTTCAAGCTTTTGCCCTTTCGGTGATATGCACTAACAGGAATAAGTTCGCCTAGATTAAAAGATGTGTCCAAACATGCGTATTCTATCTGTGAATGCCTGAATGGTCTTTGTTTTGGCTCCAAATCAATAAGCGAGAATTTATTTTCCCCTTGTGAGAAAACGCTGTGCGGCGACATAACTTCCTTTTTTCATAACTTTTTGAAAATCAAAGAAAGATTATATGGCTGGACCCTATATTTTCAATTTAGCATTACTTGAGAATTTTTTTCTTCAATCTCTTCCTTTCACAACAACTGAGATTTTGTTGGGGGCATCTTACCGTAGGCGCGTTACAGCTAGGAGTTGTAAGCGCGTGTGCCGCTGCATCAGCTGTGTAGTATCACATCCTCATACAGCTTAGTAGTTCGAACATTAATTCATACATGAATAATTCTAAAGTGGTTTAATTTAGAATAATTTTGTTCGCTATGCTGTCTTAGAAACACAAAAGTCATACCTCCCCTGTCCTGAAACTTCGTTGATTATTTGATTCTTGTGTATGAGACAGCATTTCTCAGCTTTTGAACCAGACAGTTTTTCTCTGGCGCTGCTGGTTGGATAAATTAATATTTAAAGTCCATCACAAAACACTGGTTCCTACTTCTCAGGATTATGCCACTTTTGCTTCCTCATTAAACTTGTGTAACTTTTTCTTCGCACTTGTTGAAGCCATTGCTGATTTAAATTATTCTACCTGACTCATGGCTATTCCTCTTTTCTGAAAAAACTATTTGTTTCTACGTTCTTAATTATAATATTAAGTATTAAGTCTTTGCATAGAAGCTCTTAATCACGACCCTTTCGAGACAAATTATAAGACTGATTTCACTACCATAACTGTGTATCATCTTTCAGATCGTATAGTGTAGTAAAAGCGTGCCAGAGCAGCAAGGTAGCTTGCCTACGCCGTGTCCTTCAGGCAGAGGACGGTGTTCGCTGGTGGAATTGTAGTCTCCAGCTGAAGTACATGACGCACCACAGTGACTACACTCTTGTAGTGCTAGATACCAACACCACACTGTTACCACCACCACACTGTCACCACCACCACCACACTGTCACCACCACCACCACACTGTCACCACCACCACCACACTGTCACCACCAC
>VCRD01000710.1:197017-216967 GCA_006783055.1 Trinorchestia longiramus | reverse complement strand
CACAGGCACAAGTTAGGTTTAACCCACAGGCACAAGTTAGGTTTAACCCACAGGCACAAGTTAGGTTTAACCCACAGGCACAAGTTAGGTTTAACCTACAGGCACAAGAATAGAATAGAATAGAATAGAATAGAATAGAATAGAATAAGGCAATAGGAACGAGCCGTTTGGCCCATTCGTGGTTCAATACCGAAGTCCCATGCCGTCTAAAATAAATCCATCAGTCATGCACGTACACCCTAACCACGTAAGTCAATTTAGTCGTGTGTACACATATCACTCACGCACAGGCGTTTATGTCACGAGCATTTATCTCAATCATACATTAACCTTAAGGAGTTAGGGACATAGTTATTAGGATGTAGTACTGGGGGGTTCGTAATCCAAAATTTATCGAGACGATTTTTGAATGTGTTTACAGTGCCAGCACTGTGCACAAACTTCTATTTCATGCATTCTATTTCAGTATTCTGTTTCAGTATTCTATTTCAGTATTTTATTTCGGTATTCTATTTCATGTATTCGATTTTAATATTCTATTTGAATTTTCTATTTTAGTTTTCCATTTCATGCACTCTGTTTCAGTATTCCATTTCATTTACTTTATTTCAGGATTCTATTCCATGTGCTTCATAGTGAACTTAGTAACTAACCAGCAGGAGTAATTGCGTTACTTATTTTTCGAAATGAAAGAGTTTGCAGAGATGTCAGAAATGATGTCCTTGGAGTTGTACTCTGGAAAAAATTCACATAAAAATCCTTAAATAAATCATTTTCTCTCAAGGACAAAAACCAGAAGCATTCTACTTCATTTTTGCACCGGTGCATGTATTAAAAATAACAGAGTAAGTTTTTAAGACTTTCTTAACAGTGGAACGTTCGTAAATCTTCGAATTTTAGATATCGGTGGCAACTATTTTTTCCATTCGCTTCACGTTCACAAACTCTGAGTAACTTATTATAAAAATAAAGAAAGTTTTAGCAATATTGCAGTTACACGACAAAAACTCCACGCTATTTTTTTATCCCAGTCATACTCTGCGGAACTTATATTAACCCTTCACTCAACAATGCAACACGCAATGCACGGTATAATTTCCTTGTGCCATAATTATGAGATTAACTTCCATTTAACACGTTGAGTGCGATACGACCCACCGGTGGGTCACTTAGGTTAAGTTCTGTAATTTTTTCCAAGTCTTTTAGTGCCTATGTGTACAAAGTAAAGATTTGCACCAGCTGGACAATCGCAACTAACGTGTTAAACTTTAAAATCAAATCATACTGAGGTGGTTAGAACATTCAGGACGCTTACCAACGTTCGAAGGTCATTGAGAATATTCTTACCCTGCATAAGAATGATCCTAAGTATCAATAGAACAACATCGTTTTTTATTGCCTACCTCAAAAAAGGAACACAACTCGCCCCGGCATCTTCTGCGTGCTAAGTGGTCATTGTTTCTGTAATCAGAAGTCATCGATTTCTTATCGTCAAGCGCGAGCAGAAGAGCAAAACTTTATCTGCCTTGTGCTCTTGTGCACACACTTCAGTTCTCAACACCACGAGTCTTGGCACGCTTAGTTAAGGCCGTCATTATTTAGATGTAACCTCGCTAAAGGCAAAATTAAGGAGAATAAGCTGCCTTAACTAAAGGTAAAATTAAGGAAAATAAGCTGGCTTAGCTATTAAGGAAATTCAGAAAAATAAACAGCCTTAGCTTTTGGGAAATTAAAAAAATAAGCAGTCTTAGCTATAGCAGAAATTAACAGAAATAAACTGCTTTTTTCGCAGGGAGAAATTTTTTGGTACGTCTTGTGTTAGGTTAGATATTTTAGTAAATAATTCACTAACTGCCTGACCTTACTTCCCAAATATACGTGATCAAAAATAAACGTATTTTAAGGGTGAAATTTACCAACACGTAATTAAGTTTTTGAACGTTATGTTTGAATAACATTCTCTATGTGTATATATATAAAAAATATATATATATATATTTATGTATATATGTATATATATATATTTAAATATATATTTATAAAATACTCTCGGAACAATATTTTTCTAGATACTTCAGTTTGTTGACATGCTGAATAAGTTATTTGGCGTCACACTTAGTAAATAAAACTACTACGTATCCTGACAACCAGGCATATATGCGCCATATTTAGTGTTCTGACTCACCCAGACATCCATGCGCCATATTGACATGGTCTAACTTGACCTGGCCTAACTTGACCTGGCCTTACTCGATTTTGCATTTTTAAGGCAGGAATTTTTTTTAAATGTCATCGTTGCTTTGGAAAAACAAATGCTTTTTGATAAAATATGGAGTACCGTAAATTCAAACTGTAAATCTATGGGGTTGTATACCTGTTTGTGTATGTGGTCGTGTACGTCGTTGTGGTCATGAGTAACAGTCTATTTCTAACTTCACTCTATCTGAACGTACGTGAATTTCAACCTTCTTTGCTTCATTTCAATGCATTAATTTTAATTCCGAAGTGTTGTCCAGTGCAAATGAAGAGCACAAAGAAAATTCAAATTCAAATCCAGAAAGCTGTCTGCTTCCATGCTTCCGTGTTAGAGTGGTGAAATCGTTACGTGTATGCATGACTCAGTGGCTCCCAGCAACATGCATTTCCTTTTTGTTTGTTTATTTTATTCCAAGGTCGCGTTTCCGATACACATTTCCCAGTAAGCCAATCAGGAAAATTGATCTTTTCGTTGGAAATTTTGGCTCAGATGTTTAACACGTTAATTGCGGTTGCCTGGCCTGTGCAAATTTTTACTTTGTACATACAGTCACTAGAAAGCTTTGAAAAAATTACAGAAACTAACCTGAGTGACCTACCGGTGAGTCACTTCGCACTTAACATGTTAAGGCGGGTTAGTTTTGGAAGGCAGTAAACCTATTCTTATTAAAGTTGTCACCCAATATGTCTTCTCCAGACGCATTTTTGTTTGCAGGGGGCTCTTGGTTCACAACTTCTCAGAAGAATGGTTATCTAAACTGATGAACGTGCGTTATACGATCTAATTTTTTCAATTTCGATTTATATTTTAAATTTCTTAATTATGGAGCGTCCGATTTAAATATTCGTTTCTTTTTACGAACCAATTTTGAGTTATTTGAGTGGTAGGAGGTGCGTACAGTCTGTTGGCGAGCACGTGTAGCTCGACGCAGGGTATATAACAGCGGCTCGTGGTGGCGGTCTTCAGTAGAGAGCAAGAACGAACAGAGTATGGATGTATCACGGTCTCCTCTTCACTCACCTTCACTGGCTGGCAGAGATCGTAGATAATATAACTTGAACATTACGCCGCGAATAACTCAAAGTGACACAAAAAAGTGTAGTGGAATGTAGCAGCATTTTTATCCACTAATTCATATAACTCCCTTGATAATTCTATTTCGTACGGGCTTTCATTGCGAGTTTTCAAAAAATCATACCTGTGCCTAAAGGATGTGAAAAGTGTTCTACAATATTTTTTGCTGTTACCTAAGACTTATCGCTTAAACTCTCAGTGTTTTATGAGTGTTCAGAAATACTACTGGTAGTTCACCATGGCTCCTTGCGTTGCTTTTGGATCACAGAGAGTAACTGCAGACTCTAGAACCCCATACACAGACGCTACCCAGGTAAGATATCTATCCTGTCCAGGTAAAACTTAAGGTTTTGACCCCGTGGCAGTAACATCGATTGAATTGTGAATGGTGAGGTAAAATTGTGCTTTTATAATTTTTGTGCTTCCTTATATATTTTTTTAATATTCCATAGTTTTCATGGGTATATAATAACTACTTCCGCAAAGAAAACTGGCATATTACATAGATAATGTTTTTTGAATTTTTGAAAAAAATGCTTCGCAAATTTGGATAAAAAAACTGGCTTACAGTGAACTTTTACAAATACCAAGAAGAACGAATGTTCGTTAGCTAACATTGAGACTTGAGTTGAAATTCTTTGTTTCAAGAGCACATTGAATAACATCAATGCTATGTAGTGGGGAAAAAAATTACCAAATCGAAAATTTTAAATATTTAGTTTTGAAATAACATTTTTTATAGGAACTGATAGGTATTGAAAATTTGTTTAAAGCGTTGAAACGTTTTTTTCGTGTGGTATCAAGAAAACTAATTAGTTTGTCATCGTTTTTTAATTTCACAATTTAATATTGCACTGAATATTTACGTACATCTGAAACCAACATCATTTTGTGAGTATTTTTGGAAGTATAAATGCCTCATGATAGAAAAAAACAATTTTTCAATTTATCTTCGTCTGAGACACAGATTAATTAGTCAACTTTTCGAATTGACTTCGTTTTCATGGGACTTGGGTAACTGAATAATTATCGAAGTGATTATCCGACCCAAGAATGGGCCAGAAGTTTCGTTCCTATAGCCTCATTCTATTCTATTCATGGATCGGGCGCCATTTGTTAGTTGGAAAGCTACTTCTGAAACAGAGCCTCATTGCGGGCGGTGTTTTTCCTTGGAGTGTTTAGTTATTTCCGTAGATTCTCCCACGCCTTTTTTTTACTGTGGTAGCGCAATAATTAACTGTCTAAAGCAGCACAGTTACTGGCTTGTATGTTAACTTTAAGTCGGCGTTAGAGACATTCTTGTACGTCTGTGTTTACCCTACAATTGAAACGTTTGAATTTTTGTTGTTTTCATTTTCTCTGATTCATCGTTATGATATTCTTCAGATTCGCGTATTTTGGAAATGACTGAAATTTCAAAACTATTTTAAATGTCCATCTGACTACAAGTCGTCGCTGTGTTAAGGATTCCGCGCTAGTGTTAGCCCTGGCGCCTTTACGTTGAAGTTTCTGAAGGATTTTCCTCGTATTAAAATTGGCAACACTCGGGCTACCACGTGGTGCGAGGTAAGCCTACGTAGGCATATTTTCTTCAGCCATTTCTCTTCATTTCTATGGGTGGAGGAGGCGAAGGGAGAGGAGAGACGGCTTATCATATGTAGCACCTCCAGTTCCAGTATTTTCAGACTTGTTTTTTCAGGGTGCGGCAGCATAAGTTCCATTTGTTCAGAGGAAGTTTCTGTAAAAAATGTGTTGCATATGTTGCTGTACCCTGGATAGCGACCTGACTTGTGCTGAAGGGCCCGGTTCGAGTCCTCACGCATCACTGGAATTTTTCCTGCTTGTGATGCAGGTGGCCAAGAAGACTGACTTACTGTACTAACTGACTAACTAAACTGACTATTTCCGTAAGCTCCCAGCTCATCTGTACGAGCCTCTACTTCAGGTCACACTAGAAGGACGGGAACAACCATTGGGAGCATCATCCCAAAATCTTGAGATGTTAGCTTGTAGAATTGAGAACAGTGTACTTGTAAAGTATAATTTATTGATATGAAGCTCACACCAAATAAAGCAGCATTGTTGCCTCGCTGCTGTTGAAATTGGTCTAACCCAGTGTTCCTCAAAGTTTTTTCAATCACTGCCCCCTTACGACACTATTTTCCACTGTATATTATACAGTAATTTACGCCCCCCATTCAAGGCGTACCCTCCTACCGCCCCCTTGCATTTCCTCGACGCCCCCAGGGGGGCGGTACGGACCACTTTAAGAAACACTGGTCTAGAGTAATAACGGTAAATGAACCTTGCAAAGCTTCGGTTAATACCTGGAATGAATGGAGCAAATCATTTTCTTTACTAACGACCTTTCTTCATTTACTTTAGTAAGTGCTATGTATTATGTTGCCTTTATATTTAACGAGGTTACTTAGAATGAATACTAAGTGATACTTATTGTACTGAGTAACGGTTTTAAGCAATTAATGACATCGAGAATACCTGCACGTTTGGTACAGTTTTTCATGCTAGTTTTTCTTTAAAAAGCGCTTGGGGTTTCTTTTCAAGTTACCTTTTAATTCGATTGTTCACACTTGGAGAACTTGACCTACTAACGTCAAGTGAACATTTCCAGTACAATTTAAATATACGTAGATTAGTTATAAATTGAAAAAGCAGTGTCAGAGAGACCATTTTTTTCCCATGGAACAAAAAACAAAAGAGCGATGACGGGGGGGGGCAGGGTTGAATGTGTTGACGGAGGGCAGGGTTGAATGTGTTGACGGAGGGCAGGGTTGAATGTGTTGACGGAGGGCAGGGTTGAATGTGTTTGGGAAGGGGGACTTACGAAGGGAAGGGAGGGAGGGAAAGGAAGGGGGAAAGTTCAGGAATTTCAGGTTTGCATGGATCCGATGAGGAATTTTTTCACGGATAAAATTTCATCGAAGAACAAATATGTGCTGTAAGTTTGATTGGTTGCGCCACTTTTCGTTTTGTTCTATTTATGCTTTTTTGAACATTAATTCAACTTATTCGTGTTTCATAGTTTTGTACAATAACTAGTCGAGTTTTGCTTCCATTAAGCATCCGGCTTTCCTGTTACTCACGTGCGCTTAACTGTGGCTTCTAACATTCATAAGTCAGTCACTCATTTTTCTCATTACTATTGACCTTTTTCATGAGTCACTTTCATGAGCCACTCATTTTCATGAGTCATTGATTTTTTCATGAGTCATTGATTTTTTCATGAGTCATTGATTTTTTCATGAGTCATTGATTTTTTCATGAGGTACTTATTTTCTTCATGAGTCAGTCATCTTCATAAGATACTCATCTTCTTCATGAATCGCTCTTCTTATTCTTCTCCCTCATTTCATTCATTATTCAGTCATTTTTAACTCTGTCCCTTATTCCTTCCACTCGTCATTCATTTCACGCTCACTCTCGTTCTTTTCACTTTCTATTCCAGCCTTTCACTTTTCATTAATTTATGTTATGTATTAGGCATATTTTTTCACTACTTTTCACTCGTGACTCATCCCTTTCACTCGTGACTCATCCTTCTCACTCGTGACTCATCCCTTTCACTCGTGACTCATCCCTTTCACTCGTGACTCATCCCTTTCACTTGTGACTCATCCCTTTCACTCGTGACTTATCCCTTTCACTCGTGACTTATCCCTTTCACTTATGACTTATCTTTCTCACTCGTGACTCATCCTTCTCACTCGTGACTCATCCCTTTCATTCGTGACTCATCCTTCTCATTCGTGACTCATCCTTCTCACTCGTGACTCATCCTTCTCACTCATGACTCATCCCTTTCACTCGTGACTCATCCCTTTCACTCGTGACTCATCCTTCTCACTCGTGACTCATCCCTTTCATTCGTGACTCATCCTTCTCACTCGTGACTCATCGCTTTCACTAATGACACATCCCTTTCACTAATGACACATCCCTTTCACTAATGACGCATCCCTTTCACTAATGACGCATCCCTTTCACTCGTGACTTATCCCTTTCACTCGTGACTCATCCCTTTCACTCGTGACTCATTCCTTTCCCTTCTGGCTCATTCCTTTCCCTTCTGGCTCATTCCTTTCCCTTCTGGCTCATTCCTTTCCCTTCTGGCTCATTCCTTTCCCTTCTGGCTCATCCTTTTCATTAGTGGTTCATCCCTTTCATTCATGATTTGTCTCTTACTCTCGTGACTTACCCTTTTCACTAATAACTTATTTTTTTCACTCATGATCCATCCTTTTCGATCGTGACTCATTCCTTTCAATCGTAACTCATTCCGTTCTGTCGTGGCTCTTTCAATCGTGACTCATTTTTTTCAGTCGTGACTCATCTTACTCACTCATCACTTATGCCTGTCATTGGTTAATTTAGTTCTCGTGCCGTACATTCTTGCAATATTCGAGCTCGAAGCTCGTTTTTTATTTTTATTTTTGGTATTACAGCAACATGGCATTAGTTTTTTAGCTCATTTATTAACTATTTCATTACTGTTACGTTACAGTACCGTTGTGTTACAGTACCATTGCTATGTTACAGTACTGTTGTGTTATTGTGTCATTGTGTTACTGTAGCATTGCTATTTATTTCTTTTACTCGGGGTTTCTGTGAAATTTCTATAATTTAATTTCTTTCTTTCATCACTATCACTTTTTTTAATTGTGAGCGTATATCTGCTATTGATCTTTTTGCTTTTAAGGTCTGCGTCATTATTATGATCCTTATTTCATTTCATCACTATTCTCTACTGTATTGTTTGATTGAATTGTTTTCACCGGAGAAACTAAGTTATTTATCACTTATTGTGTTTTAGTGCGTATTTTTACCATTTTATCTGTATTTTTCTGATTTTTATGCGTATTATTTCTCTCAAATTTATTTCGTTTATCGCATTCTTTTCGTAAATTACACACTTAACCTTTCTTTATCTTTAATTAATTTTTCCGTATATGGTGATCTGTTCGTTCTCTTCATACAAACTCAAAATTTGAGCCAAAAATTCTGCAGAATTTCCGATAAAGATTTCTTTGCCAATGCTCTGATGCCTGATCTTGAATTGCCAAAATTCTGTGGCCTGAGTTCATAGAAGTTGGCGACAGATTCTGTGAAAAGATTTGTTGTAGCTTAGTTTCATTGACGGAGATTTTCAAATTAACACGTTTGTTGCGATTGCCTAGCTGGTGCAAATCTTTACTTTGTACATACAGTCACTAAAAAGCTTTAAAAAAATTACAGAACCTAACCTGAGTGACCCACCGGTGGGTCACATCGCAACAAACGTGTTAAATCTCAAACTGGAGCTTTTAATTTGAAGAAAAAGCCAAAAATAAGAAAATTCGAACTCGGGCTCGGCATTTAGTCATAAATTTATTTGTTGTCAGCTGTTTGCGATATTGTCAGAAGCTGATGTTGCCATTTGTTTAGTTGTTGCTGACACATGTTTTCTTCGTAGTTACGACACCAATGAAATACATGTTTTGTATACTCTCTTGGAATGCATTGTTTGCTAATTTGTGCGTCGGCATCGGTCCAGGGCCTGAAAAATGACACCTAGTATCCAATCTCGGTCCATTCACTATGTCTCACCTTCCTTCCTTTATCTTTCTTCTCTTGGTTGTGTTAAACTAATTAATCTTCCAGTTCTGTCATACGATTTGATTCTCAGATAGTTCTTTTCATTTATTATTCGTGTAGAATTTACTTTTTAAACATCTCTTCCTACAAGTTTTTGCCTGCAGACTTGTAATAAAAGTTGGCACAAGAAATGTCTTTTCATATCGTATTTTATCTCCATTCTCATGTGTTGATTACTCACAGGCAGTGCACCAAAAAATGATGGCTTATATTTTGAATTTATTCTCAAATTTGATTGAAAATTGCGTCGAAATAGTATCACAATGGTAAAAAATAGTGATATTTTCTGCTACTTGGATTTCAATTGTATTTAAAGTTTTTTGTTCTTCCTTTCAGACAAAGAAAAACAAGCCCAACTACGTGAAGCGTCCCATGAATGCTTTCATGGTGTGGAGTCAGATGAGAAGAAAAGCAGCTCTTGGTTCATCCCACCACGCGGAGATCTCGAAGAAACTCGGACAGGAATGGAAGACCTTGAATGAGGAAGAGAAGAAACCTTTCTACGAGGAAGCATCTCGTTTGCGCAAGTTACATAATATCGAGTTTCCTACGTACAAATACCAGCCGAAGAAAAAAGCAGATCCTTTGAATCGTACCACTTCGTCTGGACGTGTAACTAAGAAAACCAAGGGGTGTCACCGAAGCACGCACCATTCGGAGATGAAGCTACGTGTGAATGTCGATATAGAGCTTACAGGATTGCCGAATTCTTCCGTTAATGCTCATAACCCTGCTCCTGGTTACATGCCTGAATCTCCTGAAAGTTTGTGCAGTAGCGCGGGTGTGAAACCAAGTCCAGCTTGGTCAGAAATTTCTTCTGGGTCACCAAGCCTCCCAAGTTGTGGAGGTACCACCTCCAAAGACCACCACACTCAAGATTTTAATATCATGTTCGAGCTGATGGAAAGCGGAAACATAGATCAAAGTACCCCAGAGACTCCTGATTTTAAGGTGGTTGAACAGAAACCATTTGACCCAAACAATTCTTTCCATACACCTCCCTCTTCCCCCATCATTTCAGTTGCTGGAAGCACAGCGTCTCGCACTCTGTCTTCTCCGACCCAACTACACGGAACTATCAATCAAGTTAGCCTGGGGTATCAACAGCCCATTCCATCAACAGCTAGCATCAGTAGCACGTCTGCAATCGTATCGACAAAAAATTCCGAGTTATTCAATCAGTCAAGTCATAACAACGGTCACACAGTTGGTGCTTACCGAAACGCTGATAAAGCAACAGGAAATTTTGAGTTCATTGATTGTGGTGTGAAAAGTGAACCAGGTACTTTCGTTCAAAACGCGAGTGCTGGTCTCTCAGATGCTGTAATGTCTTCAACAGATACCATGAATAATTTAGCAAGAAATCAGGTGTTGAATGCCACTCCCTCTCAGATTATTAAAAGGAATGCTACGGGTTCAGGCAGCTCACTGGTTCCAAGTTCAATGTCTTACACGATAATTCGCAATCAGGTTTCTTTTAGTTCACCGTGCTCCGTGCAAAATAATTCTCAGATACAATACCCAATATTTGGCAGTGCAAAAGTAGAGCCGGACTCGTTAATAATTAATTCACAAAGTACCGGTAATCAATTTTCAAATATAAAGGTGGACAGAAGTGAGTCTAGTTGTGGTTCTTCGCCGACAGTCAATGTGTCCAGTATGCCCCCGAACATGAATGAAATGCCCATACAAATTCCTTCTTCCCTTAACTGTGACATGTTTGGTGTAGAACCTCTCAATGAGTCATTGGTGTCGAGTATTGAGCTTCCTGCGTCAGATTTGGATTTAGCTTCTTGCCCAGATATACCAATTTCGGCTCCAATTCTTTCAGTTTCTGACGTAGATGAATATTTAGGAGACATGTTGGATCCTGCACCAGTTTTTTCAAGATTTTACGACGCGACATTTATCGATCACTGTTCAGACTCGTCCAACAGGGATCCCTTACTTGGGTCTGCTGCATATTGCGCTATGCACTTGTAACAAATAAATTTGAAGAAATAGAGAGAGGAAAAGAGAGAGCTCTGAACATATCAGTGTTATGATACATTTATTTCGTAACGAGCGCTACCTTCAATAGCCATTTTGTGTACTTCTGTATATAATGTATATATATTTTTTTAAGATTTCTGAGGTTATCGCTGAATCACGCACTGGTTTGTACTTAGTTGAGGTATGAGAAATGACAAATGTGCCTTTTCGAGATACTATTGCTGCCTAATGAGTTACCTGCTCACCTTAGAAACACTGGTTCTCATATCACATGTTTCGTCCGGTGAATTTCAGCTCTAGATTCACTGAATTTATCTCTCGAGCTTTATGTCCATGGATGTATCCTTCCAATTGTTGTAAAGCACAGTTGTTTTTTACTGTATCTTAGTGGATATTTTACTTCATTTATTCTGGATATGCCGGTGAATCGAATTTCATGTTCCGAGATTGCAGAAGAATTTAGTTATTAAAGGACATGCAACATTGCAGGTGGACAGTTAATGTGCTGTTGAAAATGATAACCTTTTATTGTGTGTACTGTATTATGGTTTCAGTTGGATATTGATCTCATTTGTTTAACTTTGATCTGTACGCCTCTTTTCCACTGAAGAATGTCTCATTCTCATTTTTAGCTTTATTTTCATTAGAACACATGTTAAAATCAATTTCACCCCAAAGTTCGTCGGGAGTGATAGTGTTTCAATCCAGTTTTAGAAGCGATGATTGGTTTCATTATTTTACATTACAACGTGTTTTTTATAATAAGAAAACTGAATGAGTTCATGCAATAATTCCTCCTTAGTCACAAGTTCAGCAGACTCATAATCTTAGTACGTGCTCAGGACTTCTCACCAACTCGTATAAAAGAATTTTTTCAAATTTCCTCCGTGAATATGTTCTTGCAAACACTCACAGATATTTGAAAAATAAATCTGTTCTTACAAACACTATTTGTTGATGCTCACGTCAAGACTAGCGCCTATTAATGATAGAACTTGAAAGTGGTTACAGAATCTTCGCTCTAGAACCAATTTTCACCAACAAAAAATGCTTCATAGATGTGTATCTAAGCTCAACGAAGCGGTTTTTAATTTAAATAGACACCGGCACCTGTGTACAAAAAGGTAACGTGAATAGACAAGAATTTCTATTAATGAAGGCCATATTTTATCGACTGGAGAAAATTGGAGGGGAAACGTTTGAATAGGAAATCGATGAGAACAGAAGAAACTGCAAACATTTATACGGATGTAACAAATCAGTAGTTCTACATACTCTAGGATTTTGCTCCACATACGTTAAGGTTTTTTTCAGTGCCATTGTCATCGATTTTATTTATTGCTCAACCACACATGCAGGGAAGACACTCAAGTCCTGCAAGTTGTACTGAATCTTTAAGGCACCAAAATTACTTAGCAACAATTTTCTTCTTTTCTTTTATTCCAGTCCAGTCACGACTAACTCACTCCAGACTTTGATGATTATCGATTGGTTTATGTATCACACACATTTTATTTATTTCTTTCATTTCAGTTGTATTGAAAAATTTTTTTTAGTGTACAAATGTTCATCGTTGTCTTTACCTTTGCGCTGACGTTAACATATTTTGCATGTAAGAAAACAACAAAATTTCTTCGGTTTTAATCAAATTACCTGAAATTGCAAAAACAGTTTTTACTCATGAATTTTTATTTGTAATATGACGTTATGTGTACCATTTAATGCTCTTCATGAAGACATGGTCCGTGTTATTTTCGTAATCCAAGTATTTATTTTTCTCAAATTTTTGCGTACTTTGTACTGTCGCCAGAGCATGTCTTATGGTTGTAGGTATTATGTGGCTTATCATCCCTGGAAATAGTTTCTTTTTTGGTTTTCCACTTAAAATTAGCTTAGCTTTTTATGATTTTTGTTCTTCGCCTCAATTTATTACGTGGTTGCTGGTTACAAGTTGCCGTTTTCGAAAAAATTCTCAAATAGCTAATCGTATTTCCTGTCATTTTTCATTTTCCGTTACAAAAATTGTTTACGTGACGCCATTAATTTCTAGTGATGCTTAGTGAAAAAATGCTGTAATCCATTGCAGAATATCGCCTTTCGGAATTATAGGAATAAATTTGTATTTTTTATATCGAAAATCTACTTGCGCCTCTCAGTCCAATGGACATCCCTCCTTAAGGTTTAACTGCTAATGCAAAATCAAGCGATGCTTCTAAATGAGGTTATATAAATGATTGCGAACGAATATTTGTATAACTTTATTTAACTGGAAAAATAGCACTGAAATCTAGTCATGCAGCGCCATGTTGACGCTACACCGTTTTTTTCTGCAAATAAAATATTTACGGACAACGCTAGCCCAGAATTCCGAGTTCTCTAACATATCAGCGGATTTTCTTGCCCTGAACTTTCAAAACTAAGGGCATCTGTGGACCGACTTTTCATCATTTTCAAATCTGATTGTATCTGCTGCAATAGGTGGGTGCATGTGTTACGTTTTTTAGTTGCCGCTCATTTGTTGCTGGAGTTTATTCAAGCGCAGTTGTGACCTAGATAAAATTTTAAAAACATTTGATATACTCTTTTAATTTCTCACTTTCATGGAACCTTGGAAGCAAGGGTGTTTGGGTTCGAGTTTGATGGGAAGTTGGAATCAGTGGTGTTTGGGTTAAATTTTGATTTGCCCTTGGGATCAGCAGTGTTTGGGTTTGAGTTTCATGGAAATTTGGAATCGAACGGGTTTGGCTTGGACTATTTACTACTTTAAAAGGGTGCTCGAAATACTTGTCTTCTTAGGGTACTTCGCTGACAAGATGCATCTTGCAGACCATGTTGGATTTATGAGCTCAACTCGAATAGGTTTGTTGATAGTGTGTCATCATTTTACGTTCGAGAATTAACACTCTTCAAAGGTATTCTTACTTACTCAAAGGGATACCAGCAATGCGTGTTGCAGCAGTCCGTTGTGGGTTTAGTTGTGAGATCTCGTCTTTTCTATTTTTTCTTTCTTTCTATGCTGTAGAGACCGGCATATCGTGCACATATGTATGAGTTCTATGTCGATGATCGCCTTGATTTAATTTAAACGGGGGTGTTACTCCATGCATAATGTACTACAGAAAATTTGGCTTCATATGATTCCTGAGATTTTGGTTAAACTGATTGCTCGTTTTGGTGAACTGTCAGAGCAAGACCTCTCGGGTTAATGCCCTTTATCATCACATCTTTTTGGCCCGAATTAAATTATCGTTGGTCATCGGACTAGTTTTGTTTCCTTAGTGTAACTCTTTTTTGCGTTCAGTGATCTCAGTCATAAGATGTTTGAATTAATATGTCATAACTGTCCTCAGTTGTACCAGATATTTGAATTAATATCTCAATCATAACTGTCCTCAGTTGTACCAGTTATTTGAATTAATATCTCAATCATAACTGCCCTCAGTTTTACCAGATGTTTGGATTAGTATCTCAGTCGTTCCTACCCACAGATTGGGGTACCTGGTGTTTGATGTAGGATTTCAGCTATTAATGCTTTCAGATTGGTGTAGTAACAGTGTGAATTAGTTCATTAGTAATATCAGAGATTTTAAATTAAATTTTTTTATGTACGTGTGAAAACGTAAACCATCTGACTGAAGTGTGGATGATAAAAAACAATGTGACCAGACGTGGTAATGGTTTTATTGAAGGGAGTTCTTGTCCCATACCAATTATTCAGAACACTGGTCTGGATTGAAATGGATTTTGAGATAGAAAGAAGAATAATACGTTAAGCAGTAACATATTTCATTTAGCGGACAATTCTTTTCTTGTCAGTCAATAGCTTACTGACGTTTTGACGGTCATGAAGATTGTCGATTACCTCTGATTTTCATGCACATGATTTTGGGTTGGCTGGGAAAGCTGAATATTCATGAATAGCAGTCATACGTGCACACGCGTGAAGTCTCTGAAGCCTCTTATTCACTTGCACATACTAGCCTAACATTATCGTCAAAATCACACAGATTTTCTTTGATCATGATTTATTAGGGGCAAATTAATGGTAATATTCAGAAGTTCACTGGAATACAACCATAAAATAAGACTGGAATGTTCACGTGTAGCAGCTGGCCACCAAGCGTCTTACTTCTGATACAATATTTTCAAAGCTTCTTTAATATGTTTTCGGTTGATGCGCAGATGCGATTACATTCTGATTTGCAAACCATTCTATCTCCAAATGATGGCTTACAAAAGGACCATTCTAGTTCCAAATGAAAGTTAATATTGTGGTCATTTCGCTCCAAAATGGTCGTTCATATGAAGTCCATTTAATATATGTGCGATTTAATGAAATTAAGAGCTATTTAGTCGCGGTTTCGGTTTCTCCTTAAAAGTTCACTGCCCCAATTTCTACTTTAGGAGCAATTTGATGTATATTAAATTCATGCATGGATTTTATGAAGGATATCCTGGTCTCGATATAAGCGCTGCTCGTACCTGCAATTATGTCCTTTATCTGAGTAATCATAAAGTAATTATGAGTAATTATGAGTAATTATGAGTAATTATGAGTAATTATGAGTAATTATGAGTAATCATTCTCATATCATAATAATCTGCGTAATCATGTACGGGAATAACCCATATTGCCTCTCACGTCGAATCATAGAACAATAGTTTCATTATAGCGTTTCGTATTTTGCTGAATAAATGGCCATTCTTTTGGTGATCTTTCCCTTGAAATTTTCGTTATGTTAACTTACCTTCGTTGCCTGATGATGCTATATTCCTGAGACGGAATTGTGTCTTTTCTAATCAATGAACATGATCACCAAATATCCTGAAGAAACTGTGCACCAAACTCTCAATTTGAGATAATTAGGCAAGTCTTAAATTTCGATGTTTTTCATTTCAAAAAAAGTTGTTGAAAAATTATCGCTTTTAAGTTTTTTTTTGCATGGGAATGATGTTGATGATGAACGAAGTGAATGAAGCCTTCAGTTTTTCTTTCCTCATGTTCCATTTTTTCATCGCTCCTTGGGGTGGCCTGTGCAACATCCCTTGACTCCATTGTTCTCTTTTCTTTGTTGTCTCATAGTCTCGTTCNCCTGAGACGGAATTGTGTCTTTTCTAATCAATGAACATGATCACCAAATATCCTGAAGAAACTGTGCACCAAACTCTCAATTTGAAATAATTAGGCAAGTCTTAAATTTCGATGTTTTTCATTTCAAAAAAGTTGTTGAAAATTTTTCGCTTTTAAATTTTTTTTTGCATGGGAATGATGTTGATGATGAACGAAGTGAATGAAGCCTTCAGTTTTTCTTTCCTCATGTTCCATTTTTTTTCATCGCTCCTTGGGGTGGCCTGTGCAACATCCCTTGACTCCATTGTTCTCTTTTCTTTGTTGTCTCATAGTCTCGTTCAGCTTCTACTTTCCTCCATGCAGTTTCTTCTGCTTGTTTTGCCAGTCGCTCGTCTAATTAACGAAGAGTTTTTGGTGTCGGTAGAGGGACTTCAAAATTTATTCCTCAAAGATTTTCATGTGAAAGATATCTAAGCCCTATGTTAGCCAAGTTAAATTTCTTCGATGTACTGAGTTGATAAATTGTATCTATTTTCGATTTTATCGAGTTGATGTATTGTTTTTTTCGTATTCCGAATGACTCTACTTCGTAAAAATCGATTTTGAAGTATTTGAAAAAGTCCTGTCTAGAACATCTTGTCAGCCTTCCTAACCTGATCATTCGCTTACGGTTGCTTCTCTTTATCAATTACTCGAATGTACAAGTCTACAAGTCTAGAAAAATGGTGCTCCTCAAAGGAAACTGAAAGTGTAAGTCTAGGCAAATGGTGCTGCTGAAAGAAAACTGAATGATGCCTTGCTAAGTAAGGGCGGTGTAAAGGACGAAGTCTTTTTCCCCTCCATTCACATGTGCAGTTATTTATAAGCTCACGTCGAATGTTGTGCGTCATGTGCTGGCTGAAATGAGGTTTCTTCTCAGAAACTAGGATTGCAGAGGGGAAAAGGAGAGAAAATCAATGAATCTTTCTTTGAACGAATTCGTTATATCTTTGAAAGAGCGGTTAGTGTTTACAGAAATATGGAGTGTGTATAAATGCGCACTCGAACTGTACGTGGGTTTAGCAGAATTAAAATTTAGGCCCAATTTCAATTTTTGTATTTGAGGCAACTAGAATCCACTGTTTTTTTGTTTGGAAGCTGAATTTGAAGTGTTATTCCTACAAAAACTTTGTTCTTGAATTAACCAACTATTCATTCAGCGGAAGCAACGTATCTTGCTTCAAGATATATCACTCAATGCAATACTCGAAGATATGGGAATGCAGACGAATTCTTGAACGACATAGGTTATATTTCTTGTAAAAAATGAACTTGTATTAGCGCAGACAAAGGACTTCCAGTGGAAAACATTAACTTTCATTAATATTATCGCTAAGATGCCATATATTTTATGAACTGATACCTGTTACTTGTATGTGTAGTTCTTTTTTTTGTACCAAAAGACACTTCATGACTCGTTCATTTTGTTTCGTTTCTTTTTGGCTTAAGTTATAAGGTTAATAGACTTTTTTGTTTCGCAAGTTTTTATTTTCATTTGCTTCTATTTTATTGTTTGTTGTTGTTTGGTTAAATGAATAAAGTCATTTACATTCCAAACTTGTCATTTCTTATGTACCTTGAACCGAGATTTCTTCTGTCATCAGGATGTTCTTTGTTACTTCGTATTGTAATCCTCATGCCCACAAATAATTCAAAAATTTGGAGCGTTATAAGGCACGAACCTCATTGCGTCAGTTAACATATGAGCTTCAGCAAACAGGTTCAAAAACATGAGTTCGAAAATTCGTCCAAAAAGAAAAAATATTCTGACTCTGCGGTATAAGCAATTGAAAGTGAAAAAGTATGACAAAAACTTTCCTGAAGTTATACTGGCATGTGCAAATGTTGTAAATTAACTGGTGGTTTTTCATGAAAATTCCGATTTCGCAATAAGTCGTGAAAGAAAGTTGAACAGTTTTTTACGAACGAATACAAACGATAATTAGACTCAAAGAAAAATATCATAAAAATATTTTCAATAGATAAAAGTTTTAAAATTAATTAAGCTCAGTGTTGTGGCAATAAATGATTTGGTGACCTTAAAAATATTCTAATAAGGTGTAAAATACCATAAAGTTGTGCAACATGTTGTACATACATGTTAAATTGTTTAATATGATTTAAAATTATGTTACATACTGTAACATGTTACGACATATTGTGACATTACTTAAAATGGAGAAAATAGCTTAGGATTGTATGTATGGTAGAAAATGATGCACACCGCACAAAATAGTGTGTAAAATAGTCCACAAAACAAATCAATCGGAAGAATATGTTGGTTAAGTATGCGTAGATAAGCTGAAATACAGGGTGCAGCAACATAAGTTCCTTTATTCAAAGAAAGTTCCTTTGAAAAAAGGAATGCCGCACCCTGTACGTACAACAACCATGTGACTGCGGTCTGTTTTTTGGCTTCAAATCTTGAGCTGGGATTACCTTTGATTCAACGTCTCTACGTTTGAATTAGAAAATATCAGATTCGATGCATTACAGTCTGCAATTGCAGCGACCGTGGTGAAGTTCCGTGTGTTGTACGGCCGATCAAGTGGACGAATACTCGGCTCATGAAGACGCCTAAATAGCTCGGACTTGCTCGTTTTTTTTTTCTAAATTAGTGTGACAGCAAGTTTTTTTAGTCTTTCATCAATGACAGCGGGATATATAGATAGTAGAGCAGGACACTGCCTGTATTGGGCCATTCTGTACTAAGGTAACGGTTTGCTAATTACTGGCTGCCACCGCTTGCTGTTTGCTGGCAAACACTTGTTACTCCTGCTGTCCTTGCATGTCATTCTAGAGCTTCTCTAAAGCCAGTTTTGAGTCATGTTTATTGAACTGAAAGTATATTCAATGATAAAGCACATGTATAATGATAGATCTTTCTAGTTTTATTAAAACTCTAGAACTACCTAATCATGATTAAAGGGAAGGTCTCTTTACAGGTGCTAAGTTAAAAAAACACGTAGGCATTGCACAAAATTCCCTGAAGTTTTAAAGACAATGAAAGTCATGCTAATGTTCGTAGTAAGATTTAATTGTCTCTGCATTGACGAGACTGAGGAAGAATATTGGTTTGAGTTTCGGCTTCTGGTATTCATGATGAGATGGACAAGGGTCAGACTTAATAATGAATAAAATCAGTCATGCTTCACTATATAAAGTACTGAGGAGTTAATTTGCTCGTCAAAATTCTTCAAGAGTACAAACGAAGCATTAAATTATCTGTAAGATGCGTACAAATCTAGGCGTGAAATCACTATTTTCAGATCACCGAGACTTCATCATTGACAGGCGCCACGCCTTTGGAACATGCACTTTGCACACCGATTTGATTCACTCCCAATTATTTTTAGAGCGCGTTGGATACCACTTTCAATTCCTAAACATTCTCAACATTATTGATACTTGTGACACCCCACCGTGCAATATCACTCACTAATATTGAGAGTTTATCGTGTATTATCACAGCATATCGCATCATCCAAGACAAAAGTGCATGTATTTGCACGCGATAATCGATTGTATTCAATATCATAACTACGTTTATTAGCCTGCAGCATAGTAACGAGGTAATATTGGTGTATGTACAGGGTGTCCCAGAAGTAACTGACCCTATTGATTTGCTAATAAACTGAAAACTATTAACGCTAGGATATCGAAACTTGTTTTATTCGAAAGAAAAACCTTTTTATGGCACAATAGGATACTTGGTATCGTATTGACGAACCAGCTTGACATTTGATTTTTGCTTCATTGCAAACCCCTAATTTTCATCATGTCTCCATACAGCAAAGAACAAAGAATAAGAATTTTGCAAATCTACACACGGACAATGTCAACAACAGAAGTGCAACGTGATTAC
>VCRD01000710.1:82871-196411 GCA_006783055.1 Trinorchestia longiramus | reverse complement strand
TCGAAAATTTACGGACACTGGAAATGTTAATGATAAACAACGATCTGGAAGATTAAAATCAACTCGAACTGAAGCTGTAATCGAGCGAGTTTCTGCAAGTGTTACAGATAATCTTAAAGCCTCCATCAGAAAACGTTCAACTCAATCATCCATTTCCCGATCGACATTACACCGCATTCTTAAAAATGACTTGAAGTTATATCCTTACAAAATTAAATTAACCCAACAGTTATTGCCTAATGATTATCACAGTCTTGTTAATTATTCCGAATCTTCCAGATCGTTGTTTATCATTAACATTTCCAGTGTTCGTAAATTTTTGATACACCGATTTAATTGTGTTCTTCGAAGGACTGGTTGTTGTTCTGAAATAATATCCTAGCGTTAATAGTTTTCGGTTTATTAGCGAATCAAAAGGGTCAGTTACTTCTGGGGCACCCTGTATCATCCAACTGAATGCCATCATTTCCCCAATCAATGATCAAATTAATACATAAAGGCTTTTGAAGAACGGAGAGTTGTGAAGTTGGAAAAATGGACGAAACTTTTTTGTTAATTTGTCTGTCGTAAGTATTGAACCAGTTAATTGATGCAGGTATTGTAGCGGTTAATTGGTGCAGGTATTGTAGCGGTTAATTGGTGCAGGTATTGTAGCGGTTAATTGGTGCAGGTATTGTAGCGGTTAATTGGTGCAGGTATTGTAGCGGTTAATTGGTGCAGGTATTGTAGCGGTTAATTGGTGCAGGTATTGTAGCGGTTAATTGGTGCTGGTATTGTAGCGGTTAACTGGTGCTGGTATTGTAGCGGTTAATTGGTGCAGGTATTGTAACGGTTAATTGGTGCTGGTATTGTAGCGGTTTACTGGTGTGGGTATTATATCGCTTAACTAATGTACGTAAATGTTGTGACAGTTAAACTAAGTGACAGTCCCATAATGGGAAAAATATTCCTACAATAGCTTATGAGGGGGTAAGGAAAGTAAGAAAAATTGCGAATCAGAAGAGTCGTGTGGACTTATGCAAGTTATTGGATGGCTGGATAAAAGGATGTGGAAAGATATATTTTGGGATTTCGGGTCTGTAGAATACTCGCATGATGAGGGTAAAATTATGGGCGGCATTGACTGTGAATGAATAATTAGAAGGTTGCAGATAGTACGTGTGTGAATGCGGTTAGTTAAGCATGTGCCTGGATAGGTTCTGAGGTGAACGACCGACCTTAAAAACACGGTAGGCCACGGTTTTGTGATGTGACTATACAATGCATACATGGGCTATGCAGTTAATGCTAAATATTCTTGGGCGAGTTTTCGGGCTCACTGGAGGATGTAACATACATGGTGATCAACATGAGCTGATGTATACATCTAGCGTTTATTAAGATGTAGTGGGCAATTTTGCGGGATATCGGAAAGGTTAGTGATTGAACCTTAGAGTGGTGTGGAGTCAGAGAACATTAGAAATAAATACCAGCAGTATCAAAGTAGCGAAGAGTTTTAGGTGTGGGAATTGTTGGGGGAATCACTAATATTGAAAGAGTGTTGACAGAAATAATACGTTTTGAATTCTTTAATGCATGTGTTCCTGCAGATGATGTGAAGAAGAAAAAGGAGAGCGATCGAAAAGTAGGAAGGAGATATTAAGAGTAGGGAACTTTAGAAGGGAGTTTTGAGATGTAGGGGCTAAGTTTGAGAGCTGAAAGGTATTTGTGAGACTGTGATGATTCAAGTAACTATGGATGACACATGATATAATCAATATCTAAGACGAGGCTAATAAAGTATCTGGAGATACTCTAAAAATTGTGGAAGAGACTCGGTTTAATCGAGCGAGATAGGAACGGCAGCGGTGCTGGACAGGTGTGGTGGTGATGTGCAAAATTAACGCACTAAAGTCTTCAGGTAATTTGGCAATTTGTAAATAAAAATAATGGGCGATAAAAACAGTGATGGAAACAATGCGCTCAATAGGAGGGCTGACATGGATGTATTATGTAATTGCCAGGAGCGATTGGAGTTGTGATAGGAGCACTGAAGCAGTAATTGGAAAAGAATGAAACTATTATACATCAATTAAGTAGACATTACATGAGCATTGAATTTTCAAGTCTTGACGCTAAGATTTTAAGGTTAGTGACAATGCTTTCAGCTACTGTTTAGATCCTTTACATATACTGTAACTTGAAAGAGAGGCTCGAAGGGGCGCTTCCATGAGATTAATGGTTTATTTTTACTCCGGGCGTCTTACGTCACAGTAAGCAGGACTTGGAGCTCTGGAACAGAGGGAAAGATAAATGTAAATCGGAATTGAAGGATGAATGAGTGCGGGGCTTTGAATTTATCACGCAGCCTTGACCAAACCTGGTCTCTTACGTGGTCACTCTCAGTGAAGACTCCGCTTTTGGTAGACGGAGAGAAGAGAGAAAGAGAGCGAGAAAAAGAGCGAGAGAAAGAGAGAGAAAGATCCGTCCTTTTGTTGAGGCAGAAGTGAACACGAAACTGAGATGAATAATGATAAGTAAACTATGAGGTGTAGCTCTAATTAATGACTTATGGGCTCGAAATTGTGGTAATGATTCGCCTCGTCTCCAGCCACACTTCCAACCATATATGTGAAGGTGCCAGGGTGTTTTAGTGTATCATATCGTAAAAAAATCAGTCACTATTTTTTTGAGCGTCACAGCAGCGTAATCCAAACTCCACCTGAAAGCACTTCATCACTGTCACTAACATTACTATTATCATTCTTCGAACCCTCACACCATAGCTACCAACAGCACCATTTTGCCAAGGATCCTCCACTCTATAGCTACCAGCAACACCATTACGCCAAGGATCCACACACCACCATTGCGCCAAGGATCTTCCCCACCACTACGAACACCACCATTACGCCAAGGATCCACGCACCACCACTACGAACACCACAATTACGCCAAGGATCTTCCCCACCACTACGAACACCACCATGACGCCAAGGATCCACACACCACCACTACGAACACCACCATTACGACAAGGATCATCCTCACCATCACAACCATGACGACAAGGATCCACGCACCACCACTACGAACACCACCATGACGCCAAGGATCCACACACCACCACTAGGAACACCACCATTACGACAAGGATCTTCCCCACCATCACCACCATGCTAGGGGCATCCTAACTACCGCTGCCCGAGGCCCACCACCTGTTGTTGCTTCTCCGCTGGGTAGCGATAAAGTCCAATTATTTTCAGGAATTTCCGCTACCGGATAATAACTTGGCATCTAAAATGCCAACTTGATTGATACCAGCAGGTTCGGGATTACTTATGATTGGTGACGTGCGATGGTGTCACGAAGCTTTCTGAAAATTGTGAGGAACGTCACGTTTCTATCTCATTTTTTGGTCGTGGTTGATTATTATTCTTTCGATAAACTAGAACGAGACGTGCGAGGGAAGTGTTGTTTAAAAAGACCTGTTGCTAAGCTTTGAAGAAATCATAAGGTCACTCGCTCTTTAGTATCGTAGTGTGTTAGAAAATATTACTATAAAATGAAAAAGCGTATCGGTGTATCCTTAATAAAATAGAGTAAAGGGAGTGGTGTAAATCGCTACGTGGTTTGAAAAACTGAGGAAGTAGGTTGTAAGTTATCATGAGAAAAGTATTTTGCAGGACAAAACTTTAAGTTTAAATGTAAGCCATAAACTGAAAAATATTAACTATATTGGTAGGCTGGCCCTGAAATTTCAAAATTTAGTGGGTGAAAAATGAAGCTAGACTTGATGCAAAATTATTCAAGTGGAGATATCATGTAAGATACTAAATGATGAAAAACAACACATGAATTATTTTTGTGCAATGAATGCCAATCCCCATTGAAAAATAGTACTCAGTGAAAACAATACATCCTGTCCAGGAGATTTAAAAAATTTTAACCGTTATTTTTAGTCACTCAATTGGTGCCAATGTCAACTGCTATAAGTTTAAAAATGAAGCCCAGCGGTTATATCAAAGCTCAATTTCCTTCAGTTTAAATATAAAATTGCAGATCAACGTTAGTGTCCAAATTTTTGAATTCTCCTTCAAGACTTATTTTGCTATCCGGTGACAATTAAAATAAATATCAGCAAAGTTGACTGTCCTTCTACTATTTAAAACGTAAACAGATGTTCACAGCAGGAAGTAATTCATTTATGACGCAATTCATCATTTTCATGACTTTATTGACGGTTAAAAGAGCGTAAAATTGCCTACCTGCTATGGCTTTAAATTTGTTGCTGTAGGCACCGGAGGAACTCATGGGGTGGCGCTGCGGACAGAAAATTTCACGGTCAGGTCAGGATTATAACACGTATTCTTCATGCGCCAAGTTTGACGCACCTACAAGTCCTTGGTGGGTGATTAACGAAGGTTTAATTAGTCGACACTTCTTCCTCTATCAATGTTTTTCCTTTGATCGTTGTTTATGATTGACAGAACTTCTTCCTCTATCTGTGTTCTTCCTTCGTTTGTTGTTTGTGATTGACAGAATTTCTTTCTCAATCCGTGTTCTTCCTTCGTTTGTGATCGACAAACTTCTTCGTGTGTGACACAGAAATCTTCCTCTGCCTGAGATCGAAGAACATTCATATCAAAAGGAAGTGGAAAGCCCTGCCTTTTATTATGAGTGCGTTTGGTGTTACATTCGTTAAAACTTTTGCCAAATTTTGCTTACAGAATGCTCATATTTCAATATGAAAAATATTTGCTAACGAAGTTTTGTTCATTTACATCATGTGCTTTCTTTTAAAGTAGTTTAAATGTATTAATAGCTGTCACTACCTATCCAATACAAGTTACATTGAAGTTGGACTAGGGAGGATGTGAGATTTAAAATTTCATTTTTTGTTTGTCAATTTTAAGCCTAAAAAAGTCATAAATTCTCTCGCATTTATTGTAGAATACGCGATCCATTTCGCAAGGTATCCATGCATTACTGAGTGGATGTAAAAAGTGACTATCCTTCACTTTTCGGTGTGTTATAATTTGTTTGATTAGTATACATAGGAATTTTAATCAGTAGAATTTCGTATTTACCTGTTTGTTTTAAGTTTCCCTAGTCTATCAACGCTACTTTCAAAATAATGAAAGACACTTTATTGGAGTGTCTTCCGTCTGATGAATTGAAATGTACACATTACAAATTTAAACAAAATCTAATTAAATGAATGTATAATGTGATTAATTTTGTCATCAAACCTGTGATAGAAAGTTACATTTGCAGTTGTGTCCTGAAAAATTCAGTTTTGTAATATTTTCCATTACATCCCTTATAAATCTTTGCCCATTAAAATACGTTCGGTTGATGAACATAGGATTTTTTCACTGTCAAGTTTTTGTTTTGGAAAGCTTCATTTTCCATTAAATAAAGATTTATACCGCATTTATGTGCATTTTGCATGGTTTGGCCACCTTGACTACCGGAATCAAGAAAACCCAGGCTTTCTCGTGTCAAACCTAAACGTTTCTCCAGCCGCATTTGTTCCACACTTTCCATTTGTCTTTCTAAGCTATAGAGTTTCAAATGATGCAAAAATTTAGCAATAAATCTACGAGAGATTTATCCCATACTTGAAGAATGCGAAGTGAACGAAGCTCCGCATTGTTTAGTGCGACATGATCCTGAATTACGGTGAGATTTGCACTTAAATCCGAGCATGATCAGTTGTTTGATCAGAGGAAGATCGGTGGTAGAATCTGAGAAAGATGAACAACTCAATCCCTGGGACTTGGAATGTATGCCAGTCCTTTTAGTTGGGCGTCGTAGGTCTACGGGAGGTATGTTCTGACGTCACAGAAATTATAAATTTTACCATAGATGAGTCTAGCGACATGTGAAACGTGAAGCCGAAATGTGATTCCCTAATTCACAAAGAACCTGATGCATATTTAAATAAAACTTTCACGGCATTTCAAATCGGTTTATGTTGAACTGAAAATGAGTCGTAGGCTGAATTTGAAAGACATTTTAACGACTACAGGATGTCTTAGTGTTACAAAACTCAAAAATAAGTATATACAACTCAGAAAGTTTCAGTTGTAATTAAAAGACAGACGCACCTTAGTAGCGAGAATAAAAAACAGTTTTATATTACTATGTCAATTATTAATGATTATTTCTTTCATACGGTCACCCTCAACTCCTGAACATTCATGGATTCTTATATCCATGCTCTGCATCATCTTGTAGGTTTCAAATTCGATAACAATTATTAGATAATTAATCAAACTTAATAATTTGTTTTTCCTTGTGGTTAAATTTTTTTGATTTTCGTCTGTTTCTTTTCGGGTCCCATAACACTTGGACACATTGCATGTGTTAAAATAAACAAATTGATGATTGTGTCCCGTTCCAGGTCATAATTTTCAAATAGAATTTTAACAGTAAAGCAGCACGAGATCACGACAGCTTTTGGTGATCTGTATCAGCTTTTTTTCATTGTGCTCGCATTGAATACATTTAATTTCCCAAGCATTCAAGTGGATGACGAATTTCAGCACTTAATAAACTTGAACAGCTCGGTAAACTAAAAATTTACCACAAGTACATCGTTGTCAAATTTTGTTGAACGAAGACTCGTTTATCAACATGTAAATACCCTTAAATGTATTTTTGCTCACGTGCATGTGTTTTCATTTAACATACAGTTGAAACATCATTAATAGCTACCACTAATTGTCCGACTCAAATAATAACGAAACTAAACTAATTTTTCTTCATTTTCCATTTTCAAGTCTAAAAATATAGATAAATAAATGTAAAACCAAAGTACTGTAAAAACTGCAACCGCAGCTCAATCAAATCTGAGTTTTGAATTAAAAGTTGAAAATATCTGTGTTCAGAACTCACTGCAAAACATTATTTGACGATGTCGGAAAAGCATCCATCTTCTTTACTATTATCATTATCATTGGTATTATTAAATTCCTGGCTTAGCCACTACTCTATAGTCACGCTCCAGTAACAGAAGAGCTTGTCAAGAGTTCTAGATAAGTGATCCTGTTTTTGCGATAGAGATGGAAAATATTACTTCATTACTTTCACAAAAGGTCCTGTAATATTTAAGTTCACGTATTTACTCAGCGATTTATTTATGACCGCCGAAAACTAGATTGGCGTTTGAAGAGGAGTTCTGAACTAGAAGTTTTACTGATGACGGTGTAGAGTTCTATGAATGGTCCTTCCGTTTGGATTATTGATCTTCGTTAGGGCCCTTTATTGTGTTTGCTAGACTCCACTGCTGCCTAAGGCTTTCATGGTAAGATTTAAAAAAGACCATTTGCGGAGGATTATATTACAACCTTTAATTGGTGTGTTAAGTATAGTAGGTGCATTACATATATGTATTATACTTATAAATGTAAATACGATAGTGCGAATACATGCAGGCAAATTCTACACATATGTTAGAAAAATCATTGTTTAAAGTATCAAATTCAATTATATACTGATTATAGGTGCTCAGACTGGGAATTAAATTCATGTTTTACATGTAGTTAACTATTCCTTATAAGAAGTTTATAGTGACATACAAAATTGTTAGTAACTTTATATACTAAGTTTATTCAAGACTCAGGTGTAATTCGCTGCTGTAATTGAGAATTTTATTCATAGATTGCGTAGACGTGACTATACACGAATTTGATTCATGAATTGAGTATACTAAGTTATAAAACGTAAATTTTTCCATTCACTAGTCAGTTATTTAAAAAATGTAAACTTATAACTGTATTATCATTGAGAGCTAAAGAACTCGTAGGAATCTTGAAGGTTTAGCAAAGTTTTTTCTTTGGTTTTGATTTGACTGCAACTCATAAAATGACCATCATAAAATACCACTTGTTATCTAATTTACTAGACAGTTCCCGTCGAAATTTCATGGTGTTGATTTGACTAATATGAAATTATTAAAGAGACGATTGTATTAAAGATTTACGATGAATTGTTGTGTTATAAATAACTTTTTATGAATCAATACAGAACTTCCATGCTGTACCTTATCTACCGATAATATGGCCGAGATAGTACTCGTGGAAATGTCACAGTTTACAAGTGATAAAATTAAGAATCTATGAAATAAAATGCATTTTTTAGTTTTAACCGTGGTGCTATTTTTCATTCTGTATCTTATCTACCGATAACATGACCATGTAAGAGGAAAAAGCTAATAACGGAAAAATGGCGTATTTTACATGGACCTGGCGCCTTTGGTATCCACAATATAATGCTTATAATACATGTATACCTATTCTGATTTCTGTTCAATAGTTGTTCTTCAGTAATAGATAGGAAATAATGAGATTTACAGAGAGAGAGATACACTGTATGTTAAATAAGTGGATTTTCATTAGATCTTCATGGCCCTTTAGACTTAAGAAAAACAGATTAGACCCCTTCATTGTCAAAATGTTATCATCACCAAACTCAGCGCAAAACAAGGAACAATTTAAACTATTCTAGCATCTACGAGGTGCGTTAAATAAGATATAATTTTTTCCCTAAATTAATGTTTGTTCTTAATTCTAAAATTGGCTGAGAGTCAACTTAAATGTGGCTAATATATAAGTCACTTGATGATTCGAAATATTACGAAATCTGACCTGTCAACGTATCACTGCTACCGTCTACGATTAATGAACACGTAACCGCCGAAATAGTAACATTTAATGTATCCAGTGTTTGGAACAGAGGTTTTTCTCTTTCCAGAAAAGAAGTTGAAAATAATTCATTCGAGAATTCGAAGCAACCAAAAATAGAAAAGAAATTTGAATATTTCTTCTGATTCGAACCCATACGAAACGGAACAAAGTCGACATAGAACAATACTGAGGAGAGCCCTAATATTACAGGGCAATGAAAGACATCTGTGCAGTGTAAAATCAACAAACAAAATGGATTTGACCTAATTTTTCAATTATCTGTTCTACGGAGTATTTGGCTTCATTTACATTGCTTTGATATTTTGGTACTGCCTGTTAGGTAACTACTGCATCTAGAACTTCATAGAGAAGATAATTATGTGGATGGATAAGCGGAAAAATAAAACAGACCTCGGTGGCAATGGATAAAAAGATTTACACAAAATTGATGAAAACTCCAGAGATGTATAAGACAGCGGTGCAGGACAGAATTGGTTTTATTTCCCCAACTACATACGTTTGCACAGTTTTCCTGTAGACTACAATGGTTGTTGCTTCCGTGATTATAAATAAGTCTTATATTCTACTGGTCGTCTTCAGATGCCTGCCTCTTCAATAAGTATTGAGAACAAACCTGATTTTCCCGACGACAATGACAAAAGGAATCTTTTAGAAAATTTACGAAGCTACCAAACTGATAATGAAATCACGTTCTAAGAAAATTCATTGGATGGTTCCATGATGGATACGATCTCGAGTAATAAAGATTTCAAAAAGCTTCCTTTTGACACAGATTCTACGAATCGTGAAATCTCTGTCAGCCGTGAAAATTAGGGCACTTGTGGAAATTATAGCAGTCGTGAAGGTTATAGTAATCGCGGAAATTATAATAGTGGAAGTTACAGTAGCCTTGGAAATTTCATTAGTCGTGGATATGCAACTAGCCATGGAGATGTAGCACTACATCCATCAGCTGATGAAGATAATCACTTCTGCTAGGAAAGTTTACTCACTCAAGTGATTGTTCATTTGCCATAAGAAGATTGTATCAATTTGTTAGCAAGCAACCAGGATCGTTCATATAATCAAGAAACTGCTGAAGCTGGTTTGAAAATCAAAGAAAACGGATTGCTTCATGACCACGAGTCTGTTAATGTAGAATCTAGTGAACCTGGGTAAACTTTATTTCAATTATCCTTGTTGAGCCACTTATATATGAATTCTGCTCAAATAAATGATGTTATTGAGCAAAACAATAGTTCAGTGCAGTCAACAGAGAGTGTGAAAAGTGACAAATCAAATCGAAATGAAAATTCGTCCTGTAATCCATCTGACTTCGTTAAGTAAGGTTCACAAGTTAAGCTTTTGGAAAATTAAAAAACTTCCCGAGAAGAGGTAAGAGATACTCAAAATAATCATTCTATCTACATGTGTTCTAAGCCAGTTGACAGTTTTTAAGCTCTTGCTGAAGAAAGTGAAGAAACGGCAAGTGAAATGATGAAAAAGGGCTTGTCAACCATGGAAAAAAGTCTTAAATAAGATGATACGAGCTCGAATGCTTAAAACATGCAGTTTATTTTGGGCAGACAACCTCCACTGCCGAATATTTCAGATGAAAAACATAAGAATTTCGTTGTCTAACATGCCGAAAACAGTTAAAGTTTCAATTAGGATGGGTCGGCTGAATTAAACTAAATTGGAGAACCATGGGTCGGGTGGCACGTTATAAACAAGCTACCATAAGCAACTGCTAGAAAATACTAGCGTGAACAAACGCGTTATCTGCAAGCTCCATTTACAGACGCTGGCCCTGAGTTTGCTGAAAACACCGCGAAGAAGTTGGGATGTGGCCCATAGCTTGCAGAAAACACCGCGAAGCAGCGTGGATGTAGCCTAGAACTTGCAGAAAACACCGCGAAGCAGCGGGGATGCGGATTTACCGTTCAGAAGTAATGGGAGTATGGAGCTTATGACTCAAGCTTCACCCAGGTGTGCGGGCAGGCTGATATTGATCAGTTCAGTGACGTAGCCAAAAAAATGCCGATCAGCTCTGATATCTTGGTACAGTAAATTTGTATAAATCAGTGCACCAAAGAAGAGTTAGTTGACAGAACGAGCACATCAAACTTAGAAAATTTATCAGACGAGGAAAATTGTCCTGGAAGTGGTAGTAATAGTGCAAGTGAGAGAGGAGGAGATCTTTGTTGTACAATATATGAGTAGGAGAAAAATATTTAACAGGAATTCGCTGATCTTGTTGAAGAAACTAAGGAAACAAACTATTGCGGTACTCTGAAATAGTGCGAAGACTAAACGAAAAGTTTGTAAAATGATAAAGCTAAAGTTTTATGTCCTGAAAAACTTGAAATTTCGGAACTTGGTAGAAGTAAAAATTCATAAAACTTCGTACGCACTGAAAATTCTGCAAGAGAAACTAATGATAATATTGAGTTTAAATTGAAGCGAATTTATACATTTGAAGATGTTATGAAAGAATTACACGAAAATAAGTTGTTTTAGGAATAAAGATTTCTAAGCTCAGATACTTCAGATTTGAATCCAGGAGTCGATAAAACAAGTTCATTTTGTGAGCTCCCTGGAATTTCTGGAAGAGTGCAACATCTTGAGCAATTATTGTGTTCTAACGAACAAGTCACGAAGAAATAAAGCACAGCTAAAAAAGGAGCGAAAGAAGAAGATAAGAAGAAAAAAGTCACAAATGAAGAACTTACGAGGAAAGAAGGCATTGAAAAAGGTGCGAAAGAATACAGCATGAAAGAATAAAACACGGAAGAAGAAACAATCCCAGCGGCGTCCCCGCGAACAAGACCGAAACCATTACCTGGTGGTGAAAGCCTTGGTGTTCTTGAGAAGAAAGTACACTGTGATGATGTGATACCAACCCTGGACACTGAAGTCATCCCTTGCTATGAAGAAAATACAGACAATGAACACAATTCTCAGTGCAAAATTCCCCTGCAAATTAGTGACCAAATTTCCAGTTCAACGAGAAGCATTGATTCAGGAGATGGGATTTGAAGAGTGATGTGTTAAGTTATTGAAAATGAATCCCATCGTTGTAATAACTTTGTATCTTAAGTGTCATGTTATAGGCTTAACGAGGATATCAGCCAGTTGAATATTCCTGAAGAGGATCATGACAGCTAAATCAAATCGCGTATTTTTTGTAGGACGCTGCACAAGCCCTGATGTCTACAAATGACACATTGAAAAACAAGTGTAGCCAGTTTTGAGATGCCAGTGGAAGCAAAAATGTTATTCACTTCTTTCATGCAAATAAATCGGCGTGTTTATGTTTGAGAGTTTCCTATTCTGACTTTCAGTATTTTTACCGTCGCTGTGAAGGTAATAAGTGGCTTTAAAAGGGAGTAAATACGAAGGCTACTTAGATATTATGAATATCACTCTGGCATTAATCAGTGAAAAAAGTATTCCAAGTAATTAATTAACAATTCCTTTAAATTTAGAATAACGCATTACACATAAGTTCTCCTAATCCTATTCAGGAAATACAAGTAATATTTTACACATTAGCACCTGTAGACCATCCATAAGCTACGGTGGTTAATAAATTTAACACACAAAGTACTAAAGGTAAAAAGTAAAATATCACTGCAATGCTTCTGTTGACAAATGTTAGAAATGAAATTCATTGCAACAATATTTGCATAACAATCAATTATTTTCAAAGAAATAATTGAATGAAGGTGATCTGAACATCAGTAAATTTTATCATAACATGTTAGCTGGAAACTGATTCATATAATTCGCTTAGTTTCAGGTTTTCTTTACACAAAAAAGTGCAACTTCATGAAGGTAGACTGCGTAGGCAATCTAGAACTTGTACTGAATGGTTCAAAATAATCATCATTGATGGTATAACCTGCACATTGCAGCGTTGTATACCCAAGTTTCTTATCAAGTCTACAAATTACTCCGCACAAAGTTCCAATAACACGCAGGGCTTCTGTGAGCGGTAATGCTGGTTGTACAAGTTTGTTATCAGGGGGCCATCTTTGATGGCCGCCACAGGATGTGAGGAAAAACGAAGCTGTGCAAGTAAGTAGAAGTGCATGGGCTTGCCGCAATACGTTACCCACCGCATGATCTAATAAATTCATGTTTATTGTATGATTGTTACTAGCAAGGTTAGTTCTAGTACAGTGAAGACTTGTCTTATAGTATGATGGTAATATGAATTAAATCTGAACATGTGTCACAATTTGGAGACGAGGTCTTTCTGAGTAAAGGAACACTTGCTCTCTGGTTCGAATCGTTTCTGGTTCTAAATGTTGCCCTGATCTGATATCAAAACCGTAAATTTTGTCAGTATTTTATCGTTAGGGAAGTTCAGTATTACAACAGTTAGACCCCTACTATGACGTTTAAACATTCAGGTTTAAATTTTATGCATTTCACCATCAATTGGAAAAAAAATTCTGTCAACTCAGCCACCGCGCGCATTCCTTTCGTAGGAGTGCGACACTAAGGTCACGATTGTGGTTCTGAAATCGTCCACCAAAAAGACATAAAATTCCATTTCGATATTTCAGTAACCACAATCCGTACCAGACAAAACGGTATCGAGGCAAATATTCCCTCATTCATACATTCAGTGCGTGGCTGTGAACAAACAGACGTGATTCGGCTCGAGTTTCCGCTAACGTTGCTAATAATGGTTCTAAAACTATCTCTAGCTTGCATGTGTTGAAATGATAACGTGACAATGACACCAGAATTTGTCGGTAGTTCAGTGATGGTATGTAAATGAGAACTGAAGTACGGACCAGCAAAAAAAAAACAGTCATGAAAAGTTTGTTCCGGCATAAATACATTTTCACGGCAAAACAGAATCTAGTACTTCCAGAATTTCTTCTTTCTCTTTTGAGTGATATTCACTATTTTCGTCTTTAACTATTTTTCCTAATAATAGAACTGTATCTTCCAGTACGTTATATCGTTATATCACAATTAAAAATCTCAATTTCAATTGGGAATTTCGTCAGTTCTTCAAACATCACGGCCAGTCTTTTCCATGGTCGCACACGCAACATGAAGTTCTGTTCCTAAACATGCTTGCATGACTTTAACGACTGCCAGTCATACGTACATGCAGTGTGGCTTAATTGAACATCATTCTAATATTAAATATTTTCTGCCGATATGTTATGTTTTTGGCTTGGAGATATCTTTAAAAATCGCCCGGACCGAGCACCGATGCCACCACAACGGATAAACCCTGATGATGAATGAGGAATTACCAAACTTATGTATATTGAAAAGCCCCAATGTAACACACATGAATTTACCTCTTTGCTTCAAACATATAAACACCCAAAAATTGAATAAAAAAACTTGAGAGGTCATAATGACGCTGTACGACTACTTTTGATTTTGAAGGAGTCATCTCAAGATCCAAGTCGTGAGTTCTAATCTTTGAAATCAATGAACTTCATTTGAATTGTGGGTTAACGCTGCAAAATTTTCTGTCTTGATGCTAGATAGGCGATGGGCATGATAACTCATATCATATCCAAGACAACAGATAACAGTAATTGTTATCCTGTACTTGAAAAACACATTGTACTTCTTTAGCGATGAAATTCACACTCAAACAGCGAAACATACAGTAGCTGACACCGTATTATTGGTGCATTTTACTGGTAGCCCACACCGTATTATTGGTGCATTTTACTGGTAGCTGACACCGTGTTAGTGGTGCATTTTACTGGTGCGCTGAAAACCAGACTCACGGCACTAAGCGCACACCAACTTGTTGCAGTTAGTAAAGAATTATATGAACGTATCCTTTTTTTTAGATCAGTGAGAAAATTGGAAATGTTAAACTTAACATTTGTAGGACAAATAATTTCCAGCTCATTTTTTACGCCATACCCTATAAAAGTAATCGAAGGAAAACCAAAAAGAATAACGGGGCAAATTGTTTGTGTCTGTCAAATTTGTTGTTCAGCACCTACAAAAGCACCATCAGAAAACATTGAACATATCATTAACCTTGACTTCCTGGAGCATAACACTGGCTTTCGCAGAATTTTCAGTTTTAAACAATCAGTGGAAAAAGTCCTCCTAACGACATATATACCGAAAAAGAAATTCTTCAATACATATGAAGTGAAAGTGAAAGTCATCACTAGGCAGCATACACATAGCTTAGCGTCTAGCCAGGCATCTAATGATCAAGTATTTGGAACAAATTATATTACCTCTTTAAACTTGTCTCAAGAAGCATGCATTGCGTCTATAACTAACTTCTACTCAAGGGGAATAACTCCAGCCTCAAAAGACAATCATTTTTGAACGTAAAACAATTTCTAACGAGTGCCAAAATACACGTTGACTGAGACGATCGTTCAACTATAGCACATTTAACCTTCCTAATCTTCGTTGGTTGCTATAATTGAAGGCGTGCGGCATATTGCTTGCAGCACCGGACGCTCCAGCTATTGCACAGCAGCAGCAGCAACAGCAGCAGCAGCAGCAGCAGCAGCAGAAGCTGCAGAGAGGCACGGCGGCGATCTAAGAAAAAAAGTTGCAGGATTTCCTGTCTTAATATTCAGCTAGCTCTTCATTTACTGATAAAGCAAGGGCCTGCCATGAAAAACAAGTTTTGAAGCCCTAGACAATTGTCGGAAATAAACTCGAAGGCTGTAGAGAACAAAATGAAGATATAAAAACATTCGTTTCTATCATACATGCTTTGGAAGTTTATTTTGCATGTATTTTTGTATACAGTTGTCAGATAGCAATCTTCATTCATAATTATTTTTTTGCTGATATGAAGGATGTTTCATGATATATTGGTGCGATTAGTTGCTACACTCCCTGCCACATACCATCACTATGCAAATTATGCTTCATCCTGTACCATTATACGATAAGATGAAATAGGCAATCCTGGGATCAGGGTAAAAAAGGTGCCAGACATTTTAGAACAAACGCGGTTCAACACGATAATCATGAAGATATTCCCTAGAAAACTTATCGTTGAAATTATCTGATAGCTACCAAGTTTATTTCAAACGCAGCCTTTCTCATTCAATGATGACAAGCGACACGAATGCGAAATGACGTTCAGTTGATTATTGAAGTTGATTATTGAAGTTTACAATGGATACCAGCAAAGATTAGATAATTTTGTGGTACTCCTTTTAAAAGAAAGATGCAGGAAGTCTGGAGAGAAAATTGATATTAGATAAGGGAAGATAAAATTTTGCCAAGCGGGCTTTTAGACGACGGTAGTATTTCTTTCGTTAGTTTCCACGGAAAGTAACGAGTGCTGTTACTTGCATGAAAGTTGTCCATGACTGGAATGTGTCAGAAAATTTTGCTGTACTCTGTTCAAATTATTTGAAACTTTACCTGGAACGCTGGCACCACCATGAGCTTCCGAGTCTAAGAAGCATGAAGTTTTGTCCTCATGCTAATGAAAATGTATCTGATTTTATTCAAAGTGAATCTGATGTTAATCAAAGTGAATCTGATAATCAAAGTGAATCTGATGTTAATCAAAGTGAATCTGATGCTAATCATACGGGATCTGAATCCTCAACTTGCGTATTTTCAGCCTATGGAAACTTAGTTTTATCCCCAATAATTATAGAGAGAATTTTGACCGTTTGATTTTTGAATCGATGGGTGTTTTTTATACGCGTTGGACACTTCATTTTCTTCTTCTTTTTCTTTAACTGACGTGTGGTGATGAACCGTAGCTGGATGGAGAGGAGAAATGATTACACTTCCCGAAATTTATTTTTGAACGTATAATATCGTAACGATCATAATTGCTACAATTTAATGACACTTGTGATAATTTTCCTAAACTATTAAGAACAGCCGATGCAAACTCAGATTTATTTCTGAACTGGAACGTTCGACTCGCTTTTGCACTAATGCATTCATTCTTTTTTGAACGCAGCAGTCACTGCAATCCCCGAAATTAAGCAAGTGCATGAAAAATCATATAAATTTTCTGCTTTTCAATAAGATTTTCAACCATGAGGAATTATTATATAAATCAGTCATTTATGTTCTGGGACGGAAAATGAACGTGTGTTAAGCGCAATAGAAACATTTTCGTGGGGTTTATAAATAGCTCATAAGAATTCTGATGTCATTATGAGAACAATCTTCACACGATTTTGTAATGAATTTTCTTTCATTGACAAGTTCTGTAAAGTATTGAGGCAATTAAAAGGACTGTTTGAGTTGCTATCGAAGCTTTTTTAGATTTATATGTACCAACAAATAGTTCTCAATTGCTGAAATTTACTCAGCAAGTCACTTCATGGGCAAATATGTTTTCTCGAAAGAAAAATGATGATGTTCTCCTAATTTAAAAAAACATAGTTCATACTGAAGCAAAATTTCAGCATGACACGAATATCTTTGCAATTAGAAGTACGACTCCAACTTTTTCTAACACTTCACTTGAGTTATCTTCCCCTCAATCATGATATAATTGTACACTAAAATCTGGAACAGCAATTTTTTTTATCTCCATTCCTTTGTAGAATCCTAGTCAAGAACCACCAAGTTAGTCCTGACCATAAGCTTAGCACTAAACTTTTGATGAACACGATGCGCACGAACGAAACTTCCCTTGATCGGTTCCAATAAAATCCATCTTTCCTCACTCTGTTCTTTGTCCCAATCAATTGTGCATGGAAATGACGAATTTAAACGACCAGCGATTGCAAGTAACCAGCTTTTAGTATCGGAAGTTTTAACACACTTGCCAGATGTGTACTTGGATTACGCTGAGGGGGCGATGGACACTTGTGAACCGTCACTCGACGCTGTCATTCCTCAGTGATGAATGCTTTGCTCAGGGCAGGAGACGGTCTGTGATTTTTGGACCAACACGACGTGTGTCAAGTTCACTACAATCAGGGTATTGGAATAATTTCAAGCGTCGAAATTAGATGATACTTTGCATATCCCACGGGCACAACACCTTCCCGAGTCCATGTAACAGGCGAAGCCGCTGCAAACATTGAGTTGATTGAGTGAATGAGATTCATTAGTTTGAAAAGAGGATGCTTCTGTAAAGCGACATCTGCTTCTTGCACACTTTTTTGACAGTTTGTATCTCTTTACGGCTCCGACGTTTTGCACCGTTTGCACCTTTCAAACAACACAAGTCACCTAGAGTTAACACATTTTAAACTTTTGCACTCTTTTTGTAATTGCACTTTGCCAACAATTTTCAACTCTAATACGGCTGCTACATTTCATACTATTTACAACTTTTATACTTTCACACTCACTGCCCCAAATTTTTGAGTGTTTTTTTAGCTACCCTATAGAGTACGGGAACTTTGTCTGTAAAGCATACACGAAAAATGATGCATACTCTATTTGATTAGTTGCAAGGTAATCTTATCTTCAGACGGGTAGGAAGTGTGGTCCAGAACATCTTCTCAGGGGGTAATGTTTCCTAAAAAATGATGGAGGTCCCCGTTTTCTGTTATTTTTTTACATTAAAAATCAGTATGCAACTATTAAGAAAAAATATATTTGAAGAATACTGCTAACCAGAAAGAGTGATTCACAGTTCTCCAATCGTTTAACTGTCAATTAGATCATAGATAAAGTAGCCGAAATCAGATATAACACTTCAGTATTATAAAAAACATTTTTGTCAGGAGAAATTGAACAGTCATGGGGATTCTTCAATTTTATAAAAAAGAGGTCTCTGATATTCTCTTTTGAAAAATTGTGATGAAGCAAAATGTAAAAGTTGCATCGATCAAGTTTTTCTTAATTTTTTGCAATAGGAATTCTTAACTCGACATTGCTTTTAATTATCAACTCATTAGATTGAACGTTTTCTGAATCTTGGTTTTCTTGTGACTTCTAATTTGAAGTTTTTTAAAGATAATTTAAGGTAATTTTATTTTGCAAATAAACGAAGTTCGCTTTCTAAATTGGAAATAAGATGAACATAAAAAAGTTGTCTCGTCAGAGTCAAACCGTTGAGACAATAAATATTGGATTTCGTGGAACAGAAAAAATGAACATAGGGAGACCAAATGAACCAAACCATCCCTCTTCAAATAGTTGACAACTATTAAAAATTGACTAACTAGTTGATGATAACATCTGAAAACCTTAACACTTTAGCTAAAAACAGATTGCAGTTCAAAAACATAAAATAGAATAAGAAGTATTTTTAAAAGGCACTACGTTATCGAAAATAAAACGAAGACTTTTTCCCTACTAAAACCAATGTACATTTCCTCACTTTCTTTGATCTTTCATCTCGACCTGCAATTGCCGACGAAGCTTTCGTTTGCGTCGTGTGTAAATATTTAAATAAAATACAAAATTAAAAATAAAGTGCATTCAGTTATCCCTAATATAGGAGTGCACTAAAGAGTGCTTTAAATTCAACTTAACCCTTTAAATACCATATAAGCTCACATGTCCTGTTTGAAAAAGTGTACTAAAACAAAACCAAAGGTTTTTATCAGCATAGCGCTGCATTCAACAGTTACAGAAGTCTGGGAACATATTACTGTTCTGCTTGTTTAGACACTGCCGGGATTGTGGTTAGCCAATGAACAACGTGTGCTTATTTTGTAAGTCCCTCTTCAGGACAAAATTAAGTCTCTAAAGAGGTTGAGTCACCGCTAAAATAGTACCAGTCCAGAACACATGGGCAGTTGTCAGACACATTAATCATTTTATTGCTGCATGCAAGATTTAATCGAAGATTTAACCTTGAAATCCAAACTTGGTATACGGTGAAAAGACTTTGGATGTTATATGCACTGGAACAGGTGCAATTGTTCTCTATATTCACGAGTCCTCTGATGTTATTCGCGCCCCAAGTTTTAGGGCGAGTTTTACATTCATTCTGCATAAGTTTATCCTTATACAAAGTTACGACTTCAGCCTGCTTTTATTTGATTTCATATATGTACGTACGCATGTGGCATTGCCCTCATCTACATACAGTAAATCGAGCCCCCCATTGAGTGTCTTATATAACATTACTTTTCATGCGTTCACGAAGCACTCAAATTTCTCTTGTTTGTGACGCATGGGACCGGGAAGACTGACTGACTGACTAACTATTTTCACAAAATTTCAGCTCATTTCTGTGACACGACGAGACTACCTCAAGTCACTACAGAGAAGGACGGGGTCAATCGCTGGGAACATCAAACCTAGCCGGATACTGTTATTGAGGATTGAAAATCCAATGTAGATGACTGTTCACTTTATTAGAAATAAAGTTTTTATTTCTTCACTTCCTTCACTTTCTTTTGATCCTGGTGACTGATTAATGACGACCACTAGTATTCTAGGTGACTTCATAGCACCTTCATATTGGTGACCTCATAGCGCCTTCATATTGGTGACCTCATAGCACCTTCATATTGGTGACCTCATAGCACCTTCATATTGGTGACCTCATAGCGCCTTCATATTGGTGACCTCATAGCACCTTCATATTGGTGACCTCATTGCTTAATCATTTTGCAAAATTATGCCAATAGTACTCAATATCAATTATATACTGTTTACAATCAGGCCAATATCATCAACCTCATGTTTGCAAATATTTTTAATCACTTGGCTAGCATTCTTCACTTTTGCTACTGCTCAAATATTTTTGACGATTATGACAATCTTCTTTATTTGTTTCAGCTACGAAATATTCATCAACAATGTAATAAAATATTTTGACATCAACAATAATAACGAGGCTTCAACATGAAAAATTATGCTTGTATGATTAATAATTGTAAAAAGTATCGACACAGATGATAATGTTTGTTACAAAATAAGTACTCTCTTGGCATTTATTTAATAATAATGCATATAATATAAGCAATTATATTCAAACTTACTTCACCACTTTCACGGTTATCCTCACAATTTAGAGGAGGAAAATTTATTTTCCTTCCATCTTATTCAAGGAAATGCCAAGTATCAACCTAAAACCTTGTTTTATGAATATTTTGAATTTACTCCAGCACATCAAATTTACGCTCCATGGAAACAGAGTTATTTACTACCTCCGCTGTAAACTGCAGGTGTTTCCAATCTGTATACTTACCACGTAAATTTTCAAGAAAAACCTCGCAATATTTGTTCCAACAGGTGCAGCTCTGTGACATTTCCATGACGTGTCACGAACACATTAAACTCTACTTTGTCTGTCTGTCTGTCTGTCTGTCTGTCGTTGCTGGATTTCCCTGCAGTATGAAGCAAGTTCTTCGATCACTTGAGCTTGTAAATTGTGGTTCACTTGTACATAAATTGATCAAGAACGTCAATTTAGTTTTTGGTGTCTGCAGTTCATGTGACTTTGAATAGCTCACACTAGACGTTAGAACCATGAAGAGTGGTAAGCAAAACTTGCACCCTGCCAGTAATAAGTAATTGTTTCTGGCTTTCTTCAGACTAACATTTCAGTTATAGACTCGCTCAAATTTTGAATTTAATAGAGCTGATCAAAATTCATTGCCCTTCTAGTTTTGAAACATAAGCTGAGAGTATATATATATATATATATATATATATATATATATATATATATATATATATATATATATATATATATATATATATATATATAATTTCTTTATCAGTAGGATGACAAAACTGTGCCTAAGTTTTGCACTAAATTGCTGAACAACTTCCTTTTCCCTTCATTCGTTTTATTGTATATTTTGCGTCCAAACTGCCTGGTCGTTTTAGTGTGCCACCATAGCCACATTTATAAGACGTTTCCTTAATATTTTATAATACAAACACGGCTTGGTTTGTGTCTCTGCAGCCACGTTTTAAGTACATTCACCCAACATTTTATCCTTCGCACACGGCCACGTTTGTGACGTTCATTTGAAATTTTATCCTTCCCACACGGCCAGATTTGTGACGTTCATTTGACATTTTATCCTTCGCACACGGCCAGGTTTGTGACGTTCATTTGACATTTTATCCTTCGCACACAGCCAGGTTTGTGACGTTCATTTGACATTTTATCCTGGCACACGGCCAGGTTTGTGACGTTCATTTGACATTTTATCCTTCGCACACGGCCAGGTTTGTGATGTTCATTTGACATTTTATCCTTCGTACACGGCCAGGTTTGTGCCACTGTAGCCGCGCTGAAAGTACGTTCACCCAACATTTATCCCCAACTCCGGAGACTGGACTGCGACACAAAAAGTACCAGAGTCATCCCCGCCCTAAGCACTTCCTGTGCCGCAGCTCCTCACCGTGGGACGCTGCCTCGCATCTCGCGCGTACAAAAAAAACACACTGGCTTCTTGAAAAAAAGTCTCCATGATAAAAAAACTTTTGAGGCTCGAGAAAAAACTGGCCAATAATACGCGGGCGCCAGCGGGTCAGCTGTAGATGAGATTGGGTCTAAAACTCACTCAAAAAAGAAAACAAACCACAGCCAACGAGGCAGAATAAATCTGGCTGATGAAAGAGTATGAGCATAAGGAAAAGGAAATGGTGCTCGCATACGTGAAATAAATGTACGAAAGACGTATGTTGTACGTTACCGAAGATCATCACAGAGAATATAGGGAAATTTTGTCTGATGAGGAACCTCTGTCATTCCTTAATGTGATCTCTTCTACACGCCGCCATGCTATGAAGATATGCATGGACGACAGTAGTTAGTTTTAACGAAAAATTTGCTCAATGAGATCCAGACCCTAAAACAACACTAGTATATTAGAGGCATCTTACCATAGGGAGGATTACTCTCAGTTTTATTTCCTAAATCAAAATGTCCGAACAGTTGCGAAGTTGAATAAATTTCACTTCGGGAAAGTGCTAAAAAAAATTAAAGACGGCGTTAATGCACTACAAGCTCGGTCAACATATGGCTTATGAGTTGAAGTATTGATGTGATTTCTTTTCCGTTAATAAGTATTATTTACACATTTACTTTTGTTCAAAACAGGTTTGAGTTACGTCAAGGTTGCATCGTTATATACGAGGCACTCTAGGGAACAAATTCGAAGAATAATTTAAATTTAATTTAAGTGACAAATGGAGACTGTCCAGTGTATTTGATGTTGTTAAATTCTAGCTGCGGATTGACAGGTATCAGCAACTCTAACCAATTAATTTTTTTTGGAGTGTTGTGCCCTCTCACAGTAATGTACAGTATAACCCAATATAATATATAACCCAATAGAATATATATGTTGTGCCCGCTCACAGTAATGTACAGCATAACCCAATATAATATATAACCCAATGTACAGTACAACCCAATATAATGTCCCAATATTTCCCCAAGGGGAGGAACATGATTGATTGTTTTTTCCATTGTTGATGATTGTATCATTATTGAACACACAATTTTCAACACTATGAAGCAGAAAGATGATAATTTTGTAGATTGTAACAATTGTGTGAACACCTAAAGTATAATCATAATTTACGGAGATAGAAACAGGAAAAGTTTTTAGAATGTTATTAATTATTTTGTTTCAAAGTCGTCGAATTTTTAGATTCTGTAGACCAACTGAACTCAAATCATATATATATATATATATATATATATATATATATATATATATATATATATATATACATGAGGTTCGCGAATTTAACGATAAATACGACATTGAAAAAAATTTGAATCAATATCAACGAATTTACTGAGAAAAGTCGAGCAACTGAGAGGCATGAATACCATCTAAGAATGAAATAACACACATACAACCCCTGTAAACTAAAAGATCTAAGTGAAATACTAAGATTAAGAAATAAATTTGTTCAGTACAGCGTCATCACGTTTTATCAAAAGTATTTGTTCTGAAATCAGGTCAGGCAAACCGGGAATATAAGACATTATTGTAAGGCTTTATTTTCTACTGAAACTTGGACTCTGTTATCGGTGCTCTATGATAGGGTTTTGTTACGGCTTTCAATAAAAGAGAATTATTTTTGATATGAATAATAAGGTGTTCATAATTTACGATGATAAAAAAGAATATAATCATGCATCAACTTTATTTAGACCTGTACTGTATGTATTCTTACGGTTTAAAAACTTTAATTACACGGTATTTGAAAATCCAGTGTTGCATATTTTATGCCTAAACTTTATTGGATATAACCAATTTTTCTCCACACTGCTATTCGTTTTATTTTTCTCCAAATGTGTGATATGAATAATTGAATAACAATTTAAGCAACAAAGATTTTAAGAGAATTCTACGTCTCTTGATGAAGAGAAAAATTCTGGTTTTAATAATTTTTAACCAATCGTGAAATAGGTCTTTACGGGTTCAATTATTTTACAAGACTCCGAATTAATTCTAACGCTGGAAGCAAAGAATAAATTTATGAAGTGTTTTTTATTGCCAAGTAAGATGAATTGTTTTCTGAAGACCTTAAAGAGATCTTAGATTTAATAATGAACAAGTTGTGCACGTTGCGCACCGTAATTTGTTGGTTGCGCTGGTCTTATACCGAAACTGAAGATTCAGGAGTTAAAAGAAGTCAGTTACTGAGACAGAAGATTCTGGAGTCAAAAGAAGTCAGTTACTGAGACAGAAGATTCTGGAGTAAGAAGTCAGTTACTACACGGAAGTAAAGGTTTGTCATTCTCCTGACGACGTTATGCACATTTACTCAGTTTCTTGAGAAAGTATATCGATGACATTGGTTTAATACTAAGACGTGGATCCCTTATACGAATGTTTTCCAGGTTACAAGAGAAATTATTAATGATGCAGGTATATTTACCTTGGGAAAAATTAAGCTTATTCTAAAAGTTAAAGAGAAGACTGAAAATTTCATTTTAATAGGCTTTGTAATTAATTGCAATCGTAATCTTTTACATTTTTTAATCAATATTCAGCATTCTGGTGATATTTATCTTATTTCTTATCTGAAGACATTCAAACATCTAATTCCGAGTCTTGAGTTTTTCCAGTTTTACGAATTCGAATGGAAGTTGACCAGAACTAATAGTCAATTGCACCACACATTTTAAATTTGAAAAATTAAAAATTACTTTACTCTGCGTGCAATAAGGAAAGAGCACATTACCAACGATAAAACCAGAGCTTGTTTTTCGATAAATCCACTCGTGAGATTTTCTGGCTCAAATTTGTTTGGTTGTCGACAGCGTAGCAGGTAAAAAAGAACCCGTTTTGAGTCCAGCAGCTGCTGTTGCGGTCAAGTATGTTTTTACGTCTCCTAAAGTCTCCCTATAAAACTAGCAGCTTGGTAAGTTAAGCTAGTAATTTCTGTGATTTAGCTTTGCCCGTATTTAGAGAACTTTCTTCCTGATTTGCTACGATCAAGTTTGCACGACAGTTAGCAAAGCGCTTTAAGAAAATCATGGTTACAGGTAAAGTTAACCATCAGGCAGCGCTGTATCGTGGAATCAGCTAACACGTTTTTTCTATGAAATTTGAAGACTGATACTTGGGCTACAATTTTATTCCCAGGCTCAAAAAGTGCTCAAACTCACCGTGGGATTGGAGCCGTATTAATCGTTTTTGTCGTGTTCCTGTTGATGAGATTACTGATAAAGTTTATCAATGAAGGAGAGAAAGTTTAGCATATGGATGCTACGCAAATTCATGAATGGCTGCAATAAAAAGAGACCCGCTACAATGCTCTCGTTTTACAAGCGTTTTATTATAATACAAGGGACGCAAAACGTGAGGCGTTAAAGACCGGTCAAGAATTTTACTAAAAGTACTGGAGTAAGTGTTGAAGTCACTGGATTCCTAAACACTTGATGATCTTAGAAAAATATTGAATATTCCAGCCTACATCGATAAAACTTTACTAACATTACTTCACTTTAAAATGACATGCATCAAGGCTAAAAAGAGGTAACAATACTAATACCAACTAGATGTGATCGAAGAAATTCATAAATAAATCCATTTTGTTGCTAGTAACTATACAAGCACGATTCACATTACTATCGATTGCAGCGCATGCATATACAATATAGTCTTATATCATATATTGCATATATCTATATCAGATTGGGTTATGCCTCTGCAAGGTATTGTGGCACAAGGTTTACGTTCGAAATATGTGTATGATTACACGAATTAAATCTCGTTCATATACGAACAAATGTCAATAATTATGATTTCCTTCATTCCATAATGAAAATAGGGTATCATCTATATCCCCACCATTTTTTTAATGATCCTACAACCGAACCTTGTGTTTACGTACCAATTTCCTCATGGAATGGCAAGAAACTGTTAAAATAATTACCACAGAAGAATTTAAGCGTGCAAACACCTAAAATTGTTGGCTAAAATTTTATCACGGAAGTATGCATAAAAAAAATGCTATTCCCACGACCACAACCTCAGAACAGGATGACGTGCATCGACGGTTTCCGGAAGTACTAAGGCACGCGCGCCGGTCTGCAGCCACGAGTCAAAATTCACGGAGTGAAATAAAAATTGAACTTGCGAAAGTTCAAGTGGAATACCCGATTTTTTCTTGTCCATTCTTTATTTAATTCTTTAATACGTATTTTTAATCTATGTAGGTTTTCATGTCCACTTGACAATTAAATTTAAGGAGAATATTAATAGCTTTATAAGGGTAAGAAACTGTTTTTCTCATCGTAGAAGAACCTAGAAGATTATTTGTTTTTCTAAATCATTCTCTAAGTAGACAAAAACTGTGTATTCACTTCGAAACAGATGGAAGTTCCACTCAATACGAGCACCTAAACGATACGAGGTGTAATTACTTGAAAGCCAGCACGTCGACCCTTCACGCTTTTTTCACTAGCACTTCTGGAAGCAATGTTCAGTGGTGGTCTGTTTAGATCAGAGCAAAAACAATAGTGAAATAAAATCATGTTGAGAAATAAAATAATAAATGGCTAACATACGGAGTAGAAAAAAGTATCATAATCACTTGAAAGAAACAATAAAAGTATAAATCGTAGCTTTAATTTGAAAGATTACATGCACAAAAGTAGTAAAGTCAGACGTTTATGCAATGAAAGTAAAAATTGTTGATTTAAATTGAAAAGCTATGTGCACATAAATAGTAATTTTTTTGTAGTAAGAGTAGAGATCGCGGTATTTACCTAGAAAAGCTGCACGCACAAAAACGATGTATAATAATTTGACAATCTTATAATTAAACTAGAAGATGTCCGTTTTTAATTGAAAATCGCGTGTACAAGAGTGATAAAATTGGACGTACTCACAATATCAATGGAAATCGTAGCTATAAAATTGAAAGCCTACACACGCAATTGGTAAAAGTTGACATTTATACAATGAAAGTAGCTAACGTATTTTTTCGATTGCGGTTCTACAATACACAGAAACAGTTACACACGTTTCTTGCATTGAGAGTAGAAATCATTCATCTTTAATTGAAAAATTCCATAGAATGATGAGAAAAATTTAACGCTCATGCTCTAACTTAGAAACCATTAATTTTTAATAGAAAAATTCCATAAAACGATAGGGAAAATTTAACACTCATGCTCAAACTTAGAAACCATTCATTTTTAATTGAAAAATTCCATAAAACGATAGTGAAAAATTCCATTAAACGATCAGGAAAATTTAATGCTGATACATTAAAAGTAGAAACCATTCATTTTTAATTGAAAAAATCCATAAAAGGATGAGTAAAATTTGACGCTCATGCAATAAACGTAAAAACCATTCATTTTTAATTGAAAAATTCCATAAAACGATGAGTAAAATTTAACGCTCATCTAATAAACGTAGAAACATTTTTAATTTAAAAATTCCATAAAAGATGAACGAAAATTCAACGCTCATGCAGTACACGTAGAAACGCTATCTTTTAAATTGCAAGGCTGGCCTAGGGAAGACTGCAGGCGCTGCGCTGCCAGGAAGCTGACCGGTCTAAGCGAAAGGCGCAGTTTCGCAGCATCCGCTCTCATGGCTCGGCCAGTTGTCGCCCCTCCCCCAGCCCTCTGTGCTGTGTGTTATTATTGGAGCTGGACTTGTGTGCGTCAGTGGTGTATTACTGGAGCTGGACTTGTGTGCGTCAGTGGTGTATTACTGGGGCTGGACTTGTGTGCGTCAGTGGTGTATTACTGGGGCTGGACTTGTGTGCGTCAGTGGTGTATTACTGGAGCTGGACTTGTGTGCGTCAGTGGTGTATTACCGCGGTTTGTGAATTGAAATAATGGGTACATCAGTAGTATATACTGTACAGTATACCGATGCTTGAGTACTGATGAAAGGGCTACATTATCGGTGCATCAACGATGTATGCACCAAGGGTTTGCGTAGCTGAATAACTCGATATATATAACTACTGTACATATGAATCCGCACATTAGTAGTGCATGTAACAGCGGCTTGTATATTGAAATAACTTTACATAAATGAGAGGTTCATCCATTTTAGATGTACCAGTGTACATTCAATTAACCTGAAGAGCTGGTATACGAATTTTAAGATGAGTTAGTTAGCATGATAAGGTCTAGTGGCCTTCGTATTAACATAACTGAAGGGCATAATTCAGAGTTTTATGAGCAGCAAATTAGTTGTTTCTATACAAGTAGTACATGATAAATCAAGGGCGTAGTTTCAAATTATGTAAGTGCCGTGTACTTGGTACATGTAGCACTGATCTGAGTTTAAATATATTGGCTCAAATGTCCTCTGTTTTTTCTTTTCCATAACTTCAACAAAGATAAGGCTGACAACTTCCATACCTAACAACCTTAACGTTGACAAGCTTAACGTTGATAAGCTTAACGTTGGCAAGCTTAACGTTAACAAGCTTAACGTTGACAATGTTAAAGTTCACAACGTTAAGGTTGAATGCGAGATTGTGTCAACTTATTGCTACTATCTACCACTGCGTATGAGATGAATAACACCTACTCGTACAAAATTATTGCTTTGCACTGGAAGAGGAGAGTGATGTCACCTGCTATAAAACTGGCGAAATAAATAACGGAGGAAAATGAAAAACTTCAAGTGACATCTTACCATATTACTACACACCTAACTATGGTACTATATAACTACAGTATGATACAACTGTGGTACGATATAACTACAGTATGATACAACTGTGGCACAATATAGCTACAGTATGATACAACTGTGGCACGATATAGCTACAGTATGATACAACTGTGGCACAATATAGCTACAGTATGATACAACTGTGGCACAATATAGCTACAGTATGATACAACTGTGGCACGATATAGCTACAGTATGATACAACTGTGGTACGATATAGCTACAGTATGATACAACTGTGGCACGATATAGCTACAGTATGATACAACTGTGATACGATATAGCTACAGTATGATACAACTGTGATACGATATAGCTACAGTATGATACAATTGCGGTGTTCATCCAGTACTGAACAAAAAGCCTTATCAATCTCAGGTGCATAGTTCAAAGATGAACTGCCCACACACATACAAAAAATCCACATATAAAGAATTTCAATAGAATCGTCACATGACATTCTGAGTTTCAAAGTAGTAATGAAATGATGAGTTCTTAAGGTGTAGCAAACCGAAAAACAGTCATTCACTTTACACAATATCGCTTTATTATCGATTACAATGAGTCACGCTACGATCCCCATTAGAATATCTTATTCTTACTGCAACCTCGTTATTTCTATTTCTTTGAAATCAGGAAGCTGTTTTGTGAGCTAGTAATTTCTAAATACATCAATCGTTCTCATTTTCAGACCTTCCACATTATTAAGACTGCTATGACCACTGCACAGTATCACATACTGTACAGTGGCCATACACATATTTTGTACAAGGTTTATTTATTGTATTGTATTATTATATTTTTATATATTGTATTGTATTATATATATTTTTTTTGAAATGGTTTTGAAACCCTCACTTTTATCATGATAGTCAAACGATTGTCAAACCTAACGAAGTTTTCAATAAACTTGTATAACGTGATTGAGTTTTTAATTAACCTGAATAACGTGATAAAGATTTTAATTAGTCACAGCGTTACTTGAATTTTTTGTGAATAATATTACTATTTCATTAGCAATGAAGGTTTAAATGTCGTATTATTGTCTTTATCATTGCACGCCCTCTAATATTAAAATCGTGTTTTTGGTTTTCACGACATTCGAAGTAATGAAGTAATGATCCAAAACGTTTTTTGTATCCATAATTGCTTGAAAAACATTTTGCAAACTTATGAAGTATTCGGCAGAAAAATTGGTAGTGCCGATACATATATTGTATAGATATGTTGGTACACGTATTAAAAAAGAATTTGCAAGCCTATAAAGCTTTTGACTGAAAAAATTTAATCAGAGAGACAAGTAATGCCTATGTGACATTTTGTCTACTAGACGAGTTTGCTGAGGCTTTCTGCACATAGAGGATATTATAATCGATTTATTTTCATATAATTTTACGTCGTGTCTACATTATTCGCAAATCGTACGTGTTAAATCTATTAACATATTAAATCTATATATATATATATATATATATATATATATATATATATATATATATATATATATATATATATATATATATATATATATATATATATATATATATATATATATAACATCCTAAAGAAATGAATTATACCAAATAGATTTGATGAGAAAGAGGGGTGCTCACAAGATGATTTTTACCTCTCTACTCTCATGCCGCACTAACGAAGGGATAACAGCGAAGAGACTAGAAACCCTCTTTTTCTTTATTAAAACTCAGAGTCCAATAAACAGGATACACCAGCATTTGCAGTACAACACGTATACTGTAAACACTTGAATTTGATTTCGTAGTTTAGCAATATATTTTTAAAGTATTTTAGAACAATTTCAATAAAGTTGAACACCGAAGATCTTTGAAGCATTAGCAAAAACACACAAATTTGATTGTGTTTATGAAAGGATGTCAATGAATTGATATGAACTTAGAGCATTGCTCTTGCCAAGCGAAATAACTGGCTGATAGACATTCAGTATCTTCAAGACTTTTCCACATTAACATTTCGAATTCGGCGTTTGTTTTTGTATTCATGCTCAATCACCTCTATCATCATTGCTTAAAAAATGCGTCATGACACGTACAAATACTAATTTGACGGCAATTACGGCCTATTCTTAGAGATGGAATAAATTATTCCTGTTTCAAAAGCGCTGTAAAAGAAGCTCCACTTTTGTAGTGTGCCGTCCACTATTTTTCAGCCTCCGACGAAAGTACCGGAAACCGCAAATCTTCGGCTCGAGTGCGATCGCGGTTTCTGGCTTGCATTACTGGCGGACTGAACTAGTCATACTTAACAATTAAAGAACACTTGACGTTTCAGTGGAAAAGAAGAGGTGATAACGGGACGAAATTTGCTAATATGATAGTGCTCGAGCCTGGGGGCGATGTTTTCCCCATTTTATTTTATTTTTTGTTTAGGGTTTCTGCTTACGAGAGACTTGGATAGCGTTCCAGTTTTTGCGTCTGGAACTGTCACTGTGTGTGAATAATAATGACGTAAATAAGAAACAAGTTTTTGAAAATATGAAGCATTACACGATTATTAACTATGGTGTGACGTTCTTTTGATACATATAGGAAAATCAATCTTCTAACATTTTATCTGGATGTATATATGAATTGAAATTTTTGCTACTGCTGATTCGCGGCGACATGAGTACAATCAAGAAAAAACTTGACTGTATAAAAACATTTACTATGGAACTGCACCACGTAAAATGGGCAGAAGAATTGAACGCAGCTGTGTAAAAAAGTGGTCAACGTTGAGTTTTATTGCGTACGCATTAAATAAAAAAGTTTAACGTCTACATCGGTGTCTACTCAATATTAATTTATTATGAAACTTCTGATCGACTTGTCATACTTTTTGGATCAGCAACCGGTGTTTATTGTAGAATTTTTCATACAATGTTGAGGATGTGTACTCATGTAATATTGAGGATGTGTATTGAGGATCCAATATTACTCATGTAGCCTAATATTGGATGTGAATAGAATAGAATAGAAGAATAGAATGAGGCTATAGGAACGAACCTTCGGCCCATTCTTGGGTCGGATAATTACTTCGATAATTATTCGGTTGTTTACCCAAGTCCCATGCCGTATTTCTAGCCGCGTCAACCATGTCTTCAGCGGGATTCGAACCCGGGTCTTTCCGCTCGCAAGCAGACTCGCTCACCGGTCGACCAACCTGGTGATAAAGTCTCAAAGGATATGTACTCGTGTAATATTGAGGATATGTACTCGTGTAATATTGAGGATATGTACTCGTGTAATATTGAGGATATGTACTCGTGTAATATCCAGGATATGTACTCGTGTAATATTGTGGATATGTACTCGTGTAATATTGAGGATATATACTCGTGTAATATTGAGGATATGTACTCGTGTAATATTGAGGATATGTACTCGTGTAATATTGAGGATATGTACTCGTGTAATATTGAGGATATGTACTCGTGTAATATTGAGGATATGTACTCGTGTAATATTGAGGATATGTACTCGTGTAATATTGAGGATATGTACTCGTGTAATATCCAGGATATGTACTCGTGTAATATTGAGGATATGTACTCGTGTGGTATTGTGAATGTCTTTTGAGTGCGGACTTTGATAGGAACTTACGTGTGACGTACACACACTAGTATGCCAGTCAGTGACAGTCCTGACAGTACGAGTAGACATCACATGAATGTATAACACACAATCACAGGTGCAGAATCCTCACGTTCATGTGTGTTTAGAGCTGTTTTATGTGTCAAGTTCATTTTTCATGTTAAACGAGTGGTACAGTGACAACAAAACTTTAGGTTAAATCAAAAAAAATCTGCATCGTTTCGAAAGACTTTACAATCGATTTTTTCGGGAAAAAATTACAGAAGAGAGTAGAGCTTTTGAAAATATTTGAAATATATGGGCAGGGGAATAAGACGAATTTGATACTGGAAATGTTTTGGGAGTTGAAAAATTCAAATGACGATCAGTAACTTGCATTACTGGCAAAAAACTCAACATCCCAATAGGCTGAGTGAAGATTAACTCCTCTCCAAACAAACGTGCTACAACACTCATTATTTTTCATATTTTTAATTCATGCTTTTTAGATGATCAAAACCTTTAAAGTTTCTGAGTAGCCAATACTTTCACTTCATTTTTGATTTCTATTGATGGTCTAAGAAAGTTTGAGAAAAACATGAATAATTTTCTATTATTGCACATTTCGAAGTTTATCACAGCAACTTTTCTACATAATAGATTAACTTTGATAGGAATATTAGTCGATGCGTGGTGACAGAACCAGGATTTTTTTAAAAAACATCAAAAATGAAGTTAAAAAAATCATAATATTCCGAAATTTGGGTCTGGTCGCTCACTTCCTGCATCACCTGAATGTTTTAATGGTTGCACTAGAAAATTAAACGTCAAATTCAAACCACAAATGCTACTATGTGTACAAAATTTCGATTGCCAAAATAAACCTTTATTTTTTTGAGAATGGCGTACTGAATGCAGTATGAGACTATCACTGGAGTACTGAAGGCAGTATGAGAATATCACTGGAGTACTGAAGGCAGTATGAGAATATCACTGGAGTACTGAAGGCAGTATGAGAATATCACTGGAGTACTGAAGGCAGTATGAGAATATCACTGGAGTACTGAAGGGAGTATGAGAATTTCACCTGATTTTACACGCTTAATGAGAAAAGACTTCTTCATAGACAAGCCTGTCACCTCGACAATGGTGTTGTGTCATGTTCAGTAATGCTGAGTCATGTTCAGCCATATTTAGTAACGTGGACACATATTCATCAATTTAGAGGACACATATTCAGTAACTTAAAGGACACATACTCCGCAATTTAAAGAGCACATATTTAGTAATTTATTGAACAAATATTTAGAAACTTCAAGGACAGATATGTGGACCGATATTCATCAATTGAGTGGACAATTATCTAGCCATGTGAAGAACAAATATTCAGTGATGTGGTGGGCATTTAAAGAAGAAGTACAGACCAGACAGTGTACATCTCTAATGAACTTGTCGAGCAAAGTCCTGTCAGAAGCACAGGTCATAACGACTTGAACGCGCACTGAGTCATCTCCAGAAGGCGACCTGATGCTTACACACTTTTAAATAACCCTGAACAACGAGCAGAAATTAAATCAAAAGATACATATTTTGTCCTCGGAGAGCGTGTGCTATTAGTATTATAATTATATGAATTGGCTTGTAGACTACCGTGTCGTGCAGATTCTACATTAATATTTATTTTTACTGTTGGTTTCTGATGCGTTGTACGGTGGCACACGACAGCAAGGAATGCTGCTGCTAAAGCCTGCTTCTGCTCGCCCATAACCGTATCCTGAAAACATTTAATGTTCCTAGCAGTTTTATTCCTTCTTTAAGTCTAATTTAGAGCTTCTACAACTCACTAGAACTCACTACAGAACATTAGTGCATTCGTCTGACTTGCTTATTGCAAAATACAGTTGAAGAAGTTCACTTATGTTACTATTAAATGTTTAGTTGAAGATATTTGTTCATTTTAATTGCAATAATTTATAGCCTGTAGCTTGTAACGTTATATTAAATCGCAGGAATTAGGGATCATTCGTTAAGGCAATTGAAAAAGAAACTTGTACAGGAATCTCCATCAAGCAAAATACGAAGTAAATTTCGAAAATGTTCGCTATCATTAAATAATAAATCAGTTCTAAGTATGCAGTGAAAGGTACACGAATTCAGTCGTTTCAGTAGTCAGGAATTAAACAATTTTTTTAAGTCTTTTCTTCCCAAAACACAAACTTATTTCTACACGATCTTCATCAGCAAGCATTTTTTTGTGTAAAATAAACAAATATTTATCACATAAAGCTTATTATGTTAAGTTTCTAATATTATTTAACTCGTAGAGGTACATTCAACATACAAGTTTGTCATACTAATATCCCCAATAAAATAATGTAAAACCGAAAAAATTATATCGATCTTTTTCTAGTCACGCTTGTCTTATTAATTAAGAAGCCATTATAAACCTCATTAATAAGTGAAAATTAAATAAATGTAAATTCAAACCGTAAAACATTAATTCTGTTAAAGTCAGTCGCCAATCGATAAAAATTATTATATTAATTCACTGAGTGAAGGTCTTCAAGTATTGTTGCAATGTTTTCGGTGACTTTGCACCTTGTAACCTCATTCAATATGAATTATTATCATATTCCTGGTCATTTCAATATGAATTTTTATATTTTTGGTTGGTTCAATATAAATCATTATTTTATCCCTGGTTAGTTCAACATGAATTACTGATAACTCTTTATATGGCTGGGGAAGCAGGCAAAAGAAAATGTGTACACCAGAGGAATATTTTCCTCCCACATTTGTGAGAGACATGAACGATTTAGTCAATTAACAATTAAATTGATTAAGAACTTCCAGAAAGAACTAAATTGTCTGACATTCTCAATGAACTCCCATTCGTAGTGACCAACGATATTTTGGTCACCGAACAACTTCAATCTCTCGTATTTATTTCACTTCAAATTGCTTTATCTGATGTGGGAGCGCAGTCCTGTTTCATTTCCCGTCTGCAAAAGCCATTGATAACCGTGATAAAAATCTGTTGATTAAACTTTCCTTAAATGGAGGAGCAATACAGCAATAAGTTTGGCGTGTAGCGCCCATTAATTTCAAACGCAATAACTGGAAGTGATGATCTGTGCTTTAAGAGTTTCACAAGGAACACTTGTTCCGATGTGGTGGTTTCATCTCTCACACCAGTAGGTGTTCTCCAGACTTCAGGGTCTGACATAGTCTATTTTAGACCTTGATAACCAATATAGTCTACTTTGGAACTCTGTAACGAAGATAATTTACTTTGTACCTCAGTTCTTACATCGGTAACTAAGACAGTATACTTAGGATCTCGGTTTCTGAACTTCAGACTACTTCAGACCTCGGTATCTGAGCTGCGAAGATTACGTTTGGTTTATGCTTCATATAGTCTCACGTTACAATAATTTGCCAGGGGCACGATGCCGCTAACTGAAAGATACCGATTTTTATCTTCCAGTTAATAGCATTGTCTTTTTAACACAGTTCCAGGTTGTACGACAGTGCAGGTCTAGCAAGCTGTATTTGCATCACAACTGGATACCATGAATATCAGAAAAAGGGTAGCTTATAACCATTATGCTCTGAATATTCTTACGAAACTGCGAGTTTTTTTATGAGAAAATGTATTGCACATAGCCAATACTGACAAAATGATACGAACACAGTTTTCGAAACGAATTGAAAGGTAAGGAAATACAACTAAGAGAGACTGTCCAGTTATATTCGTAGCTGAAAGATGAGTCTCTTTTTGAAAGAAAACAAAGCATCCAATCAGTATGTCAGTAGATGAATCAGTCTTTCTTGCATGCCATTTATTTTTCTTCATTCTTTTGACTGGTCGCTCCTGTTTAGATTTTAAGTGTGTAATCCTTCTGCCCTGCAACCGGTAAGAGATTCAACAGTGCTGTGGAGTAGGTAACTTTGTGATATTGAAACATAGATTTGTGAAATTTGTTTATTCTTGATTACAGAAACTGTTTTTTCTTCTCATCAGGCCTGACCTCTTCGGCGGCGCCTTTATCAGAGTCAGTTCAGTATAGATTAGTTAGCATAGATCGCATAGAATGTAGATTGAATAGCATAGAATTGATAGCATAGGTAAGATAGGCTAGGAAGTTAAGTTAGCAGCTGTAGTCCGTCAGATGTTTGGTGATTCTGTTTCAGCAGAATACAACTATTCTATTGCCAGTAAGCTTTCCATTTATTAAACTTGCTTATTAAAGTATTGTTCAGCATAAGGTCGATAGAGTGAGAAGCTTGATGGGCGGCTGTAGTTAGTCTCATGTTCAGTAAACGTGAACTTAGTTTCTGTTTCAGCAGAATCCGACTGCTCTGGCGCTAGCAAGCCTTCTAGTAATTTAACTTCTCAGAAGAAAATCTATCGACCTTTTATGTTTTTGTTAATTGTAAATTATGTTTATTAAGTTCTATAAAAATTATTTATTATTCCTCCTTAAATAACGGTTGGGCAAGAGTCTGTGGCCATTTTCTGTTAGAACTTGAAGGGCATGAAATTATGCTCTTATACAGTACATATAGAATTCATCCCTAGATTTTGAAAACAGGAAAACCAAATAACCACTCAGCTTTTTAAAATTAGAAGAAACAAACTTGGGATAGCCCAGTAGTTGTAACTAGATTTGAAGACTCGATTTTAAAGTAAGGAACAATAATTCAACAATCCGAGGCACTGAATGTTAAGCAAATCAACAAACTGGCAACAAATGTATCGTGGCTTATTATGCAAAAGCCTGACAACAAATGTATCATGGTGTATGAATTATGTGGAAGCCTGACAATAAATGTATCAAGGTGTATGTATTATGTGGAAACCTGACAACAAATGCATCAAGGTGTATGTATTATGTGGAAGCCTGACAACAAATGTATCAAGGTGTATGAATTATGTGGAAGCCTGACAACAAATGTATCAAGGTGTATGTATTATGTGGAAGCCTGACAACAAATGTATCAAGGTGTATGTATTATGTGGAAGCCTGACAACAAATGTATCAAGGTGTATGTATTATGTGGAAGCCTGACAACAAATGTATCAAAGTGTATGTATTATGTGGAAGCCTAGCAACAAATGAATCGAGGTGTATTATGTATACCACTGCAAACAGTGCGATTCATTACTTTCGATCTCATGTAAAAGTAGAGCAAAAGATTGACGGCAATTGTCGATTAGTTTAACAAAATACAACTGTGCAGAACATAAACCCTGCATTCGCCCTGACTGAGACTCCAATTATCGCGTTCTATAAGGACGTATAATCAGGCAGTCTAGCATAATTAGACCATCCAATTCACACGTTCCGTGGTACAAATCACTCGCTAGTATCCGAACGCGCCTTTAGTTATACGATGCTTAATTTGTAGCGTTGTTAGATGATTGTAGACAAATTGCATCGTGAATACACGTTCATTGCATGCATGCTCATTGCATGTACGTTCATTGCGTACACATTCATTTGGTGCACGTTCATTGGGTGCCTACTCACTGCATACACTTTCATTGCATACACGTTCACTAATTGAACGAGCAGAAGGTTTCCTTAATTAAACTTTCATCAAATGAACGTTCAATATGTTTAATTAGTTAATAATTGGCTCATAAATATTCCATTAATTAGATGCTCGCTAATTTGAGGTACACTAATACAACATTTGCAGTTCAGGCATTCGCTAATCAAGCGATCTCATTAGGATCGTTAGTGAAGTAACAAGTCGATCGTGTACCGAACGTGCACTGGAGGTGCACTGGAGGTGCACTGGAGGTGCACTGGAGGTGCACTGGAGGTGCACTGGTGGTGCACTGGAGGTGCACTGGAGGTGCACTGGAGGTGCACTGGAGGTGCACTGGAGGTGCACTGGAGATGCAATGGAGAGGCTTTGGTCTGAATGACACTCGCTGTTAGCGCTGACGCAGGCAAAGCCCTCTTATTTTTAGGGAAAATATTACTATTCTTTTTCACATTGACGTGGATGAGCTGCAAGAAAATTCATCTAATGCCGAGAACGTATATATAGTAAGACGGTCATGCAGAAGCTGAAGAAAAACATGGTTTTGTTTTCGGCTTATGATTCCGAATTCAATTTGATTATTTTCAATATAAAGTGCATTTTTTAGGAGATTAACTTATGTTTCACCAGTTTGGATTCAGAAAGAATGATTAAACTCTGACAAAATCGTTGATATGAGAAAAAATCGTTTGATTCAGAAAAATTCCTTAGATTCAGGAAAAAATCTTTGGGTTCAGAAAAAACCTTGGATTCAGAAAAAATAATTGGTTTCAGAAAATAATCATTGAATTCAGAAATGCTCCATAACTCCTGGGACTCGACATGCAGTCATCACGTTCACATGACAGGCTGTAGGGTTAAATGCCATGTATCCAAATGATGGCAAAAACCATACCTCGCTTCGTTTAAATCCGTGAATAAGAGATGAATCATACCCAAATTACTGCATACATTTCATTCTCAGACACTGGCTTCTAGTATCAGCTTCATGCCAACAACTGTGTCTTGCCAAACCGAGTGGGTACCGAATTCCGGCTCCAAGTGAATTTATTGCTTTCGTCACTAATTACATCTTTTTTTACTACATTTAACTCGCAGAAATGTAATTTGAATGACAGTTTTAGGTGGCTAATGGTTATACGCTAGAGTCAATACATGGGTCAAAGGTATTTGTTACGTTAGTACAGTTTGGAACGCATAATCTGTGATTGGGATCACGTATAATAGCATTGCGTGACATGTGTTTTGGCGCGACACAGCTTTTAGCAGAGCGCATACGCTTCCCAAGCTGCTGGCAGAGATGGCATGTGAATTATTCATGGGATCGCGCAGTCCTGAAGCTGATGAGGTCATTTCTCTAAGCTACTGAACATCTGAAGCTCCGAAACCGAGCGCAACAGGGAGCGAAAAACTTATTTCCGAAGCTGGGGAGAGCAATCAAGAGCGTTATTTCGTAGTCTTAAGGAGCTGTTATTTCAGAAGTACTTTCTTGAGAGACGTTGGTCGATTCAGGTGCAGTGCGTATTGAATGTAAGCTTTCTAATTGCCTTCTTAAATCAACATACTCATTTAGTGGTTGTTTTGCTTGTCGCGCTTCATAAAATTAATCAAAACTAATAGCTGTTTTCCATGGCTGTTTACTCAAGGCTCGTGTTTTGTCCCAATATCATCTTTTGTAATAACGAGCTGTTTAAAGCCTGTACTATAAAAAACACGTTTACATTTTTCCAAAAATGATTGTTTGGATTAGATCCATTGAGACCACCATCGAAAAAGGTTCTTATATAGCCTTGATAATAGTTGTTCTAATTAGTTTTTTTAAATACCATATTTGAAAGTGTTTTTAAATGGCCCCAAAAATTATTCTTTTAAATTAGTCTTTTAAAGATCTATTTTACACTAAACAGCCCGTCAATTAAAAATATTCTGCTAACAATTTTCCTCCATCGTTCTTTCCAAGTATTACGAGAATGAGCCTTTTAATAAAGGATGGAACATAATTTTCCAGCTGATTTAATCTTGTAATTGTAGTTTTATTTTTTGCAGGACGCATAAATGTACCCCATTTTTATTACTTTAATTCGTCTGCTAACATATCGACACAACGGACGTATATTTTGTGTCCAACTAACGTACATTTTACTTGTACAAATTACGTACATAACTTATCATTATTATTCCTTATAACTTACCTACATTTTACCTGCCAAACTTATATACTCTAATATACCTCACTTGTAACAAACGTTTCGATATTCATTGAGACTGATAATAGACAAAATTAAAAATAACATTTCACTTAAAAAAACTATTTGCCATCTAATTGTTTTAACCTAACTTTTAAAATCCTTGTATTTTTGTCAAAATCTTGGTATTTTTTGCCAAAATCAGGTTAGGCCTAACCTTACTTAACCAATGCCCAAGCTTGGGGAACAAGTGCACCAGCTTGGGGAACCAGTGCCCAAGCTTGGGGAACAAGTGCACCAGCTTGGGGAACCAGTGCCCAAGCTTGGTGAACAAGTGTGCAAGCTTGGGGAACCAGTGTGCAAGCTTGGTGAACCAGTGTGCAAGCTTGGGAACCAGTGTGCAAGCTTGCGGAACCAGTGCACCAGCTTGCGGAACCAGTGCCCAAGCTTGGGGAACCAGTGCCCAAGCTTGGGGAACAAGTGTGCAAGCTTGGGGAACAAGTGCGCAAGCTTGGGCATAGAATAGAATAAGGCGATAGAAACGAGCCCTTTGGCCCGTTTTTGGGTTGATACCCAAGTCCCATGTCTTCTTAAGTAAGGGCATCAATCATGCACGTACATCTTAATACCGTAAGTCAATTCAGTCTCTCACATGCAATTCCCTCACGCACAGACATTTCAGTCTCGTGCATTTTTTTCAATCATACACTGACCCTGGGAGCTAGGAACATAGAATCAGTACGTTATATTACTTGGGGGTTACTAATCCAATATTTTTCGGGACGATTTTTTAATGTATTCACAGTGCCAGCAGAAACGATGTTTTAAGTCAGCCGGGTCCAAGTCGCGATAATTTTAACGGGAAAGAAGTTCATTGCTTGGAATGTCTCGAAGTTTCTTAGTATTAGTATTTGGCCGATATTTCTGGTTCGCATGTTATCGTCGCTTTCAAAAGCCCTTCCCGGGTAACATCGTTAAGGCTGTTGAAATACTTATAGGTCTCAATAAGTTGTCCTCGCAGTTTTCTTTCTCCTAGGGAGATAAGGTCAAAGTGTTGAAGACGTCTTTCGTAGCTGAAATTACGGAGATCTTTAATCATTTTCGTTGCTTTACCTGACTTTTTTCAATTTTATTGATATCTGTTCGTAGGGTAGGAGACCAGAGTTGCGCCGCGTATTCTAAATGTGGCCTAACTAGAGCATTATAGAGCGGTGATATTATGTTCTTTGACTTGTATTAAAAGTTTCGTTCAATGAAACCAAGAATCCTGCTAGCATTTCTGACGCTTTTTTCAACTTGTCATGTTTGAGATTTTTAATGACAATGACACCTAGATCACTTTGTTACTGAACTGCTTCAATGCCCGAGATTGAATTGAAACAACAAAGATCAGAGATGGCATGTGCGCTCCCACGCAGGGAAGTCCCAATTTAGAAGATGAACGCATTTTTGCTTTTGCAATAATGTGGGCGAATCGACCGCCCGCTGCACGAAGCATCGCGCTACAACTTCCAGCCATCCTGCATCTCGTTAACACGTTAAGTGCGAAGTGACCCATCGGTGGGTCACTCAGGTTGGGTTCTGTATTTTTTTCAAAGCTTTCTAGTGACTGTATGTATAAAGCTTGGAAAAAATTACAAAACCTAACCTGAGTGATCCACCGTTGGGTCAGTTCGCAAGAAATGTGTTAAGCACCTCAGACAAATTTTCCGTATGCAAACTTTTAATGCACTTCACGTCCTCATGCACTGTATCTCACTACTCTGCATGTCATCCATGTTCCTCGCTCGTATACAGCACAACACCTATAAATCAAAACTGAGTTTCCATTCTGTCGAATACACGGTAAATAAATTTCCAGTCAGTTGCTCTAATTACCTTCCAAAATTTGGTGGATGAATTTTCATATGAACTGTTCTTGATATCCAAGAGAAGTTTCGGAAACTTATTTTGAAATTTTACTTCAGGCAAATCTCTAATTCTCTCTAATTCATAGCCAACGAGTCCTGTTGTGCCTCTCACTAATTTCAACAGATTGCTAAATCGTGTTTTCTGAACATAGTAATGCGTCAGTTTTTTCGAGTCCCGTGGCATTCAAATAACGAATGTCATTGAATTCACTGTGCACAACGAAAAGTGGAAATAGATCAACGAAGTGGAGTGTTACAACATGTTTCTCCAATGGATGTTTTCTCTCTGCTGAAATCCTAGTTGAAGCTACAAAAATATTCAAAACCTGACAATTTCAAGGTCCTGCCCGTATAATCCTTCACTATCATATATTTACGATACACTTTAGGTATAACAGAGAAGCTTTGAATAAAATGGAATTATTACTCTCTCTTTCGTCCTTCAACATCCAGTTGAACATGAGCCTCTTAATTGCGCTACCCAATCAATTTTACAAAGAGTAAACAAAAAATTTATGCATGTTGAGAGAACGTGGTCGTTTTCATGCGCAGTTTTAAAGCTCTAGAATTTCACTGACTACCGAAGCGCATCCTCCAAAAAAAGAGCATCCATAAGAATCGGCGTGGCTGCAGGCTACGGATGCCCGTAATCTGAGCGTTGGCATACCACCTGATTAATGAGAGGGTTAGGGTCTAGAACTAGGGCTTCTGAGAGTGCTGGTCTTGCTGAACTGGGCCAATCGTTCCTCCTGGATTTCTCTAGCCCCTGGAAATAAACTTAACCTAATGGAGGGTTGGGGTCTAGAACTAGGGCTACTGATAATGCTAGTTCTTAAAAATTGGACCAAACGTTCCTCCTGGGTCTCTCCAATCCAAAAAATTTACTTAACACGTTTACTCCGAAGTGGTACGTATGTGTACCACTTAGGTTAGGTTCTGTAATTTTTTCAGATCCTTCTAGTGACTATGCGTACAAAGTGAAGTTTTATACGAATCAGGCAATCGGAGGCAACGTGTTAATATTAGTTGTTTGCTGGATCAACTTCCTAGTAAGAAAAGTTTCAGGTCAGAATTTTCCTAATTTTTAGCTTCATGTCAAAACTCGAAATATTGCAAATGCTGTTGCAAATTACCAGCTGAGTCTTATGAATTACACAACATGAAGCATTTACAGCAGTTAACATATTTTGAAAATATCAGATATACATATAAGGTAACAATATTACTTGATAGTTTTAATGGTATATTTTAGAACTTTTTCCCCGAAAATGCATGAAACGGCTCTAAGCTGTTTCATTTTAATCGGTTTATTTAACACGTTGCCTCCGATTTCCTGGCCGGTGTAAATCTTCACTTCGTAAATATTATTACTAGAAGGCACTGTAAAATTTACAGAACCTAACCTAAGTGGCCCACATACGTACCACTTCGGAGTCAACGTGTTAAGAGAAGAAATTCAAACCTACACCAAACTCAGTTCTAGAGTAATTGACCAGTCATAGAGACAAACCCTATTTCACAAATGTTTAGTTCAAAATGTGGTTGTTGAGGTCCTTCCATCGTGTGACGAACTTCGTAAGTTTGGAAAAGTCGTTGTGGCAGTTCTGAAAACTAAGAAAGCAAAATGTCGGTCGCCCGTGTAGATTATGCATGTTATCCCTTTTGCATTTAGCAAAAATCGTTTTACACACTACATTTAGTTGAAGTAGTTCAGTCATACATGTTTTAGGAAAAGGCTACTTTTAGGTGATGGAAAAGATCTTTTAGGCGTGGAGCTGCATGAACTCATTTTCGAAGCTCCAATAAAAGTGAAACAAGAAGAAAGATCTTTTACTTTTTCGGGATAAATTGATAGTACGGCAATGCTTTTTCAAATTTATTGAAATAGGTTCTTGCAATTTCAGAAGCTGCTTAGCTTGATATTTAAATTGTGATACCTATTAGGTGCTCGAAAAGGTTTGGCAATTAGTTAGACGCATGTATGACATTATTGATCATTTCTTGGACCAATTATGCAGTCTGAATGGAATATTTAATCGGAATTTTTAAGAAATGAAATAACCACACTTTTTTACCCGAGTAATAAAAAATTTTCTCACCTGATGAGATTTTTTACCAAAGGATTTACAAATTCTTTATTTTTACCAATTACTACTTACACATTAAAACCTATTGCTACTCAAAGCTCAAACTGATTACCTTGACACCGATTACCTTTAAACCAATTAATGCATAAAACAATTACTTGTTGAAGTTCTTACTTGTCCAAACTCTTGCCTTTTTCCCTTTTTGTTAAATTTAACTCGACAAAAAATGATATATTACCTAGAATGGAAAATCATGAAAATTTCCGTTCTTCTAAAAGTTTATTGTTAAATGTCGTACAGGGAACGTACGAACAGGTTAACAGTCAATCTACAGAAGTGCGCTGCAACAACTGGTCGATCTACAAAAGTGTGCTGCACCAACTAACTGGTCGATCTACAGGAGTGTGTTGCACCAATTGCAGAATTAATGGCAGGAAACGAGCAGAAAATGAAGTTAATCACAGTAAAGCACTTCATTTATAACGTACCTGTCATTTCTCAGTGTGAAGCTGCATTATAATTTCCCTCTGTACATGTTTTGATGATATAGCCCTTCCGCCCCTGGCATCCGCTCGAACGGAGTGGTCTGTAGTGGAATTTGTCCTGGGCCTGAAACTGAACCCAGTTGGACATTTCCGGAACAGCTACCCCCGACCTTGTAATCAAAACCCAAATATTCAATGTAAATCAATCTATTTGATGAAACGATGAATCTTATTTTTGTACTGAATGGAGTTTTTATTCGGATAGACATTAAAGATAGTTTTTTCATCTGAGGATGCAATTGCGTACCAGATTAGTGGTAGTTTTCACATAGATTATAACATGAAAAGTTTTCATCATGGTTTTCAACGCCCCGTAATTAAATATCTCAATAGGAAAGCCAGTGCATAATGCACCGGTCACCATTTGATTTAAACGATGCTACATTTCTCCTTATATAGTGAAATGTGGCGTCCCGAAACAATACATTTTAAATAAAGCATATTATGTTACGGTTTCAATTTTTACTCTCAAAAGATGATTCGTATTTAGACTGCAAGTTCTTATTAAAAGTCGTACATGGACAAGTTGAAGACGAGCAAGCGTCATTCATAAAACTTGTAATTGAAAGGAAATGAAACGTGACTTTTCATACAACAATAAAAAAATGCTATAATTTTCTTTTGTCGATTTATACAAATCTCCGATCACTTTGATGTTTGCAAACGCATATCAAACGTTCAAAACGGGTTACTGTTTTAATTACATACTTCTATTTATCTGTTATCCATTCGTCACTAGATTGAATAGCTGAATTCCTTAAAAAACTAGACATTGACTCAACAAGTGGATATATGTAAACAAGTGTTCGTTGCCTCAATCTGCATTGTCGCATCACAGGTGTGTTACGCGGATTAGTACGCTGAACATTTCTTTTTTTAGAACCCTTCAAATACTTACATGCCTGTATGTTGACCTTACAAAATCCAATTGATGGAGAAATGCGCTATGATAGAATTTTTTGCTCCACGTTACATTTTTGTTCACAGGTTTTTTCACTGCGCAGAGCCTCTCTAAATGATAGGACATTTGAACAATCACAACGAAAGTCCAATGAACTTGCATAACTTGACTGCAGTAAGCTATGCTGCTGCTCTGAAACTCCATCAGTGTTCTCGAGGATGCACAATTACGTGACTCAAAATCAGTGCACACCTGAGAAAACGGAGGCAGAAATATTCGTGATGCAAATCTGTGCACGAGTTATGTATTTTTCTTCTGCATAGCAAAGTATCTTGTTTGATGTAGTCAAGCATGAAGAGATGACTTCAACCGAAACAATTATTTTGTATTTACGAGTTTATATTGAAATAGCTGGTATTAAGAAAGACGCAGCCCCTTTTTATTCAATAACGGGAAGCTAAAAAGTATTTTCGTCAATCATCAATCGTACTGCCATTTTTATTCTAATTCATTTTGTAAATTTAACAGCTGCTAACCTTCAAACAATTACTAAATTGGGACATAAATGTCATGGCCCATTGGAGATTTTAACATAAGCAAGAAATTTACAGATGCTCAGAATATCAGCAGCATCTTTTTAATCCTAAAATTGGGGACGCTTCAGTCCCCTTCCGTTCCCTATCAATGTTCGGCCGTGATCTCATGGGGAAAATTTGCACGTCATCTTCCGTATCTCATTGAGGTTGTCATTACTGGACAGGCCCGTTTTTGCTCGCTTGATCTCTGGCACGTAATCCGCTTTTTTAAGGCACATTTTACTGGCCTGCAGCTGATACGGTGAGCCATCGTCACTGCTGCTCCACATGCAATCATAGAGCTTCTCATTCCCACGGATTTAAACGAGTAAGTGCATTTATGTGACAAGCCTCGAGTTGTACAGTGAGTTCCAGAGTTAGACATAAAACACGTACTTGGTGGATACCGTGTTCTGGACATGCATTGTAAAATTACCCCTAATTGACATGATCTTATTTTTTGACTTGTACTTGACTTATACAGGGGACAGTAACATAGTTTTCTTCCTTTGTACTTGACTGGTAAGTACTTGGAATTGATCCGCTTATAACTGACATGTGCTTCTGGCGATTACTTTTTGTTCGACTTGTATTTAAAATTAATCTTGCACTTGAAGAATACTTGTGATAGGATTGTACTGGACTTGTATTGGCACTCAACTAGTACTTGCAATTCATTTACATCTGTACACAACTTGTTTTATATAAACTCTGAGCTACAGAGCTAATTGTAGTGCAAACGAAAGCCACATTTTTGATCGAATGCCTTGGACTTATTGACGGGTTTAAATCTACCCTAGCCACTGCTTCAAACTCCAAAAAACATTGATACATTCGAAGACATATAGTTTTTTGTTACTCTTTATACTCCTTTTCACTCCTTCACTCCTTACTTACTTTCTGTTGCTCACCATGCAGTCTTTTTGTAAAATCTAATAGCACTTTTACCATGCCACAATAATACTTAGAACGCCCGTGTTGTTAAAGCTATAATCGTTATAATCGAAGTCATTCAGCGGTTGCGTTGCTTGACGGTTCACTTGTTTCGAGATCAATAAATAATCCATTAATGTGTACGCGACTAATTTGTAATTTAGTACATAAACTCTTTGTGTAAAGGGGTTAGTTTGGTTTTTGCTGCAAATTTCACATATTTTAGCTAAATCAAAAATTCGTGGATTCCTTTGTGAACGTTATTAGTCAATAACCAAGATGGCCTTTAATGAATAAGGAAACCGCCCTCCAGTTTTAAATCTTGTGTGTTAGTACACTAAATGTTTGTAAATTCACATCAAAATTTCTCATACAATTTTCTTTCGTGAAATCTATGTACATACGTAAATACAGGATGCAACAATTTTTGTGTAATGATATTGACTCTAATATGTATACTCATAATTCTTAAAACAGTACAAAATCCTCCTGATCATTAGGAAACAAAAATGTTGATAGGAACTGGCTGGCTCACAATGTTTGTAAACGATTTTTTTAATGGAAATACTCTCATAAATGAATGAAATATCGTTATAGTAGACTGCATAATCATAATCAAGGTATTGAATACGAAATGTGATGGGAGACTCGAAATTTTGTGCGTGATAATACATATTTCAGGCCTGAAAAGCTCAACAGGAACTCGGAAAGCTTTTCTCTTAGGCCTGTGAATCTAGGCCTCATTTCCCGATGGGAGAAACGAGCAGTTCGAAAAATAAAGTTTAATGTTTGAAACAATGTACTCAGTGCGTTTCCCTAGGCACATTGTACACTCTTTACATGGTACATGTGTACATTGCGAGAAAAATTGTACATTGCACACGCTTCTTCAAGACATTACAGAAATAATGATAAATGATTTAGCAGAATCTTTATTATGTGTCGAAACATTGAATTACTGAGGTTTCTATGTAATTTTGTAATGTGCGTGTTGAATAGTCATTGCCACCAATTAATTATTCTGTATTTATTTAAAAAAATAAATAAAATATGTTAATTTTTATTTCGATTGCGATCTTTCAATGTTTTTCACATAAATAAATGTGTTAAATGTCACTAAAAGTATTAAAAGAATCATGGAACTTTTAATGTATGATTTCAAAAGATTTTTGAGCTGTGTACAGTAATGTTTCATCGTTTGTGAAACTTTTTCACTCCTGCATCAAACATTTAATCTCCTGAAAAAAATGCTCCTCCACAGGAATTTTGCTACATACGTGTTATCAAAAACACATACAAAATTAAGAATAACGCTGATGCTTTTGTGTGAATTTCCTAACAGTGACGATTTTTGTCTGCAATCGTTTATCAATCGTTGTGAAATATCTTGGGAGCAGAACTCTATAAACCATCGATGGTGAGTCACAATTAGTTGGACTTCAATCGTGGATGAATATCCCAGGGAAACTTCATCGCCAGATTACCTCAAATTTCTGTTTATTTTCATAAGCTTTCCGTAAACTTGTAATAAATTTCCGTATACATTTCAGGGTAACTTCATCAACAGAAAACCTGGATTTTTGTTACCATAAATTTCTGTCTAGTTTCGTAAACGTTCCCTGTACAAAATAGATTCGTACTGTTTACGTACAGTACGATCACCCCCTGCACTTACTGATTGAGATGGACAACGTCTACAAGAACAAAAGATTTAACGCCTGTTAGTTCAGATACAAGTTGTACAAGCCGGTTCAACTGGACTCCGATTTCAGGTCGAGCTAATGACAGGAAGTGCAATTTGTAAGCTGTGGATCTCGGCAGCTGTGTTTCATTTCATCTTGCCTACGCTTGATAAAATCTTCATTCATCATCTATAGAAATTAAAAGGAAGTATTGAAAAAAATCCTGGTTGTGTAGAATTCAAAGTTGGAAATTTGAAAAATAACCTCAGCATTTTTTGAAAACATTTCTTGATCTCATATTTCTGTAAAGAACAATTCACAGCAGCAATTTCCTATTCAGCAATCTAATGAATATGTATATGCATATGTTCTGATCATTTTTGTAGCATTCGATCACAGTTATAAAATCATGCAAGACAAAGTTCCCGGTACTAAAAAAGTGGATCTGATTTTCCAGTTTCTGAAACATTGACCTGAGAGTGCAAGATCAAAAGCACTGCGGAGTGTACTTTTAATGACCTAGCCTCTGAAATCTGGAGTCACTTTCAAAAAATCCACAAGAAATCCGTTCGAACCTTTGTTTCAATTTCAAGGAAAAACTTGCTGGGAAAGATACCACCCTCAGTGTGGCTCTCCAGCTGCTAGTGAAAGGCGACAGCTAATTTTGCTTTTTTTCCCGTAGTGAAAGATAGCAATCAGTGGTAAAGGTTTCAGAGATCTGAATTGGAAGGTATTCCAAGACCCAAAAAATACATTACACAAAAGAATAACAGTAAACTTAATTAATGCACACTGAACAGGGAGTTAAAAGTCGTATCCATGTGCAATTAGTGCTCAATTTACGTTTAATTTTGCGCAAATATGTCCTAGGTACATGGGGAGTAAGAATAAACGTACCACCTGAATTAAATTTCTTTACAGCATATCACTACTCATTAAAAACAAACGAGAACCCAAATCCAGCGAAAAATTGTAATCAAATAAAAGAAATTCATGTTAAATCTTTTACGAACCAAAACAGGTTTAATGTTTTAATGCAAGCTCGTTTTTTGACCACCAGAAAGCAGACCGACTCGATGACTTACATTGGTGTCACCTGTAGGTAAGAAAAAAATAAGTTCGTTCAATTTACGAACAGAGACTTATATTAAATTTGGATAACCTGACTTGCTCTACTTAATACAAATGATGCGATACATAATGTTTTCATTTTTATATTTAATATTTTAAATTTACTCTTCAGGTTTGTACTTTTTGAAACGATTTGTCATTTCTAAAACTTCTGTAACTAACGTGATGTATTCAATGATCTTCAAACTGGCATGCATTTTTAATTTTCAAAGTGGCTTGCTATTTTCAGTACTGTACTGTACACTGGCTTGCACTTTTCAAAAGATTTTCACAATGACTACCAAGTACATTATTAATCTATTTGATGACTTATTAAGAAACAATTTTCGTTTAGATATTTCTCAAGAATTGTTTTTAGGTTTTCGTGAAGTAGAGCTGCATTTCTAACAACTGTGAAAACTGTACGCATGTCGAGTCCAGGATGCATGACCAGAAATTCTGCCGTTTGATTCTCAGATTAGTGAATCAAAATTTTAGCCTTTAATTAAAGCATAAAGAAATGTTTAAGTAATTATTTTGAACCAGTTGTACCTTGGTTTTAAAGTGCACAAGGCTAGAGAAGTGAGAAAAATATTTTGTAGGAAACAATTTGATGTAAAACTGTTGGTACTCACTGGAAAAAACATCTTAGAGATGAACAAAGAATTGAGAGAAAAATGTAACTCTTAGGGTTTCTAGAAATCTAAAATGTTTCCTCAGAAATTTCGAGTATAGGATTGAAAACAAATCTATACAGAAATATGTATTCGCAATATTTTTTTAGAACATTAGCAGTCATAGCTGTTACGTGAAGTTTAAATAGAATTTCTGCTCCCACAAAGTATTAGTATTCAAAATATTGAGCCGTCGTTAGTTTGAAGGAGCGTGCAGTGACAAAAACACGTTCACGTAACCCTGCAAACCAATGTGATGTTTGCGTTGGACTCTGCATGCTGCTGTAGCGTTGTAGCTGTGACATACAGGGCTGGTAGCATATCTGCGTGAATAATGACTCTTTTAAGGGGCGCATAAACGCCAGAAGTGCTACCATAAGGTCTTCTTTATGGCGGTGGTCCGGCAAAGAGCCGAGCTGCTGATACTGACGAAGATTTCGACACAACCAATGGGCTCTATGGGCCTCCTTCGTGTGAATCGACCTACCGAGCTCATGGATAAGGTGTTGCGACAAGAGGAGTCTGGCTTCCCTGCTGTGGGCTAGTTTTACAATGCTAGCCGAGAAAATTGATTTGATTAAGGCCATGACAATTAAAGTATATAGCTTTCAAGCGTTGTTGGATAAAATTGGTTTGATCAAAGTTATTAATTTTATATAGTTCGTCAACGCCATTCAATAAAGTTTTTAGGTAAAAGCTAAGGATATTATTTTGTTTATCAATGTTGCCCAATGAAATTGATTGATCAGGACTGTGAATAAAATATAGTTTGGCAAAACGTTTTCTGAAAAAATTAACTTCATGAAGGCCATGACTAGTATGTATTTAATTTTGCAACGTCCCTTTAAAAATTCATTTGATAAAGGGCATAAATATTAATGATGAATATCTTTTAAATGAAGATGAAGCGTGCTGTGATTGATTGGTACAACTGAAGATACGAGCAAGATATTGTGGGAGTAAAGTAAGTAGGGATTATTTAGTAGAATACATGCTTGTAGACTGCAACAAGAAAGTAATTTTGATAGACTGTTGTCCTTTTTCCAGTCATTTGCCACGTGCAATCTCTTCGTTAACAGGAATGACTGAATTGAAAAGATAGACAATTACACATGTGGTACTTTACTTCTGATATTTCAAGTGTTATAGGCCTCGTACTTCATTATCATTACCCAAGAAAAGTACTTCGTACCTTATTAAATTTTTGAACCACATATAATTTCAGGAAAATTATAAGAAGAAACAGCGCTGCTTGTCGAACAAGTTTGCAAAACTCCGTTTGACCAAAAATAATAAATAGCATGAACGTTAAATTTGGCATGCATGAAGAACAGGCGAGAATGCCATATTATATGATATGATTCGTAGTCATGAATATGACTAGGATAATTTTATGACTGGCAATCGTCATGTTTTTGCTGCTTGTAAGTGACATTTGCACGATTAGTAACTGACATATTTTCATTGCTAAAAATTGTCATGTTTTTCAGCCCTGAGATTATTATAGTATTTTTTCAAAGAGACTCATCACCTTCAATAATGTAAACGCTATTTTTTTTAACCCGATCATAGCTTTCGTATAGTATATCTTCCCCCCATTCCCGCCCGCTCAAAAAAACGGACAATAGTCGTTCTTTTACCGTCAAACGTGGAGTTTCTTTGTCACGTTTCCAACGGAACACATTTCTTAAAATACCGATGCTACATCCTGTTCTGAAAAAAGTATTTTCCTTATTTTCTCACGTGGAGCACGCCTCTTATTTGTTATGATATTATTGCCTTTTATGAACATTTTCGTGTTCTTTATAGCGACAAAACCGAGCTCCGTAAAGTGGCACCTGATATTGTCCACACAGACACTAACAACCGAGCTCATCATGAAGCCAGACAATGAATGTGTAGTAAAGCAATTCTTAATTAGCGCTCAGGTGTTTTCTGAAAAGTCATAGACGTTGTACTCACGACTACCGCAGACTTTACGACTATAGAGCTCCGACAGCGTGGTGACTCAGCAGCCTTATTGGCAGGTTGTGTAGAGCGAGGTGAGGGGAGGCAGTGCAGAGTGAGGGGAGGCAGTGCAGAGTGCGGGGAGACAGTGCAGAGCGAGGGAAGGCAGTGCAGAGTGAGGGGAGGCAGGAGAGTGAGGGGAGGCAGTGCAGAGTGAGGGGAAACAGTGCAGAGTGAGGGGAGGCAGTGAAGAGTTAGGGGAGGCAGTGCAGAGTGAGGAGCGAGAGTGAGGGCGGTTGGTGGAGTGAGGGAAAGTTAAGAATGTGGGAGATGAAAAAAGGACAGGAAATGACGAAGAAAGTGAAGAAGGTTAATAAATTAAAATGATGGTTAACTAGGAGATTGAGAAGACACTGAAGGGCTGAAAAGATGTGGCAAAGAGAGGCAGAGAAGCAAGGAATAGAAATGAGTGAATAAAGGCAAGAAAAGTTAACTTTTTTATATTATAAAAGTGAAAAAAGAACAATAGAGGGAGGAAAATGCATAAACACCAGGAATGTTATGCTCTACAAAGTATTCAGACGTAATATGTATGTGAGTCAACATCAGTAATGAAGGCTGATGTACGGTATGCTAAATTTCAGAGAAATACTGGTAGGAAGCACGTGTAAGAAACTAAAAAAACATTGACAAGAAATAACCACAAAATTATTTTGTTAGATCTAAAAGATAATGACGAACAATAGAGAAAACATGAGTTAGTAGTTTCCAGAATAGTTAATAAATGAGAGTAATAAGACCAAAGGGAATACAGTGCATGAAATTTGAGCAGCAATAGTTTATGATGCTTCAAATTATATCGAATAAAAATGATCAAAAAAGAATTTTACTGAAGTAGAAACTTTTTTTTTAAAGCTGGATGCCTGGAGAACCAATGGCAGATGAGAATAAATTAAAACTAGATGAAATTCAAAGGTAAAAAAAAGAAAATAGAAAAACAAGTGTTTACAGATGTTGGGTAAAACTTGAATGAACGTAAAAATGATTTTACAGGACATAGGAAGAATTTTTTCAAAAGAGGTCATAATTATTCATGAAGTACGCTCTAAAGAATATAAATTCCATACAAAGATAACGGCTGAAACGAACTATGGGTCCATAAAATGCGTGCTTCAAAAACAATTCGTAACAACGCAACAAAAAAACTAAATCTGAAAAATACAAGCTGTAAAATTATACCCACAAAGCTGGTTTACAAAACGAGGTCTAAAAACACAGGTGGTCTCTTACTTGACTATAAAGACTTATTCAATGAGCTCTGGCTGTACCTCTTACTAATTCTCACTATGTATATATTCCACACCACCCTAATATACAAAAACTGCAGAATTTCTCTCTTTAAATTCCACACAACTTTATTGTGGAAAAAGTGCGGTGATTATCACTTTCAGGTCTACCCTACCATAATATGTAAAAAGTCCAGTATTTATATCTTTAAATTTTACACCATCCTACTATGCAAAAAAAGCGGTGATTATCACTTCAAATTCCCCACCACTAAGTCCACTTTCATACTTAAAAAGTGCATTTTAATTTTCTTTATTCTTCAGAAACAAGTGGGATAGCTAGCATAGTGTTGTCATAGAAGCTGAAAATTAATATTATGGGAAAGTGTGCAAATAACTAAAAGAACTGCGAAGTTATGGTGTTAGCTCCCAGAATCTACACGTGTGTTTCACAGTCTAATCAGCTATCATTTGCAGGTTTGATCCCAATGTCAGAAAATTTCGAAACGTGAGGTACATCAAATTCTGTGTAAACTTTACCAGTAAGTAAACACTTGGAAATATTTTATAATACTCATTTAATTCTGTTAGAATGAAACATACGTTACTGAATTGTTTCACATGTTCTTCTATTACCAGTTTAGCATGAGAATTTCACTAAATCAAGGTTATATTATAGAAGAATATTTTAGGGTGAACTGCTTGGGTATGTGTGTGTACGTTTACAGAAGGGTACATGAATGGTGGATACGTAAGTGGGTAGCTAAGTAGATATGTAACAGGCAGGTAGATATGTAGATATATAACAGGTAGTAAGGTATGAGTTGAAATAATTGAGAACACAACTACAAAAAATGAACATGAATATCTATTGGGCAATGAAACCCATACATAAGAAAAATATTTAAAAAATCACCAATAGTGGCAATTTTTTTGATTTCTTAAGTGAATGGAAGCCATTTTCAGCCATTGAATCCGAATTTCTTATCATGCATATCACACTTCTTATCAATCATTATATTATTCAACAACTGAAAAGAATACTCCGAGGAATGCAATACTTTAAGTTCATTAATTATTGGGACAGTATAATTTATTCACACCGAATTAGTTCAAACTTGCAAAATGTGCTTCCTAATTTGTGTGACGCTATTTCAGGGACCCAGTTAACTCAGTCAACGCTGACTTGGACGAAAGAGTTCCCAATGGATTCAATCATTTTACTAGCACTCCAGCTATGGTGAAGTGCCCTCTGACACTTTTAAAACGAATAAAATCTAAAACAGCGATCAACCTTTACTCAATGCTGACTTGAATTCAGTTTTATGCAACTCTTCAAACATGAACTCAGGTACGTGTAGTGCGCAGTTACGTGTGTGTGCTGTGCATGCTTGTGTTGATATGTACTGACGATCAGTGATAAATTTAAAAGGTGACATCAATAAAACATGTTCATTTCAGATACCGTCTGTTGTAATATTGCACCATGATCTTCCAGCACTTGTGCACTTTATCTTATTGAACAGCAGTTATAAGTAGCGTTTTGAGATATAAATATAACTACTGCCTTGGAAGTTTTTAATCATAATTTTTATTCTGAAACAGAAGAGTTTTAAGTAAAATTAAGCTTTAGAAAAGTAATAAGAGAGTAACTTTAAACATCTGGTTCCAACTATTTTTTAGAGTAAATTATACACCTCACATAACATTGTTTTCTGTCCTCTTGCAAAATTTGTCTCGCTGAACCGCAAAAATACCGATGTGAATCAACGATTAACATTTTTAGAGTCCATGCGGGACTTCGTGGCCATCTAATTTGATAAGGATTTTATCAGAGAACTGGCTTGGGAAAAATAAGTATCGAATCCTTCCGTTAGAAGTCTTATCTCAGAAAATCAAGGAATCCTATGACAGTTTTATGTATTTATCCTGTCCTAATCCTATCTAAATTTTTGGTCCTCTTGTATTTCATTGAACTCTGTACGTTTCTGAGTAAGGTGGAAGAGAGATGATGTTGACTAAACCACAAATGTATACAGTCATTCAAAGTGTAGGAATACGTGAGAATTCCCAGCAAGGAAAACCATTTTTTGGGGACCCCTAGCTACCTAAATTGGAAGGTATCCCTACCTCATTTCATCGTTATACACAACCAAGATCATTCCATTTTATCGTTGATGACAAACAACTCTAAGTGATAACGTTTTTCTGGAATTTATGTTCACATATGAGGGATTTTAATGATAAAAGAAAATCATTATGATTTACTCCACTTGAGAACAATTTAAATGATTTACTTGAGACCGAAGTATTGACGTCATATTACATGGTAAAGCGCAATTGAATAGAAGTAAAATAAACTCAACAACAAAATGTCATCATAGTCAAGTTGGATTCTACATAAAGGGGCTGTGAGGCCACTCATGAAAGACCATTTTAAAACGGTACGAAATTGCGATGGTAACATGCACTAATGCAGCAGTTATTAGTGTGGGCTGTGAGTCACATCCTGACCAGTCACTGCATACACATGGTGGTGATTATTTGGTGATGATATACAGAGACAATCAGTAGCCAGCTCTTTATCAACATCAAGACAGCGTCGCAGGAAAAAAGAAAAGTGAGAAGAAATGAAAATTGTTATTCCCAATATTGTTTATTGATAAGATATGCAATATTGAATTTTCATATGCTTCATTGTCAAGATCCTTAAGTGCACATTCTCCAAACTGTGTTTATGATTTCAGAAACCAGAGAAATTAAAATCCAATGTGTGAGTGAACTGCGGTACAGAAGTGCTGCATGTCCACTCCCTCTCTACACTAAAACATGCGTGAAGTAGCTGTAGTGTGTCAGCAATACGAAGCTTCATTTTTCAAGTGATTGCACGAGGTAGTAGCAGTATCTGTGAGGGCGATAGCGGCGCTCTGTCTGGCTGCTGCTCTCAGAGCTCTCTAGAGTTACGACTTGAGGCTCTGGCTATACTCACGTACTATCTTCGCTCTCACGTATATTTCTGAAGGAAAGTAGACCTAATAATATGCCTTGAACGGCTGCCCGATGTTCGTAGAGCTGGACTTATTCTCTGAAGTAAGACCTACATTTTATTTGATGTATCTTCAGTGCATCAGTCATCTGAACTCGTATTTGACTTTATCGAGATACGTATGTTCAGTGTACTGGTAATTTGAACGCAATGAGCATTCCTTAAGCACCCATTACTTGCGTATGTTTTAGTTAGCCGTTGTGTGTACCGCTTTTCCAAATGTGTTGATTGTAAGACAAGTTTTGACAGTAATAAAAGGATATGTTGGGAAAGTTCGATTAACTCAAATTTACAAGTTTTTAAAATGTTTACAAATATATAAGGGAAATGACTATCAAATTGCACTTCAACTGTGTATTAGATACAACCAAACTATCCTTCAGGAAGGAGAGTAAGGAGAAATCTAAAACTTATTTGCGACACATCATTCACACAGTCGCTTCATATGCATGCAAACATACAAAATATCTGTCGATAAGTCATTTGTGTAAATACTCAGACTTGCATTATTATTGGGTTGACGATTGCTCCATCATCAGTAAAAATTAACGTTAACGGCGAGACGAAGGTATCTTGGTTAGGTCACCGACATCAATTTTAAGAATACAGAAGTACAAGCTAGCCAAGCTCCTAAACAAAATCAATTGTCTCCTGTTATGAACTTGTGTTTTACGGACGTGCGCTGCTCCATAAGCTTAGCACTTAACTCGCTTACTTTAGCTATATATGTAAGTAAATTTCTGGTAACTCCTAGAAGCGTTGTAAGTTTTTGAAATAAAAACTAATATTCTTCATATAGATTTTTCTGACCAAAATAACGATGGCTGTCGGTTTTGATATAAACTAACTCAAATTCATTTATTTCAGCCGAGGGGCACATACCACAAACAGCCTCTTTTTCAAGCGATCTTGTATGTAATTTATGGGAAATTTTATTGTTATTTATGCTCTTATAATTTTATAATTTATTCAACTTCTAATCTTTACATACTCCGATGTTGTGTGTCATTGCTAGATATCGGAAACCGGGAATCTATATGGTTCTTACAACAGTATAGCTGGTTTTAATAAAGTTTATTCTCTACTGCAGAATTTCTTAAAGCTATTTCCCGTAGTTTCATGGGTCAAATACTGTAACAATGGTTGTATAGAAATACTTGTTAGGTTCATAATTTTCTCGCACATTTGTTCCATCGTCATACTAGTTAATAAACGTGAATCAAACCCCCTCCTTCTCAAAGAAACGAGTAATGTAATCAAGAATATAAGACAACTGAAAAATTATGCTAAGCCCAGTTAGGAGTTTACGTGGAGCTTCAGAATTCTATAAACAAAGACATACATAGTTGAAATATCAATATCAAAAAATTCCAGCATACACTGCATTGCTCTTGTGTTACCGGTCAAAGTGAGTGGGATGTTGCGCTAGCTATTACGTTCTTTTTATCGTTGTTTGTATCTGAACCTATCGCACAGAAACAACATAAATCTTCCAACGAAAACTTTCAATTCAGCTACCCTCAGATCGACTGAAATCTAATAAGGTGCATATTTTTAAGACATACCCCCATTTTTAAGTGGTGTTCCCATCGATGCACGGAAAATGGCTCTCCAGTTGCGTTCATAAATGAGCTAAAATTTTAAGAATCAATTTTTAGACGAATGCATTATTCATGAGTGCCTGTTATTGACCCGGCCATGTTAATAGGTATGAGAAATTTAAGGGAATTTTTCTTATTTCACTAGTTTATGATCGTTGGTTCATTGAAGCTTCTCATGCATGAGCTTGTTATTCAATTTTGTATATTTTCTAGCACACCAATTGACAATACGAAATTTACCTTTTACAATAACCTCAGGCAAGTGAAATATTCTTCTAGAATAGAAGCTCCCAAATTTTGCAGGTACAGGTGCGCATTTTGATACAACTCTTTGTGTTGCTTGATGGTTAAGTGTCCAACTAATTGCATGGCTTAAGACGTTGATGAATTTTCTGCACCAATTCCAGACTTTGAAATGATCTGCTTGAAAATGTTATAGCTGAAACTAAACTGACTGTGAGAAATATTTTTAGAATTCACCTTCGCAATTTTCTGAAATCTTATTCATGACAGTACATATGTTGAAAAAAGAGCAGCTTGGTTAGAATTTTTCATAAGAATAAATTTGTCTTGAATTGAAATTCAATATTTATTGTTGACATAATTCAGGGTGCAGGCTCCAATGGACAAAATTAGGACAACTACTAAAATTTTAACAGCTAATAATTAAACAAGAGATATTTTTTGCTTCTTTTTCACTAAAACTGAACGATGCGTTCACATTATATGCGTATTACAGTCAACCCTCGATAAGACGGACTACTAGGGGGGAATAGAATAGAATAGAATAGAATGAGGCTATCGGAACGAACCTTCTGGCCCATTCTTGAGTCGGATAATTACTTCGATAATTATTCAGTTGTTTTACCCAAGTCCCATGCCGTATTTCCAGCCATGTCGGCAGCGGGATTCGAACCCGGGTCTTCCCGCTCGCAAGCATATTCGCTCACCAGTCGACCAAGCTGGTGATGTTAGGTTTAACCCACACACAAGTTAGGTTTAACCCACAGGCACAAGTTAGGTTTAACCCACAGGCACAAGTTAGGTTTTAACCCACAGGCACAAGTTAGGTTTAACTCACAGGCACAAGTTAGGTTTAACCTACAGGCACAAGTTAGGGTTAACCCACAGGCACAAGTTAGGTTTAACCTACAGGCACAAGTTAGGTTTAACCCACAGGCACAAGTTAGGTTTCCCCTGTAGGCACATGTTAGGTTTAATTATTAATTATACATTTTATGCGTACTACAGTCAACCCTCGATAAGATGTACTACTAGGGGGGAAGGGTGGTCCGGATTATCCGATTGTCCGGAATAACTGATATGCCTATATATATATATATATGCCTATATATGCACAAATAATCACCTTAATAAGGCGTAAATACATAATACATTATACTGTATGCACTATACTGCTGTATACTTTAAAATATTTAGCCTGTGGGGTAAAAGAAATTACAATATTAACTACTAAAAAGACGGATAAGACGTCCGTCTTATCCGATATCCGGATTACCGAGGTCCGTCTTATCGAGGGTTGACCTGTATTTCGAATTACTATTAAATTTCAACCAGAGGAAAAATAATTTCAGATGTCTAAACTTAGAACTGTGAAGTTTGAGACAATTGGGCTACAACCAAGTATTTTAAAAAAAAGAAAGTAGTTATCAAAGAGGGGCACGTCTTTTTAAAAAATATCAGCAAAAAAAGTAACGTAAACTTCCAGGCTGAGAGATTATTTCAATTTCTGTACTGTGAAGTGACCATTATTTCGTTCTTAAACCGGTCAAGTTTTGTTTGACTCATTTTGATTTTTTTTGTAAATGTAACCCATCCCGTGAAAACCCCTCTCGGAGGTTGTATGAGTTAAATCGAGCACGCAAGCAAAGCTGGGCAAATTCAACTCACTTTTGTACCGTGAGTAGAGTAATGATAACAGGCTTGACTTATGAGGTCTTAAATATCCATAATTCTTCTTTCAAGAGTCGCTCTTCATGCTGGCCTTCAGTTCGAGGCACAGCCGACGTCGTCTGGGTTTACTTTCTTCGTAAAATTCGTGCTGAGAATTTTCTTACGTGTTACAAGTCTGTTAAATAACTATCTACAACTAAATACAGAATATGATTTTTATGCTCCATGTTTACGATTAACATCGAAATCAGGTTCATTTCTTCAGGTTTCTAGCACCAGGACCTGAACGATGGAGTGGTTCGAGTACCAAACTTTTCATAGGGTGCGACGTTGGTGTGAACTGACGGTAGACAGATTCTCCGGAAGCTGCCTCTGCCTTTATCCGAACACTGAAAGCCTCTTTCCAAAAGTTAACGCTCCTGCTTAGCCTTAATCTACAGAAAGACTGAGAAAATTCTTCCTGTCCCTAAATTTTCTAAAAAATCGTGGGAGTAGCAATAAACCTATCATGGATAGTACGATAGTTATCTCACGAGTCCAGGATGAATAGATATACTACGGTATAATCGAATTTTAAGGGAACAAGATGAGTTAGCGTGTTAATATATCTTATGAGTGTATATGAATATATGTATACTTGCCTTAACTTACAGGTTCAGTGTAATGTGAATTAGGATAAATGAAAATGTAGGCATAAACATTTTCTAAACTGTTTTGTCGAGAAAATTTAATTCAGCGTTCAGACCATTACTGACAATGACTTGCTGTGAACAGGCGCCGGATGCTCTGATGATTTCACGATGTTTTCTAACACACTTGAAGACAGGATAGAAGTACCAAAAGTTTTTTGTAAGAACGACGTACTAGTTCAGGTTTGAAATTTCAATCGTAACCAAACTTAGCCAACATAGTAAATTTTAGCTCTTTCCATCAATAGGTCATTTGGAATTTAGTACCATACTGCAAACTATGTATACGTTTTCCTGATTTTCAGAAATTCAGCTTCATTTTGGACTAGCGAGAGTTATCAGATTGCTTTGCATTTGCTTACTGATAATTGTTCAAATATTTTTCAGCTCTACGAATCCTGCTATGCAAGAATTGGGAAAAACGACTGAAGCTTATCGAACGATTTTAGAAGCTGTCAATGTCTGACAAAACAGCTTCAACTATTCAGCGTTTTTGCTATTTGCATTTAATGAAAAATGTAGTTTGTCTCTGGACACCGAAAATATGTTTATCTTACAGTCTTCAACTAAAACTAAATTTATGTAGGTGTGACCTCACAGATCTAACAATGATGACATTATTTAAAAAAAATAATTTATCATTCTTGTATAGTAGATTAATACCTGTTTTCACCAACTAGTTCATCCAAATTCAAGGCAGAATTATTATAAAATGCCTCACTCTCGATCCGAGTGACCTTATTTAAAAATAGAAGTGGGTATAACCAGAAATTAAACAAACCAGCCCGACCTTTTTAGAATCTCATTGCTACGATCATTTGAACCGTCAGTACGATTTGAAGGGGAGATTAAAATTCTTCATAGGGACTGGACAAGTTTTGAGGCATTTTAAAGGCTGTTATCCTATGAATGAGGAGCTCCTAGCGCTCGGTGTGTACACAAACCCTGAAAGCCACGCTCATTTTCGAAGTCCTCGAGCATTCACAAAAATCTCACTTAAAGAAGAACCAGTTTCTTCATTCAATCAAATCACTGTTCAAAAAACGGCCAGTCTTTGTTATCTGAAGCACAAAATTTCAATAGAAAACTATGCTGCAGATGCAAAGAATTCTTCTGGGACGACCCATGAGGCCCACTGCTGCTAATCGTCTGTTATGGTCTGAGCTACATAGTTAGATTTATGACCTTCTGTGGGAGATACACAGATATGACTGGGATGACGCAGGGAAGTTTCTTAGTCTAAATAATCACAATTATTCTATCGTAATACAATCACGATGGTTGTTACGGTTCATATTTATCAAACCAGAAACTTATCCCCTAAAACGTTCGCGGTAAAGTGCTTATCACGACCGGAAATGCTTCAACCAGCTCATTTTTTATCCCAATGCGATGAATGTGTAAAATATTTTCATCCCAGCACTCAACTTGTATTTTCTAACCAAAACATAAATCAGCAGGCTGTTTTAAATGAATGTTTGCGCCCCAAGATTATTGATACCTACTTTAATCCATTAGAATCAAGAAAGGAATAGATGAGCGTTAACGGAGTTGTACTAGAAAATTTCCCAACAGTAACATCCGATCGGCACCGAGAAGCAAAATGCGTAAGAATTTTTTTGTGTATTCGGGAATTCACTCCTGAAACTACGTCCTGGTGGGACTAAGATTTTCCGACTTCATGCTCTCATTTCCTCTGATCAAATACAAATAAATTAACCTTGCATTTATTTTGTTATTCAACTTGACTCATTTGGCTTTTGGTGGACTAAGTGTCAAAAATACTACAGTAATACTTTGTTTTTAGAAGGCTTTGATTGGTATCGAATTATTCAATGTGAAATCTGAGCAAGTTAAATATTAAGATCGTTGATTAAGTACTGGTTGTTGATAAAATCGTTGGTTTTAAAATTATTTTCCGCCATTTTCTGCAATGTTCATTCAGGAAACTAAACATTCTAAAAAAACTATTTTTTGCTTCTTTTATTCTTTGTTTGTCTTCAAATTACGCTACCACATTTAACGCTATTCGCTTGATGAAGGACATTAAAATTGGTCCCTTTTGGGAACAATGTAAAACATGAAATACCGTGGCAAACTACCGGTAATTTCCTACTAACTCACACGTGTTTCAACACAGAACGCACTATTATCATGAACATTTACTATATTGATCTCAATCAATTTCAGCTAACAGAGGCTCGAAAACTCTTAATAAAGCATCAATTGGCATCGATTTCTCTCACCTCTCTTGACTTGTTTTGTCTCTGTGTGCCACAATTGAAGTGCTCGAATGTCTGACATACTGTGATGGGCATTGTCTCCATTACTGACACAGGAAACGCTTTCCGATGACCAGCTCAATTTACGACAGCAGTTTTTACTCATTTTTCTTTGCCACGGATCTGGTCGAGTTTCTAGAATTAGAAATAATATAAGGATTTCCCAACACTAGCTTTGTTACTTAGTTATATTAGCAAAAAAGTCCTTAACTTAAAGCGGACTGTAACTTCAATATTGAGCAACTAGAATGTGCCACAACGTCTAGACATGTTTTGGATCAAGACTTGGTAGGTCTGGGTAGGCTAAGATGAAAGGCTTTGTGATAACTTTCCAAACAGGGAAAGCCACTAACTTTATGATTCGTGAATTGGGAAAAATTGTGAATGACCATAAAAAGATGTTCATGGGGATTTTTTTGAGTACACTCCTGGTGCCCAACCAGAATCTTGAGTGGCTGTTATAGAAAGTTGTTCTCACGAGCTGAAAATTAAAATTAACATTATTTATATATGCCTATAAGTTGAGCATTATGTACGTTTTGAAAAACGATTGTTCGGCTGAACAAACAAAATATCACGTTGTAATAAACATTAAGAAGTTTCGCAGCTGTTCGTAACGTTTTGTGAACGTTTTCAATCTAGAAATGTCCTTCTCGTGTAGTCCTAAGGAAACCTTAATGAAAGATAAATAGAATTCACTCTCACGCTAGCCATGAAAATTATAACTCAGATGATTACCTGAAATTTATAGTTCGTGATTCATATTCTCATATTACTGTCTTCATTATTTTACACTGCTGTCTCTATTTTCTCACATTGCTGTCTTTATTTTCTTACACTGCTGTTTTCACTGTCTCACATTTTTGCCTTTATTTTGCCAATGATTGCTGGTCATCAAATGCAGAAAAACAAACACCTTCGTGCCTTGTGATTTAAGAAGGTCATTGGAGACCAACACAAATAAACTCGTGCATATTGTCAGTACACATGTTGCTCATTATTTAGGTGGTGTAGTGCTGGGGATGTAAATCAGATAACTTCATCTATGAATAGAGGTAAAACAGTGCCTGATCATGCATGCTATGGCGGACAGTTGTTCATAGGAAATAGAGTACAAGTTGCCGTGCGGATAATATTTACTACAAGTAGTGGGCAGTTTAAAAAAATCAGTATATATTGTTGTTTCCTTCTACATTTAATAACTATGGAAATTTACTTTTTGAAATGTTTGCCTCGACTGCAACAGCCTGATGTGAACGGTAGAGTTGAATGTTCAAGTTCCTCAAAAACAAACAAAAAATATCCAGGCGCCCATAAAACGGTATTCCAGTTGAGTGGCATGAAACTGTAGGCAGCGGGGCGAGGGCACTGAAAGTTTACCCCTTTGAACCATTTTTCACATAATTAGGTTACTGACTTACCTAGGAGAAAATTTCATGGTAAGTTATTAGTGTACAGAAGAGCTTACATTGCTTAAAGTTTCAGATTGCACACCTGAAACACTTCCCGTGCTGTAGAAACAGACAGTGAGGATATCAGTATTCCGTCTACGAACACTTCCCGTGCTGTAGAAACAGACAGTGAGGATATCAGTATTCCGTCTACGAACACTTCCCGTGCTGTAGAAACAGACAGTGTGGATATTAGTATTCCGTCTACGAACACTTCTCGTTCATGATCAAAAACAATCACATTTTAAAAATATAATTAAATCCTTTTCAGAAAAGCATACACCGCACAGAATATAATATGGATACCTTATGCTTGCAGGAATTTATGTATTCATTCTTCAGGGAGTTGAACAAAATTAACCCATTGATGCCAAGTGGCTCCACAGAAGCTCATTAGCAATTGTCCTGTTAACGGTGTAGGCTCCTGAACTAAAGACAGGAATTTCAAGTCTTTGTGGACCATCAAAGAACGACAGAAAAAACAAACTAGATGGTGAAAAAATTCTATTCTGAATACGTATGAAAGAGGGCAAAGAATATCAGCATGAGAATCATAGAAAAAATGATGCAACCCTCTGAACAATTGGGATGTAAGAGATCATAAAACAGAGCATAATGCAACCATAATAATGGAATAAACATTACAGAGATGATGAATCAATGGAAAAAGATAAAATGATGCGATCGAAGTGATGAAGAGTCAAAGTTTTTATTGAATGAATTTGCTGAACGAAAATTAATCACTGTAGAACACTGCACCATGCGAAGCTTTGAAACACCGTTATCAGAAAAGCAATATAAATGGAACAAATTAAATAGATTACTTTGATAAAAATGTTCGTGAACACTGACACATGGATGTAAAATAGAAAAAAATGAAAGAAAAAAGAGTGAAGTTATTCTCTAATGAGTTTCTGCGAACATTAAAGTACAGACATATAACAGGAAAAGAAAAGTCAAAAGGGAAGCAGTTCTGTGCTCACCATCTGGATCAGAAGTATGCACACCTAAAATAAACATAGTAAGGCAGCAAGTCTTCTTAGTGCTTCTCATTGAAGTAGCGTCATAACATCAAATATAGTTCTTTGAAGGACCAATTTTCAGTTTACGGGCGATAATTTTCTCCATTTCTTCAGGTGATACGCCAGTACAAAAAATTAAAAGAATTGCAGCGACTCGGGCCATGCCGAATGCTTAGTAATCAAGAATATAAATAATTGTTAGGTACATTGCAGTCATACTTGAATGACTGTTATCATGGCCATCCGAGTTATTACTAGAGACTCTGAGTCGAGGCTCGTGTTGATGATTTGGCTACTGGGATATTGCGATCGACATGGCAGGAGAAAACAGGAGCAATATATTTGTTGTAATAATGTTAATAATAATGGGTTATTTTTGCAAGGGTGTTTAAATCGTCTTGCAGAGGCTGACTTACGCTCGAATCTGAAGTTGTGACATAGCAGGCAATCTTCAAACACGGAAAAGAGACTAAAATAATAATGAATATAGGAATTAGTGGCACTTTATATTAGATATTTGGTCATCATTTTGGTATTTTTATTCGTAGGCCTTCCGCTTGAAGTAAAATTGAAGAATTTAAACTTAAATTCGATTTCTCTTGAACCGGTATACAAAAATGTCGTTTTTTCGTAACAAAATAGAGTTTGCTAGTAAGTAAAATGATTTTAAATGGACGATAAACTATTCTTTCAATCATTCTCATGGAACTTAATTTATAGAAAAATACACTTCAGTTAAAAAAATTTGACTGAACCATGCTTGAGCAGGGCGTTAACCTACCATAATTTCGCAACTTATAATAAAAAAGTGAATCTTTCGAAATTTGTATAAATGAGATAAAAAGGTTTATACAGAAATTGAGAGGACCACATCAAAACGAATAAATATTACAGAATGAAGAGAATTATTTTGAAAAATGGATCCTACCATTATTTCGTGAGTTATTTATAAACATTGATCTTAAACAGCATGTGTGGATCACTTAAAAAAATTCATCCTAGGTAAGAACAATATTTGATCTTGGGGTGTTAACAGATGGAAATATTTATTGTGGCACAAACGCTAACTTTCATTCTAGGGAAAAATGCAAAAAATACAGAATCTACAGCGAGAACATCCAGTGCAGCAACAGAAAGTTTCTGCCGCTACTCGGCTGAAGATGACACGCTTGAGGATAACACGAATATTCCAGCAAAGTTGAAACCAAACAACGTACTATCAATTATTCAGCCGTTACTGCAGTCGATACTGCCGTCACCTAATTATTATAATTGCAGGTCTGTGGAGTTATTCAAGCAAGGAGACAATTTAACAGTTCGTTGAGACCATGTATTCGCGAAGAGCGCAAGTAGAGTAACTGATTGAAGAATCTCATTACATTGACTTGGATGACATTCATTTTCTCCATAATGATACCATTTTAAAGAAATCTGAGCCGAGGAGGCAAGCAACAGAACTCATTGTGTTCATACGCATGGGAATATAACAGCTAACACAATATAGGTGATTTTTTTCTACATGGAATGTGACTATTCACTCTTTCAACGGTTTATTGTGCTTCAATGACTATTGGACAGAGCGAACTACAATTAAAATATTTGCTGTTTCAATAGGTATTGTAACGTGAAAGGAACATGTGCCAAAAATTTCTGAATAGTTTACTGGAGAAAACTCTGAAGTAATAAAAATAAAAACATTTATTTTATTAGTCAACATATGTGTTAAAATGTTAACCAAATAGAAATAGTTTTTAAAGGTAAATCAGCCACTGAGTTTATTCTAATATAGCCTAATAAGAAATGTGTTCTATACATTACTTATATCTTTTATTCACTGAAAGAATTTTAATAATTCATGCAGTGATCAGTGTGATGTATTAAACACATTCGTTATTGGACTACATTATAATGAACTCAGTGTCTGATTTAACTTTAAAAACTACAGGGAGCGAAATTCTTAAATAAACAACAGCGCTTGACGTGAACTTTATTAATTTCCCGTCACAGATGTCAACAGTTTTATAGGTCATACACATGTCACAATTATATAGCTACTTTCCATTGTGAAATCAGAATGAGGTGAGAGACAATACAATTTTCTCTTTATATTGAAAATTTAATCGTGCTGTGAGATCATATGTCATCCCAGAAATTATATTTTAAAACACTCCATAATTTTTTCCGTACGTCAAGAGGCTGGCACCTTCTGTGTACCAGACTGTAAATACCTGTGTTGTAGGTTTCTTCAGATTTCTTTAACTCGCAAGGTCTTGAAAAATTTAGACATGACCCATGTTGGGTTTCTGTATTGGTTGCTAGATTCCAGAAAATAAGTTATTTTAGCTTATAAGTTTAGTTGTTGTTGTTATAAGCTGTTTTAGCTAACAACTTAGGATCCGAAAAAAGGTGTTGAGTTTTCGAAGCAATAGAAAGTTGTTGAGTGGTTAGAAGTCGTGTAAAATTGAACCATTCTGGTCAGGTTTGGGCTTGCAAAGTGCTCACAAACTGCTGACATGCACGAATTTGTAAGTTCATTAGTTGTTTTGTTCTAGTTTTAAAATATTTGAGAAATGAATTGAGTTGTAATTTACGTTATTGTTTTAGTTATTGTGAGCCATAGATATTGAAATTACTAAAAAGGAATGTCCATGTTAATTAGTTATTTCGGCTAGTTTTGAAATATCAAGGGAATTGATTGAGCTTATGTAATTGCTAAATATCTACACTTACAAAAACATTGGCGTCTACTGCTTATTGCTTCGTGGTTCATTATGATCAACCAAATCTACTCAGATATAACTGAATGATTCTTAATAACAACAATGAGTTAAAGTGACTCATTCATGCTGATGATTTGTAATGAAAGAATCACTCCAAGCCACTCAAACTCATTGTCTGCTAAAAAATATAATGAGTTTGGAAAATGAAGTTGCCGTGTTATGTTTGTTTTAGTTTAACTATCAACCTTTATCATCGTTATCGATAAGAATTTAAAATTGGTTTGTATAAATAATATTTTATATCTTTCGTACATTGAGGACAAACCATGATAAGTGTTTAGCATTCATCTGAGTCTATAGAAACGTGGCTATAAATACAATAGAAACATTACCAGTGGTCATTATGGCTCGTAATGACAGGAGTGTGTTGCTTGGGAACCCTGCGGTGCGTGGCTGTCATTGGTAGCTCTGCAACGCTTGTTGAGTCGCGTCCGTCGGATGAATTCACTTAATTACGACCAATTACTCGAATATTAGAACAATTTTAGGTACCCCAAGTAAATTAAATGTAAACCTTGCATTTAAGACGAAGTGGTTCATATTTAAAATATTTGAATGTATCTCAGAAGTAAATATACTATACTTTTGAAATGCTACATGGTACACAATGGTTAAATGACCCATGGTGCACAGTGGTTATATGATTCGTAGTACACATAAATATGACTCTCAGTGCACATAAACATAACTCACCGTACACATAAATAAAAGTCGCCGTATACATATATATGACTCATGGTACGTAATGACTATACAATTCTCTTTCCAAAGTATTACATATCTCACGATATACAACTATTCCATGACTCTCAATACATCATAAGTACATGACTTGTAGTACGTAATGGTTACTTGAGTCGAGGTGCGCAGAAAATACGTGATTCGTAGATTAAGCCAAATTTGTTTCGAAGCTCTAGTGAGTGGTTGAAATTACCACCTGTATACAACCTCCATTGAACAGTAATTACATAAATGAGGAATAAACAGTGAGTCTAATCTACTAACTACCATTTAGAGAGGCCATAGTTGCTCACCACGCAGAATTTTCTGAGTTAATGTAAATATTAAAAACGCCTGCTGAATTTTGGAGCTTTTTAAGTATTTGACAGCTTTTTTTTATTGCAGCAATCACTCAAAATGGTGAACACCTAAGAGCTGCTACGGATGCTGTGAATGGTCGTGCTTCTTCGGAGTTATTTATAATCGGCGCACTGTGCCGGGGCTGCTTAGTATTATAGAAAGCAAGTTGTATGACATCACCGCAGCTTAGCTGGCAATTAGCAGGAAAGTCCTCAGATTGAGTTGCAGCTCATACTCGTACAAAAGGATGAAACGATCCTATTGAAATAAGTATTACCACCTGACTTGTAGTTGATCGTGGTTGATTGTGCAATATGGCATCGCTTAACCTCAGTGATTTCTATTTTTGTATTTGGGATAGTTGTCGTTACTGTTAAATAGAGGGAGGAATAACTTCTCGTACGCTGAGTTATAAAGCTGAGTTATAGCCAACCAATTCAATTTTATTGGCTTGCAGAAAACCTTCTGTCAGAACTCAGCAGCTTTCTCTAGGTATTTACGCTTGAATCGGAAGACGAAACACAGCTTGCTATGTATGAAAGAAATACAGAAAAACCTGTAACCTTGAAAACATCCCTAGACTGAAGTTCTGGGAAGTTGGATCGTGGTTGTCGGTTGTTTCACATTTCGGGAGACCGAATATTTTCACATCATAGAAATCAATATAAATTTGCCAGCATACGGAGACAGTGGAAGAGATAGTCAATTCGTTTTGTCAGAAAGTTAAACTTTGTGAGGGATGGATCGCTCAACAAGGTAATGATCCTAGGCATTGTGTGACGTTATTTAGAGGTAGTGAAGCGTAGTCAGCTTTCAAACTTGAACTGGATAGTACATTTTATTCCAACTCAGAGTAATAAGTTGTATTAGACGGACATTGAAACTATCAATAATATGATGGGGTTTGGCTTAAAAAATTGAATAGAATGATAGAAAGGTAGCGGTGCTCTACTGAAGAATTACAGGACGAGAAACTGTGACCAGTGAACAACATGAATCACTATCTCACGTAGGTGATAAGGGTTATTCTTGTCGACCTGCCTTATGAATAGCTTCATTTATAGTGAAATTGCTTTTGTAGTATTATCTTATTACAGAGGACAATAACCCTTACCTTATACACTTTCATGTATTCTGAATATTCTTTGACAGTTTAGAATTGATTAAAACCCAAGTTCAACGAATTATACAATGCTTCTTTTCTTCAACAGTATTTGAAACCAAAACGTCTTTTTAATCTTCAAAACACACGCTAAATTTTGCTAAATACGTTGGCTGTGCACTGATGCAAAGTTGCAGACCACGCGACGAGTGACGTCATCACAACTGGCACTCCACAGCAGCTAGACCGCCTGGCACCGCTTCTCTCGTGCGGCTTCAAAATAGACTTCAGTGAGCCGTGGTGCAGTGTGGGGTGATAAAAGAACCCCATGCTTCACCGCAACCCCGGCGCGACTGTTCAAAGGCGTGAAAAAGCTCATTGCCTTTGATTTTACACTTAAGATTGCGTACTTGCTCGTTATACGCATCGTAATGGAGATGTGGATGTCTTGAAAGAAGGAAGCATTCAAATTCAGAGAAAGTAGAGATGGTGAAGATAGTTAAAAGGAGATTTTTGTGTCTATTTTTCCTCGCTTATGAACGAGTATTGCCATTTTGAACATGTCTTCTCGCTTCACAACACAGTAGACGTTTTAAGAGACCATCTGCTGAGCTTTGCAAAAACCATCTGCTGAGCTGTGTAAAAACCATCAGCTGAGCTGTGCAAAAACCATCAGCTGAGCTGTGCAAAAACCATCAGCTGAGCTGTGCAATAAATACTGCCCAGGTCTTCATACTCGTTCAGACCTCACACTTTATGCAATTATCATCATGATCACGGGAGCGAGAGCACTCAGGAACCTCTCCTTTTACAAGTACCACCAGCTTGGTCGACTGGTGAGCGAATCTGCTTGCGAGCGGAAAGACCCGGGTTCGAATCCCGCTGCCGACATGGTTGACGCGGCTAGAAATACGGCATGGGACTTGGGTAAACAACCGAATAATTATCGAAGTAATTATCCGACCCAAGAATGGGCCAGAAGGTTCGTTCCTATAGCCTCATTCTATTCTATTCTATTCTATTCTATCCTATTCTACTGTAATTTTTTGATGCAGGGTAAGAGCACTCGTGTGAATTATGATTTGTATAATTGTTTATATTCTGTAGATGGGGAGCTGAAATAATAGGAAAATAAAGACGAACTTCGAATAAACAAATACTGAATCCAATTCCAACAGCCTTGGATATGTGATGATTTACTTCAAGTTTCTGCAATAAATTGAGATAAAAATTTACCATGAGTCAATTTACGCATTGAATTTGGGTGTACTTTACAGAAATTAGGGCTCATTAGTCTTGCAAATATACAGCAAGATCTATCAGTGATCATACTCTAAAAATGGGGAATGATTTTCCTGATTGCATCACTCTTCCAGAATCTAAGCTCTTAACTTATTAAAATAAACAGGCATCATTTACGTATAGTAATTAATATTCAATCTGTAATCAAAAGATGCAATGATTTCCTTCTGCTTGCTCCACAGAGCTCCCCGTGTTGAATAAATAGAAAAATTTGGAAAAATGTGACAGTTCTTAGCAAGCGTTTCTCACGGTCATGAAACAGTTCCTAACGAAATATGAGTTCTTTTGAAAATGTAAACTGTTGCCAAACTTTATTAGTAGCATTTCCATAAATATTTTATTAAACAAAATCAATGAAATAACCAAAGTTGAATTGTCAGATTCAACAGGGATCAATTATTGACCCGTCAAATTACGTCCTCACTTAAAGCCGTAGTTCTTCTACTCACGGCTTAGTCCGTGCACATTTTCACTAAAGGTACGCATTCCTTACATCAGGATGACGATGCTTGCATGCAAGCATCCGTTGTTTAGACTTGAACTCTTTTCTTGTGGTATTAAGTAGCATCGAGTTGCTGCTCCAGAAACCTTCCGTACAAGACGAGTCTGCCGGCAGGAGCGTGAAGCACGATATCTTGCAGTACTATAGGACTCATTACTGCGACGTAGCCTGATGTTGAACAGTTGTTGGCAAGCACGATCGACCTGCAGTATCGCTAAATAAGGTACCCTCCCATTGGGATTCTAAATTCAGCTTCACGTTGTTTTCCTAGCAAACTCTTCGTCTGAGACTACTAGTGCTCTGAGTCTTAACGTTGTGGTGTATGCAAGCAAACAGAAACTCAAGCATGACTACTTCAGAGCTTCCTAAAGGTAACAAGCCTCATGCAAGGGAGGCATACACAAACACAATTCTTCGTATTAGTTATGCGCAAATCAGTGGGAGGTTTCCACTGATATTGAGGTCGAGGACCATCGAGGTCTGTTAGATTCACAGTGAGATTGAAGGCTGTAATCTCCGAATTAAATGAACACATCTTTAGTTCATTGGATGAATTTAGAATAAGTTGTATTAAAGAAATTAGAAGCTCAGTATACATTCGAGAACGTCAAGGGACACTTTCAGTACACCCAGCCTGAAAAAATTGAGTCACAGAGGATCATTGAGTCAACTGAACTTGACAGACACTTGATTTTCTACAATTTTCTACTCACTCGAAAACAATTTTCTCATGCTCGCTCCCTGAAGAAACTATGCTGTGGTAGAGGAAATTTTTAGAACGGGCTAGACGTCGTTACCTCACGTGTCACACAACGTTGGACGAATCTTTAGCTGTGAAAAGAATAATAAGATACATTAATTCTTCTGATGGCTTTTACGAGTATTTGGTAAAGATAAAGTACTTCGTTTTTAAGAGTAAAATGAAAAATAAAAATGGTAAAAAGTATGAAAAATAATAATAATAGCTACCATTGTTTTGAGTTTAGTCGTACTTTTGGCAAGATGATTAAAAGCAATGAAAGTGTAGCGCAATATTTTATTTTTATGGATCCATAAAATATTGAAACCTTGTTAAAAAACCTATTTAAATTAAAAAAGGATTTCAAAATCTCATCGGTTTATAGTTTGACAGGATAGTGCTTTACTTGAGTAAATTAGTTCAGGGATTTGGCTTTAGTTTTGTTAAGAGGTGTATCATGTGGGTCGTATGGTGGTCGTAAAGAGTAGTGAGGTGGGTTGTAAGGTGGTTGTTAAGGGTCGTGTTGTTGGTGTATACAATTATTCTACTTTGTTATATTATACCTTGTGCATTAAAATATACATTCAAGTGTTATGCATTAAAAACTGTATGCACTGGTACTCTTTCGTAGTAATCTTCCAATGGAAAACTCTGGCAAACACGTGACTTGCTCCTTATATTCGGTTGCTGCGTTCTATTGAAGATCAATGCATTGACATCCAGAGTTCATAGTCTGATTTTATTGGCAAATGAAACGAGCGTAAAAATCTTAACGCTGATACAAGCATTCCTTACGCGTGTTGATATTTAGTCTTTCTCATACTCTTGAAGCCAACGAATTGGTAAATAAATATATCAAAATGTTGAAGCTAATAATTAACACTTTCTTTACGGTTGTTAATATTTTTGATTTCTCTCATTGTTCGAGTGAACAAATTGGTGGGTGAACAACAAGCTTCATAGCGATGGAGTATAAAAACGAGAATGCATAAATCCTTGAACTTTACGGTGTTGCTTGCGAAGCATTCAGAGAATTCAAATTAAATTTAGAACTACACTTAAATTTTAAATCAAAAGATATTGCAAATGCAGGCCTAAGCCATATTGAAGTTATCGAAGTTTATATATCTGGACATGTTTATTTTCTGTAGACGTTTGGAATAGAAGTTATTAATTCTGTAGAAGTTTACATAGATGCTCCTACCTTCGTTTCTAGACTTACCATATGTTCACTGATAGAATCTAAATGCCATGCAGGTAACACTATAGAAGTGTTTTGTGAGTGACAATTTCCGAACTTTTGTTTATTTTATCGTGTATAACATACAGAAAAATCTGCACGCACCTGCATGAGTTCACTGGTATCTTTCAACTTCAGAGCACAAGATAAAAAACAAAAAGTCTACCGAACACTTCAATGTTTAAAAAAAATTCATCCCACTTTTGCCCGAAAATTTTATAGTGTCCATGTGAAGAATATTCCATGTTGCATGAGTCATGTTTTTGTCGCTTGGAGAAGTTTATGTCTTTGGAAGGTGCGCAAGTGTAGCTACCTCGCACAGACCAGGCAAAATGCTGGCTGGACAAATGTTCAAACCCAGAGAAATAATTACAGGGACTGCACACTTCCGCTCATACAAACGCATGTCAAACTTTACACTGGTGCATATTTTTATATTTTTTACAATGATACAGTTCTTGGTCAATGTGGGAGGTGCCTCACTGGGATATTTTTTATGTTTAGTAAAGGCCGTTTTGTAGCATACAAACATCATCAATATGAAACAACACTTGTTCATGAAATAGCACTGACTATTGCCATGCAGACGCTTTTGTTAGTGCAATTCACGATATCGATCTCAAGACAAGTATTCTTGTGAACCTATGACCTGATGTCTTAGCTGGGTTTTCAAAATAACTTTATTGATTCCGCTATTAAAATTCCACCAAAAAAATCTTGAAAATTCTAGGATTCTCTTTTTTGTACTCATTAGGTTTAGGTCAAAGGACAAAATAAGTTCATAAAATGCTATCATGGCATCATTTTCTTTGATGTATTTCTTTACCGAAGTTTCTCAAAATTTTTAATAATAGTTGCGTACATGTGAAATGAAATTCTGCATATTTTATTTTTTATTTTTAGCTTCAACATAGCGATGACGTTAGAACAAACATCACGCTGCACACCTGTACAACCATAACTGCTCTCTGAGTGTACCAGTGGACTGACTTCATGAAGTTCGATACCGGGGATCGCACCTATCGGTATATGAACATTTGAACAAAGTTTATCAGTACATAATTCATCAAAAATACGTATGTGTGTCGACGTTCTTCAGCCTTCCCTGAATATACGTTGTATATATATATATATATATATATATATATATATATATATATATATATATATATATACACGAGGAATACGTAGAAGTGCACTTATTATTCATAGTTTTCATAACTTCTGTATATTTCATGGGCATTCATATACGTCTTGATGCATTTTAGTCTAGTAAAATTGATGAGGTTCAAGAATCCTAAGATTTCCGTTACCATCATCTCACTGACTAACATAATGAAATAAATAGAAGCGAGGCTTTATCAAAATGCTGATCACAAATATGAAAGCTATGGACAAACTTAATTCGTAGCTTTATGCAACAGGCCATTAAAATTTCTTAAAATAATCCAAAAATCCGTTGAATTCCTTGAAATGTTCCTAAAATCCTCAGAATTCCCTAAAATGCTCATAAAATTCCTTTACTTCCCTAAATGGGAGTCATGATCAGCGCAGAATTTGCGAGGAAGAAAAATGATGAACAAGGCAATTCAGAAATACTTCGTTTAATACTGGACTTAAATGATATTTTTCTCCTAGCTTTCTTCAAAATAAAATATAATTGCATGTCTGTTAGGATGCTTTGTTGACTTGGATATTTTGTGTTGTCGACTTGAATGTCCTGTGTTTCAACACTCCTGCCTATTTGAATGCATCTTATTTGTTTCACTGAACGTTACCAGTTACAACTTTGCTTGTGCGTTTCAACCTTCAGAATATACCAGTTTAAATTCTTGCTGCAATTAAAAAGGCTAAAATTGCCAAGTTAAATGCACTGAACTTTTAATACATTCATGCAGTGCAAGTAGCTTCTAATATCAGGAGAAAAGTTTTGGGCTTCTCGTGTCAATGAGCGGCATCTGGGAAATGAAAAAAATGATCCTAGTTGAAGTAATTCATAAACTTCAACTGGAACGTGAAATGTGCCAGCAAAATTTGTGAAAAATTGAGAATTGACTGATGGACGTTATGTATTAACTGAACACAAAACAAGTGTGAACGTGTTAACTGAACACAAAACAAGTGTGAACGTGTTAACTGAACAAAAAACAAGTGTGAACGTGTTAACTGAACACAAAACAAGTGTGAACGTGTTAACTGAACACAAAACAAGTGTGAACGTGTTAACTGAAGACAAAACAAGTGTGAACGTGTTAACTGAACACAAAACAAGTGTGAACGTGTTAACTGAACACAAAACAAGTGTGAACGTGTTAACTGAACACAAAACAAGTGTGAACGTGTTAACTATATATAAAATCAATATTTTGTCCACACAAAAGCCTACAATGCTAAGTTCTCCATACTCACGGCACTCTGAGTACAGTGAGTGTATTTTGTTGATACATTGAAGATTTATGTTTACTTTGTGTTAAATAACTACATAAATAAACATTTTTCCTTACATACAGCGAATGTACGCGCACCCCAGAAACTGAACATCGGCTACGATGAATGTGTATACCTCAGTGTACTTGTATGTATCTGTATGCACCGAGTATACATGAAGACATGATAAATACATATCTACATATATAATAGGCAATGTATGTATCTCCATCTCTCTACATATATTCATGAAAAATATTCAGATTCTGATGGTACCACGGGTAAAACTGAAAAATGTATTTATTTCATAGATCCTTAATTTGGTCACTTTTAAATCAAGAAATTTTAACAGGTACCATTTGGGCCATGTTATCGGTAGATAAGATACAGAATGGAAGTTCTGAATATATTAATGAAAAATATTAATTAAAACACAATAATTCGTCGCAAATCTTTAATGCATTTATTTTAATAATTTCAAATTAGTCAAATCTAAATCGTGGAATTTCCACGGGACCTGGCTAGTATATATATATATTTCTACATAGTTTTGTGGCATTCGGAATTTTCAAAACGCACGGCGATGTGAACTCATACTTTGTGTTTCCACGCATGCATGAACACAGAATTTTTTAGATGATACTGTGACGAATGTTCAGCTGGTTCACAGCTGCTCAAAAACGTACACAATTTCCGAATATGAACTGTGCATGCAGGCATCTCAAAACGCACATGGATGCAAGAGTGTACGCAAGAGAACGCACATGGATGTGTGCACGCACGTGTACGCACATGAATGTGCATACACTTAGGGACACACATGTATGTAGATGTGTACGCATGGGAATGCACATGGATATGAAAACGTACACGTGAGAAGCTTGAGACTCACGCCCCGTGACACGCACGTTGTCGTACGCGTGTGAGTAACGCACACACACTTGCATGCACTTGCTTACTCATTTATGTGCGTACGAATTGTGAGTAGTAATGGGATTAATGTGCACATGCGTCGTGTAGTGTACATCACACTGATGATGTACACTCACTGCAGTCTTATGTACTCTTACTGCAGCTGATGTGTACTCACTGTAGTTAACGTACACTCCCTGCAACTGATTTACACTCACTGCAGCTGCTGTGTACACACTACATCCGATGTACACACACAGCAGCTGATGCACACTCACTGCAACTGACGTGCACACACTGAAGCTGATGACGCACATTCACTGCAGGTGACACAGTCACAAGCATATACTCACTGTTACAGATGTATATCCCGTAGCAGCTATGCACTCACAAAAACTGACGTACGTTCACCTTAGCACACTTACATGCGTTTACTTAGTACACATAGGCACGTACATGTACGTACTTGTGTGTACGCAGAGCACAACACGTACTCATGCGCGTGTTGGCAGCCTCATCTGCTTTGCTGTGACCGAGAACTTGACTTGCCACAGAATGCTGCTCGGCTTCAGGAAATAAATGTTTAAACATCCGTAGTTCAACACTAGATTTGCTTATGTAATTGTGTGCAGCAAATGTAAAACGCATTGTAGTAATTTTTGTACAAGTTAAGCCTACTGTCTGAACTAGGCATACTTCCTGAACTAATCCTACTTCCTAAATTAGGCTTACTTCCTGAACTAATCCTACTTCCTAAATTAGGCTTACTTCCTGAACTAATCCTACTTCCTGAACTAGGCTTACTTCCTGAACTAATCCTACTTCCTGAACTAGGCTTACTTCCTGAACTAATCCTACTTCCTGAACTAGGCCTACTTTCTGAACTAAGTCTACTGCCCGAACTAGGCATATGAACTGAACTAATCCTACTTCTTAAATTAGGCTTACTTCCTGAACTAATCCTACTTTCTGAACTAGGCTTACTTTCTGAACTAAGTCTACTGCCTGAACTAGGCATACGAACTGAACTAGGCCTACTGCTTCAAGGTAAAAAAGTTGTTTTAACAAATGCAATGGGCTGAAGTCAATGAAATGAAATTTTTGATGTTCAGTTGATGAATTTTTTGTCTGAAAATCCACTTATATAATAAACAGTGTATCTCCCTCTATGTGTGTGTCCGTTCTATTACTTCCTATCTATTACTGAAGAAAAATAATTGAACTGAATACATGAACGGGTATACATGTATTATAAGCATTTATTGTTGTTGCCAGAAGCGCCGGACATATTAGTGTATATTCAGGAATATTCAGGATCTGATAGTACCATAGGTAAAACTGAAAGAACAAATTTTATTTCATTGATTCTTAATTTCATCACTTTTTAACCGTGGAATTTCAACGGGTACTACGTAAGCAATGTTATCGGTAGATAAAATAGAGAAAGGAAGTTCTGTATATGTATGAAAAATATTAATTTAAAAAAAATAATTCATCGTACATCTTTAATACATTCATCTTTATAACAATTTCCATTTAGTCAAATCTAAATCATCGAATTTCCACGGTAACTGTCTAGTTAATGATAATTAAAATGTTGATCACGTCCAAGATCCCTTTTTTCTTGCCTGACAATTATTGCAGTATTCTCTTTTTAAAATAACATCTAAAGCTTGATTCATTTCATCTGATGTTTCAACATCAACGTGAGGGTTTCATTTTGACGATTTTATTTCAAATGTATTTGTTTTATTCAGAGAATGATGGTAGTTTTGAGTTGGGGTCAATAAGTGCTATACAAACAATTATAATTATAAATGACAATATTTTTTACCTCTATTGTTTTGACACGGACCAGCGGAGTACCTTTTATCAATCTTTACACCGCCCTTGAAAAATTTTATATTGGATTTCAAAGATTATAAAATGGATTTTAAAAATTTAATACTGCCATTTAACACTATATACTGGGCTCAAAACACAATAGATAGTTTTGAAAAGTTGACACTGGCTCTCAGGAAAATTTATTTGGGCTTTAAAAAGTCGATATATATAAAAAATAGGTATTAACTTTGTATGAACCTACAATCAATTTCAAACATATTTATACAGGCTTTATGAAACAATACACTGGCTTTCATAGAACTACGTATTGCTGTTTAGACTCAATGCACATTGTAACCAGTAAAATAAATAGAATTAGAGTCAATGCAGGATAGAGCCAATAAAATATATAAGTAAATGAAATAATAGTATCAACTTTTATTTTTTCGTGGGGTGATTGATGAGATTTCATTTGATATGATTGATGGATGTGATTGATTGATATGATCTTAAGAAAATCTTGCGAGTTCAACGACCGCAAGAAAGCAGCTTTGACTTAAACGACATGCTATGCTTACCTCATTGATAACGAAGGCAATAAAATAAATTCATCTCATAGATGTATATCTAACTAATAATGCAGGTTCAAATTTCAATACGTCGATCTGTAACGATGCTATGGATTGACAGTCAATTAACTTTGCTTGGAAAATATCCACTCAATCGAAAACATGGGTGATAGAAAACACAGATCAGTTTTGAATTTGAATACCTCATTCGTGTATAACTTTTTAAATGGCATTGGTGGTTCTTTGACTGACAGCAACTATTGATATTGAACTTGGTGATTCATGTGGTCCTTGAGAATAACACGACTGTGACACACATATACTCTTCGTCTCTGATTTCGATTTTCGATGGAACTAGAATTCAATTTGAATACTTATTTGACGTTTCAAACTCGTATTAGTTTGTGAAAAGCAAGTGGATATCTATCTGTTTTGAATCCAGTAATTTTCTGACTTTGTTTTTCAGTTCCAAAATCCCTGGAAAAAGCCACGTGCGTAAAAAATTTTCCTGCTTTTTTAAACAAATTCATTTCCGAGGTTTGATCCATGTTACTTTTCATGCTCCAGGAATTCATTTCATATGACGCAATAAATGTTTCCTCTTTACTGCGTAGCTGCACCACTGTTTTAATCTGCAATATTTACTCGTTTGTGCTACCGAAGTGTTCCTGGGACTCGATATGAAGTTGTCGTTCTGTGAGTACAGTTTTGATGTGGTCAGGTGTCACTCCGCCAATAAACTGGCCTTGCATTCACCGAAGTCTCTTCACACTCACTCTTCTAAAAGTTCGATTAAATACAACTTTAAACGCAACGATCGAATTTCCTAGGAGGGCAGTAGATGAGATTCGAGGAAGTGCTGCGGTTTAGTTATCAACAATGCATGAACTGTAAATTGATTTTACCCTTGGATTCATTTCTCTCAAATGTTTAAATACTCAGTGATTCAAATTTTCCATCACGTAAGAACCCCAAATGAAGAAAAATTTTCAAGTTAATTCTTGATTGTGAGGGTTTTTTCTATGGAAGAACGTGTTATTTAGTATCTGCTCGTAACGAGTTGTGTATGTTTAAATGTGATTCATCAAACTATCACATGAATGGGCCATACATGCAATTCACATACGTATAACATATTGACTCATGACATTTTCTAATTATACTGAACAAAACTTGATCAAAGCAAACTGATTTCCCAATTAGAATAAAATCTTAAATACTGTCGAAGAAAGAAGGTTCATGAACTTTTCGAAAATGATTCATAAAAGAGAAGCAATGCCAAGGCTTTTACAAATAAAAATAAAACAGCAAGGCTATATAATTATTTGATAGAAGCAATGAAATATGCAAAAAACACTGTCCATGAGGCCACAGGTAAAAATCCCAGTACAGGAACATGATAATAAATGTAAAGGAGTCCGCTCTCAAAGTGTATGAGAAAAGTTAAGATAGAGCTAATGAGCACAGTATGTGTGATTGAACTATTACACAGTGAAAGAAGTGCAATAATTAGTTTACAGTTAGTAGGCACGTGGCTCAGAAAGTATCATAATTAGTATGATTCAAGTAATTATAATACTATACAATTCAAAAGCTTCTCTGATTATCATAGGTATTTACTATGTAGCTCATAAAAGGCATCAATTAGTACAGAGATGGCACATGGCTCGGAAAAGGCAACAATCAGTACACAGCAGCTAGTTAGCCCGTGACTTGGAATGTGTAGGACAGAATAAATATTGTGTTGTCCTGTACTTTCCTCGTGAGTGTTCTTCAGAGATATATTATATGTTACATCGGCTACTCAAGGACTCCTAACAACAGCCCTACCTTCTTTACAAGTGAGATAACTGAGGACATGTTCTTCTCAGATTAAGAGCTTCTCTAAGACATCCTAACTACCTGACATGGGCGATAAATAATGACATGTACTTCAGAGACTCATATCTCTGAACAAATAACACTGCCAACCTCTAGATTATTGAGCGCCGTTGGCAAAATTAACCCTCGGATTAAATGGAGAGCAACACTTGTGTGACTTGTACACGTGAATAATTCACAGCATCATTTCGTGGAAGGGTTTCTACGCAGAACTGTTATTTAGCAGCAGATAAGAAGGGTCATGCAACGACAGATGCTTTCCGGAGCTTTTAAATGGAATGACACTGTCCAATGCTGCTGTCTGATGGTTGTGTTTGATCTGGTTAGAGATCAGACAGAACATTTGAAAATAACTGAAGTAGTTGGATAAAAAGGAGAAATTAGCATCTAATGCATTAGCAATTAACAAAAAAATTAGAAAGGAGAAAAAGAAGAAATTAGGTGCAATTGCTGAGTCGATAGCAATGTCTGTGCTCTGGGAGCGAGAAGAATTTCGCAAATTTTTTATCAGTTCACAGAAGTTAATCAACAATTAATCCCTTCTGACGCTTAGTTTCATATCTCGTTTTAGCTTGACCAGCGGAAAAACTAATTCTTATAAATTTTTGCATCTATATTACATTGAAAGCTACTTTAGGTACTAAGTACTTTAGGTAAGTTTCATATTCTTTCAGGTTTTTACGGATCAATACGCGACTTTTTGTCGTTTATAGCTTTAGCTGTACGCTTTGCGCATCGTTACATGTGGGTTCTTGCCACTGACCTCTTCAAGTTTTTCGTCTCTTTACAATCGTAGATATCTTAGTTGAGACCCCTCGCAGGATATGCTAGGGAGAAACTACACCTAGCTAAATATCGATGGGTGTGTCCATGTAGCACTTCTTGACTTTATTGAACCTTTTCTATTCTGCCATTTTTTCTATCCTACTCTACCCATTTAACTTCCTTCCATATATTCCACGTATTCTACTTCAGTTTACCATTTAAAATATAGTTTATTTTACCTATTTTTATTCATTTTTTCCTCTCTATCCTACTTTATTTACTCGGTCTACCTGTACTCATACATAGTATATGTTTCTATTAAATTTCATCAAAAGCAGCTAGCTACCGTTGTAGACTTGGCCATCGCTCACTTGTATTTCAGGTGAAATAAATAACTTTCATATTTAAATTGTTGGTGATCAGTCATCGAAGACCAGGTGCTCTCCAGCGATGATTTGATTCAACAAAACCCCCAAAAATGTCTATGGTATATTTCATCCCTACGAACGTTGCATAAAAACTCTATATAACACGCATTGTCTTTTCACTGTCTAATATCAATAGGCCTTTGAGGAGTTACTTGAAAGCAATTCAAGTTGCTTTACATGTCAATGTGGCCAAAATATTTCATGAACTACACACCAAAGCTCGTTCAGGGAACTAGAACGCATTTTTATATCCCATGGAATATTCACGAGGTAAGTGGCAGTCCAGCAGCTGGTGGGCAGCTCATATGTTATTATAGAGGCCATGACCAGGCCTAACGTCGTCCTCAATTTCTATGCTCAAAAAACCCAAAAAATATGTTTCCAAAAAGCAGGATTTTAACGTTTTAAGACAATTTTCTGAGAATTTTTAGTTATAGCTATCTGGAGGTGAGGTTGTTTCAAAGTTTCGAAGATTTTTTATTTAGTTCCCGTTGTAGAGACTTCTTTACTTGCTTCCTTTTGTACGAACTTTGTTACTTTGTCCCCGTTATACAGACTTTTTTACTTAGTTTCCGTTAGATGGATTTTTTACTTTGTTCCGTTATACGGTTTTTGTTAATTGGCTTCCGTTATGCAGACTACTTTGGTTAGTTGTTAAACGAACTTTTTTACGTAACTTCAGATACACTATTTTGGTTATTTAGCTATAGACATAGTAACTTAACTACTTAGTTCTCGTTAAATCGATATTGTTGCCTAGTTCTCCTTTAAAAATTGAGTAACTGTATTTTATACCAACATTTATCCGAAAAATCGACGTTTTACTTCTGGAGTCCTTCACGACAAGGCATTTGTGGTATCTAATACAAACATGACTTGTACAATATTCTTTTTTGAATTTTTTTATTTCATCGCATTTAACATACGCAAGCAAGCGTTGATTAGACATTAAAATCATTATTTAACACGACATTTTTCAACGCAAAACAAACATAACTCAATTTATCGCACTGCAAGAACACTCATGCCCACATACCACGATTTCCGCTGCGCATTTGCTCACCGATGTTACCCTCTAATATAAGCCTTAAAGTATCACTTGATACCGGATACACACTGAAGAAAACACTGGGTAGGAGCAACGGACTAAAGCATCTCAGAACAGCAGTCATTTGTAAATAACATTGAGCTAGTTGACATGATGAGTCGGTCAGGTGGTCAGGGAGCAGTAAATCTCATAGCAGGTTTTACGTACTCCACCAGCTCGTAGGTGTTGCCTAAGATGGTGTCGATGTTGTGTACTTGATTTCATTATTCAAGAGATATTAGGGAGAGGGGGATTTAGCGTGAAAATAATTGATATAACGATGAACATGGAAAAGAGTCATTTCAGAAGGTGTGGGTGGTAATTTAAAAAAAAGGTTAAGATTGGGTCATGATTCTTTTCTGAATGACACTCTTGAACGATATATGTTCCTTTACAACCAAAAATAATTGTTTTTTACATTGCTAATAAATTTGAAACGATTTTATAACGAACGTTTTCAATGTGTATAATAAAAATGTTTTTTAAGTTTTATATACCGAAACGTTTTTAATTAAATGAGCTTGTTCTGCCGTCTCTCTCTCTCTCTCTGGCTGAGAATAATAAAACTATACAAAACGCTAAGAAAACCACTTAGTGTCACTACAGTTTATTATTTTATACTGGATTTAACTTTAATTTATTACTTTTTTATCTCATACCAACGTACATCACGTCATGGATCGTCTCTGATGAACGGACGTGACCTTATTGTAGGTGCGTGTATGTGTGTACGAAACTCACATGTTACATGTAAATGTACCACGTTACCTGTAACTGCACCTAGCTACATGTAACTGCACGTTACATCAAAAGAGCTTGGAACGTATTTGAATCATACAGACGTACCTACAATACATGAATCCATTAAAGAAAACACTGAATAATTATTGTTTTTTAAAGCGCTTCAGTATAAACATTATTAGTGACCTTTAAAGTGAACTGTATCCTGCAAGCCTTGGCATGTATGACAGACTGCAGAAGTCATATTCTGAATTAGATTACATTCAAACATATTTTGTATTAGTTTAAAGGGTTGCATAGTTATTTTTATAGACGCGTAAAGAAACTTAAAACATAAATTAAATATTATTTTGCAATAATACCTCAAATTCGTGCAGGAAAGAGTTCATAACAAGAATGTTGCTAAGAACGAGAACTGGCAAGCGAGGGGGAAACCAATGACATCATCGCAGGACCGCTGGGAGCGACGACACGCTGTCTATCTGTCAGCTCTGTCTGCGTCAGCTCTGTGCGTCTGTGTCAGCTGCCAGCAATAGCGTAGTTAGCTGCAGTTCTGTCTGCTCCAGCTGTCGGTGTTAGTGGAGTCAGTTGTGACTCCGTCTGTGTCAGCTGTCAGCATTGGTATAATCAGCTGCGGTCGTCCACTACAGACACACCAACGATCGATCCCTCATGATGACTCAAATATTCATGTATTCACTAAATTTAGGTCGTGGAAACATGAAGGTGTAAGCTTGTATGTGATAACAATTGTGCATTGGGAGCAAAATAAATGAGGAACTAATTTTCGTGAGCTCAAAGCTGTTCTTGATTATTAACATAAAAAAACGCGCGGAGCACAATTCATAATACTGAGTGACAATTTTTTAAATGATTGGAAAATGATCAATTGAGATTTATGATTTTAATAAGTACTCGTATTATCTACTCACGGAAAAAAGCTGTGCCAGTATTTTCCTTACTAGACATCTAGGAGGCCGTATTTAAAAAGACGTTTTACTCTAGGCCTCCTCAATACAGCCCACCACAACCTAGTGTTTGAGAGGGCTAAAACAGGCCACACGATGTTGGTTGGATCTCAAAATTCTTTCTTAAGACTACACGTATGAGCAGTTGCACAATTTGGCCAAAGAATTCGAATGAATGAACTTTGACTAAAAAATGAAGATCATTTACAAACAGTGTAAGCGTCATATGACTCCAATGATCATTAGGATGTGCAGAATAATGACCAGAACAACGAATAAAAAACAAAGCGAAGGGTGGTGTGACGCACTACGTTTTCTTATTATGTTTAACCTTTTTAATGACATGATTCATTAGCGATTAAACAACTATTGGGAGCGAACAAATTCAACAGACAGTTGTCATAAGAACTTAGTGTTGTTGAGAAACAGATACCAACAACATTAATAACTCAAACATATCTTTTCCTCTGACAACTACATTAAAATGTAATTTATACCAAAGTCAGGGATCATTATATGGCAAATACTGAAATGATAGTTTAGAATCATTTTTTAAATAGTAACCAAAATGATGGCCTGAAATAATTACTAATCAGGTAACTAAGAGAATTGCATAGAATTATTTTTTGAATAGTAACCAAAATGATGGCCTGAACTAATTACTTAACCGGTAATTAAGAGAATTGCATAGGACTATTTTTTAACTAGTAACTAGCATGAAGGCCTGAAATAATAACTCAACTGGTAACTAAGATCATGAACTAGAATTATTGTCTCAGAACTATTAGTCCTTTCCACAATTTACAGCACGCTTGAATAACACAAATATTCATGTGCATACAATCTGCACCAAGTTTGCCGGTGCTATTTTCAATGCATTGCAGTGATGGTGCAAAAAATAGGGTAAACTGCAATTTTAAAATGAGGTATGCTAGAGGGAGACATGCTTCTTGTTTTCGAACCATCAGTAAAACAAGCCAGAGTTGTGAATATCGTCCAGCTATACCCTGCATAACGCACTGGAGTAGGAAAGAGGACTCGGTGCTTTGACTGACTTCAGGGCGCGTAAGGTATCTGAGGGCATTCTATCTTCCGTTTTGTTTTGTTCGGTGTCCTCAGATACCTTGTATTTACTAACTCGGGAGACATGACTCGATGGGATGAGTTCCCGGGGACTACGTTCCCTGAGTTTGAACTTTATGCAGTTTGTTATTTAGTCGAAAAGAATTTTCATTGATCATTAACAAACAGGTGCCTTTATTTTTAAAAGGTAATATTACGAAACCGTGTCATAAAATTCGATTTCAAGAACATTAGTTATTTGATATTTGTGAAATTATTTTTAAAATTCTGTCAGCAAACGCATACATACGCACGACACATGCCACTTTCGAACCAAAACACAAGCTGTGTAGGTCGTCACACCTGACCAAAGCTGCTACATCCCATTACAAGACGCGAGGGCAGGGCTGTTAAATATGGATTGATCTTTGGATACGCAAATGCATGCAGATGTCGCATGAATTTTGGCCATTGCTTCCTACTAAAACTGGGAGTGTAATTTCAGGTTACGTTTGGCATTCAAGAAATGATTTTATTTTGAATTTAGATGAGTAAATGAAGTTAAAATCATAGAATTTATGATGGAGAGGAAATAGATCGTTAATATAAGGGGAAAAGTTCATGAACATATCCTCCCATGATGCAATACATAGCACGCTGCTTGTTAAAATTCTACCTTCGAATGTAAAAGTTGAAGCAAATTCTTAGCAAATCAACCCTTCTTTTATCAGTCACTTGCAGTTGCTTCTCTCTGAGTGACTTTTAATAAGCTTGACTTTACTTTTTCCATGAAGCGTGTTTGAAAGTACGAGTACTTACACATTACATATTGCAAAGCACGCAATTTGAGAGGAATTGTTGGTTTTGAAACAGAGCAATCAAACAAGAACTTAGTTTACACACATAATGACGCATCAATGAAACATTTCTCTCCGACGCATAATCCAAGATAAAATATCAATAATATGTTTGTGGCAAGTATCGTGATTATAATATTATTGTTACTATTATTTATAATATATTTATCAACATCTTTATGACTATCATCAATATTAACATTCATATTAGAAGTATTATTAGTATTATTAGATTCAAGAACAAGTAAAATAGAAGGTACATGACAGAGACATGACGTGCAGAGGTAGGCTCATTTGACAGATTTTATGTAGGCACTATGAAGTGTGTACAGGTAAACATTCTTCCATGATAAGAATGACACATACATTACGTAGTGTTCAGCTACATTTGTGTGTAAACATTCTTCCATGATAAGAATGACACATACATTACGTAGTGTTCAGCTACATTTGTGTGTAAACATTCTTCTATAATGAGAATGACTAAAATCTCCGAGCATACACTATGTAGCTTGCACAACACTGGAGAGCGTTGTTTTCATTCACTGAGTAAAAGTGATCTTATTTTTCCTTCTTTTCTTGACTGTGATTCTTGCGACTTACTTTCATCCTTACAATCACAGGTTTTAGGTCTGGTGGTCAATAAAACCAGATGACATCAATGTTCCTAGCTGGAAATATATGATATGAGTCACGAACTTCAATTTCTTTAATCAGAAATCTAAATGACTTGTCCAACATGAAGAACAATGTGAATGACCAACACTTTTCTCACAATTAACCTATCGTCGTACATGGGAAAGAAATTTGAATTTGGCATCGAGTTATGCAGTCTCTGCCTGTCCATCAGCATGGTAATAAATATAATTGCAGTGTGCTGCTAGGGGACGTTCAAAAAGCCGCCATTTCCGTTGGCAAGTGCAGAAACTTTACAAATTTCAGTGGTTATTTCCAGTGCATATTGGAAACGCTTAGTTGCTATGTAAACGACCACAGGGCAGAATTTTTTGTGTGTTTTTAAATTTTGAATCTCGAGATATATTTTTTGGATGTTTTATTTGAACGCCAATCTGATATTACCACGAAGTAATGTCATAGATTGAAGAATGATGAAACGCACTTGTATAAAAATATCCCACATTTTCATATAGTTATTGTAGGTACATGATGGGCTTAATGGTTCTAGCCAACAAGACTCTTTCCTTCACTGATTTTCTTATACCTCAATAGCGTACAAAATTTATTGCTTCCACTCGATTGTACAGGGTAACTTATGCATAACTTCCTTTTTTGGAAGTAAAATATTTAAAAAAACGGAAGTTATGTTGCTGCACCTTGTATAAGACTCATTCATTTACCCATGCTACATTATAAAACTATATTTTCGTCTATTAAAGTTCACTAAATAAAGCGCACAGCTAGCGTTCCTTTGAATCCACCAATGTATATTTACATATATATATTCCGTATATATACATCATATATAAATTTATGCAACATGCAAATAATGTGTCAATAATATGATGTATGATGCTGTTAACAGTACGCAAAGGCTCCGGAATGTTCACTGCATTGTCAACTGCTGGTATTTAATTTATGGAGCTTAGGGAAAGCAGAATTGATTGAGTTTAGGTTTATCGTACCTTTGTAACAGAAAAACACTACCTGAAAATTCCCACAATACATATAGCTCTTCCTGATACCACAACTCTACGAAGTTTCAAATACGGCAAAGTATCAAGAACGGTACAAAGTATCATAAACACTAGGAAGGGCCATAAACGCCAGGAAGTATCATAAATGCGATGAAGTACCATAAGTGGTACGAAACACCATAAACGGCAGGGAGTACTATCAATGGTGCAAAATACTTTAAAAGGTGCGAAATGGCATAAATAATACTTAGTACCATAAATGGTACGAACTACCATAAACGATATGAGGTATGATAAATGACACAAAGTACCATAAACGGTGCATAGTGCCATAAACAATGCGTTTCAATAATAACATGGCATGGTCTAAAACGTGCACGGAAATCGATATCAGAAATATTTTTACAAGCCAGAATGTGTCAGAAAGTTTTAATTGTAAAGTTTTATTCACAACTTCATCATTTGGTGGAGTTGCACCTAATACTGAGTGCCAAGTACCGTATTCCCATGTAAGTCAAGCGGTGATGATGTTTAAAATAATACTGTGAATCTTCAAACACTGAACTTGGATACGCTGGATCAAAGAAAGATTTCGAAAAATTTTTTTCTTACCGTTTTGACAAAGAGTAACTCACAGCACGTGTTCTCGAAGGTAATGACAATCATCGTTTAGAAGGTAATCCGACGTCATCTGGAAGGTAACGATTAGCAATACCCAGAAGGTAACGACCAACACTGCCTAGAAGGTTATAACTGAAATTACCTAGAAAGTAACGACCAACATCATTTAGAAGGTAACGATCAACATTACCTAGAAGGGTATAACCAATAGTACCTAGAACATAACGACCAACATTACCTAGCAAGTAACCACCAACGTTACTCAGAACGTAATGATTAACATTACTCAGAAGGTATCCACCAAAATTACCTAGAAGCTAACCGCCAAGATTACCTAGAAGGTAACCACTAACATTACCTAGAAAGTAACCACCAGTAACGAGTCTCAGTCGTGCTTGTTCAACATGAACAACATTTTTGTTAGTGCCGGAGTGCCAGGGGAAGCCTTACCTTTTACTCTTGCGAAAGGTCAAAATTTCCTCGAATATGACAAGAAAATCAAACTTAATTACTGTATCCTGTTACTCAAGACCTCGTCTGCTTGCTGGGGAGGTCCTGAGGAAACGCTTGTTTGTGCAGGCTACACAGCACGTGGGTTGATTTTACGCAACATCTCTTGTTTGGTCTGTTCTGTTGAGTTGTTACTATTGTGCTCATAGTTATGTTTTTTAGTTTTATGAGTTTTATTATTTCATTATTATCGTTGCTATATTATTTTATCATTATTATCTATATTACTAACAGTAAAATGACTAATCATGTTGATAATGAAATTATTATAATTATTCTTATCCCTATTTTCATTCCTAGTACCCATTGTTTTTTGATCTTGCTGCAATTTTTACTAAAATTATTTTTATAATTATTAAAGTTTTTACTGTTTTATTAACACTGTATTATTATTTATGTTTTTATAAGTATTATCACTGTGATTATTATTTTTTTACTATCATGATTAAGGTTATCAGATTAGCCACAAAAGCTTATTGTTGATTATCGATGGATGAGCTCCCCCAAAGTTTTCCTAGATAGAATAACTCTTTAAGAGCACAACCCAGTATATGTAATTCATTTCTATCATATTCTCTCAGGAAAATATCATTATAGGATCATATTCCGTCAGGAAATCCTGAGCTAATTGCGGGATCTACTAAATTTAAATTGATCAGTTACATTTTTTAATTCGAACGTGCCAATGAGATACATTCATTAAATAAGTCTCATTCTTGATGATATTTGCTCGTTTCTGTAGAGTAAAACAAACACTCGAAAAAATGCCACAATTTTTGAAAGATTGAAATGAAATTCAATCATTGGGTACAGTTTTTTTAAGACCAAACAATTAGTTCTTAGTTTGGAAACAGTCAGACATGTGAATGTATTCCAAAATATTTGAAAGCGCACAGTCAGTGAGTTATTTGACATCTACGATTACATTCTACGCACTGCATTAAAATCATTTTTGTAGAAACAGCTCCGACCTGCATGTTTTTGAGGCTCCGAATTAGATTTTAGAAAATATATGCTAAGATTAGGTCCCACATTTATGTAAATATATTGTCAAATAATCATGGACATGCCATTATAAATTAAAGGTCAATTTTAACTAAGACCTAAAATTCATTTCCAAGTGAACAACATTTTATCACCAATGAGGACTGTGGCTTATTCCAGATAAGGGAGCTACCGAGATTGCTGTCTGATTTTATATTTGTTCTTCAAATGGATGTAAAAAATTAGAGTTACCGCAACTATCAAGATTTGCGTGACTGCGAAGTCAGACCACGCATTTGTTGTCCAAACCTCGTGACGTTTCCGCTGCTGAATGTTGTTGCAATTTACGTCTTTTTAATTATAGGCTACGTGACGTGACGTCAGCTGCTTAGATAGCCCTCTGAACGGACGTTACATTCAGTTTTTCTGCTATCTTTAAGGTTAAAGATTGTGGCGAAAGAGGATTTCTCGGTGCTCGTGTCCTTATAACTGCGCAAAAGTTAAGGGATTTACGATCGATGCGGTCAAGATTGTGGGTGCAACGTCAACGCCCACGTTTTTAATGTAGCAACGATGTTAAAAACGATGAAAAAGTGCGTTAACGATTGTGAATAACCGAATTTAAAATCACCAAAACTGGGAGTTTCAGAAGTATACGATGAACCCTTAGGTGTAAATGTGGTGTTTGACTGTGACCACCTTTGGAGAGTGTTTTCAGCGTCTCATATGTAACGTACAATAAATGGTGAAGTAACGGATACTACGTTAGCAAACGGTGAAAATAGTGAAAGCTCATGTCGTGAAGAAAAAGTAACAAAGAGTAGGAGAGTTCTGCGGGACACATTAAAGAGTGCTGAAGTAAAGCGTATATGTAAGAAGGCTGAGGGCAAAGACTATTTCATCCTACGACATAATAGCAAAAAGAAGCATCGAAGAGTAGAAAAACCCCAAGTAACACATTGAAGAGTGCTGAAATAAAGCGTAGGGCTTTGAAGGTTGAGGGTGTGGTAGATTGCACATATTCTCAACAAACTATTCTAAGCTCACAAAATAACGGAGTGTAAAGCAGAGCAAGAAGGCTAAATGTGTTGTACGGCCAAAAAGAAGAGTCTGTACACTAGTTAGAGTTCTACTTACTTTTCTTCATCATCTAAATGTACATTTTCGTCTATTTTGGCATATACATTTGAATTATATGAAACGACATGAAAATATTCCAATATATGATCAGAAAGTTCAATGATCATGAAAAACACTAAAAACTTTCGTCTAATGTTCTGCGCTGAAAATGCCTCTGTAGAACTTCTAACATGTGTACTGTGAGTTCCATGGAGTTTGTGTACGCACATAATATATGCACTCCAACACTACAATTCTGCCATCATTTTTTTGCGGTAAACTGTTGAACAATTCAGCTGTGTATGTAAGAAGGGCGATTGTTGACTTTGTGACAATCAAGACCCACATCACAGTTAAATACTGAAAAACATGTTTGTTGGCCCGATGTAACTTTCCCTCCGGATTTCTGTACAAAAATCCTAATCTTTTGCTTCTGGATCTAGCTTATAGTGAGACAGAAATACTTTCCAAAGGTTTAGTCGGCTTAAAATTTTTCTGGTGAGCTGAAGTGCAAACATTTAGTGCAAAATAGATGGACAAGTAATTAGGATTTCCGCTTTTCAGAAGCGGGACCCAGAGATGGAAAACGAAAAAAATTATACTGGAATTATTATTTTATACTGGATATCAATCTATTCTGAATTTATACTGGATGTACAGTAGAGGTTACACGGCATGAACAATCTAAAACTTACTTACGCTTTCGATGCACAGAAACTGAGTGAAATTTTCAGCGTACGACTGTAATTTCCTATATCTTGGAAACAGGTTCAATAAAATTATAGCAGGTGAAGTGAGATTCATAAAGGGGCTTTAATTACAGTGTTACTAACGTGTTTTCCGTTGATATTACACATATAGGCGTACAGTGTTATTCTAGGGTCACTATTCAAGAAATATTAAAAGCAGGGATCTCGTACAGCCTTGCATATATTACGCATTAACACTGCCAATACCTAATGCATTTTCAATAAATCTACGAACAATATGTTGGCCATGTCACAATATTAATCAGTAACTGCCTTTTTAAAAGTTTGGAGTGTCGCAGGTTACTCATATATTTAGTTGACAAACAACAGCAGCGTCTGTTGCGTCAAACTTCACGGGCTGAACTCTGTTTATAAAATCATATTTTACTGCTCATATCTCTAAGCCAGTGCTGCCCACAGGCTACACCGATTTTGCCACACACACACACGCATACACACACACACACACACACACACCACACACACACACACACACACATGCTGTACATAAATACCTACACACACACACACACACACACACACATGCTGTACGTAAATACCTACACACACACTAAGCATATGTAGATGTGCCAACAGCATGTTTATTGCAGCTTTCGTTCACTGTGTCTAATAAAGTAAGTCCCAATTTACCGTCACAACAAATGAGAGGTTCAATAAAAGGCCATTAAACTCAAATTAAAGTAGCACGTGTAACATTATGCTGGTGGTAACTCAACAATGTTGCTAAATCACTATTCATATATTGATGCGTAATGCATTTAAAAAATAAATTTTAGAACCAATGGTACCTCAACTGCGTTAAATGCCTAATGATGTTAAGGAACCAGATGTTATGATATAAGGTTAGGTTAATATTAAAGTAAAGGATCAACACATTATATTCGAGCTCGTTAACTCAAAATTCATAAAAATATCTGCAATTTATTCGAAGACTTTGTCCTTTGACTTAAGGAGAATAGTTGGAGACACCTTAACGGTGACTCTTATTTGACTCTCAATGTATTAACAAGTGTTTAATTTATATTTAGACTTCAATAACCACCTTCAATTTAGTCTCAAATGCTAGATTTCAATGTATTTTCAACTGCCCAATTTTAACTGATACAACGAACCAGTTTTAATTTCGTCCCGAAAACCATGATTCAATGTAATCGTATTTCAAAATGCCCAATTTCAATTTAGTCTTTTAGGACCAACCAAACGTCCAGTTTCAAATTAGTCCTAAACTTTCACTCCTAATGTATTTTCACATGCCTAATTTAAGTTTCGTCCTGATCGCGAGGGTACATTTTTTCCCTTAAAAAAAATTATAATTCAAGTTTTCTGTTCCCACGTTTTTTTCATTTCTTCAAAGCAATCACTGACACTTAGAGAACTTAACGAACTCAGATGCTCAATTTTCATAAGAGTCTCCTAGACACATACGGTACCTAGCGCCGCTTTTTAGAAACATAAGAAAACGACTTCAACGTTTAGCGTCCAAGCAGTGAGGCGTGGAGGTGAGAGCCCCTTCGACGTACATATATTCTCTACCATTTTGCGACTATTTTTCTGTACCTTACGACTCACTCTACAGACACAGGAAAGTTTGGAGATAACAGTGGTATACATAACTTGTTTTTGCTATTTGTAAATGACCCTTGGTACCGTATGATTCTAGGGACCCCATATATCCCCACAAACTTTACTTGTCACTTTATTTATTTTTAAAAATATAGGAATTACATGGTAAAAAATCATTATTTGATTTGTGCTCTGAGTTTTATCGATGCGCTTATAACTGCTCAATTTCATCATCATAATATTCCAGTGTTTCTTTTCAGAGAGGAATAAATTGGCATTCTCATTCAATTTTGTGAATTAAAAAAGCTCCTCGCTGGTGTTCTGTATGTAGCCCACTACCTACATCTTCAATCGAGTTTCCAGCACATTCTTTTTGGCAGACCAAAAGTCAACATCCACGTGCTTTAAAATATTTATTTTGCAGCATTGATATTCACAGAAACTTTTAGGTGCGCCGATAGTGCATCACTTGGTCGTCAGATGTGCACTAGTGAAGTGTGATATCAAGTAAATGTTTGGTTGAGAAGAATTCAATTCGCACTAAGTTCCTTTTCGTGAAATAGCGGAAGCTATCATTGATGATTATTTGTATAGTGATTGGTTTTACCCATTTATCCCGCTGCCGACATGGTTGAAGCGGCTAGAAATACGGCATGGGACTTGGGTAAACAACCGAATAATTATCGAAGTAATTATCCGACCCAAGAATGGGCCAGATGGTTCGTTCCTATGGCCTCATTCTATTCTATTCTATTCTTATCTGTGTTTTAGAGTAATCCGCTCCTACAGACACATGGTCTTAATTTTCGCTGTTTTCCAGTCTTGCGTGATGGATTTTAACGCACTTCAGTTTAAGTTTAATCTGAATCTTTCTAAATTTATGCTAATACCATTTGGCATAACTTTGAAAACTAAAAACGAGTGTTGAATCTGCTCTACATTGAAGGGTTTTCAAAGGAATGAACTGCTCTCAGATCTTTTAAAACCACTGATATTCACACAGGGATTTTCTATTCAGAACTAAAAGATTCTGATTGTACATTTCGGTTGTACCTGAACTATAAAAAGCATAAAATGACTGATTTTTTCAGCTGTACAGAGTTATCTAGAGTCGATTGACGGTCGCTTATCGTACTCGAAAATGAATTGTTAAGGTTTCTATATCAGTATTGTGGGATCGATCGTTTAATAAACTTTAAATTTATCCAACTGCAGTCTTTTTTGTTTTTGTCTTGTTTCGTTTTCATCCAAATTTAAAACTCAGATCTTCGTGTCAGTGGTTTTATTTAACTCTGTTATAATGTTAATTCATACATTAAATTTATCTTGATTAAATAAATAGTGGTCTCATAAAAAACAGAATTTTGAGCATCACTTCAGCAAAACTGCAGCTTTTTCAATCCTCGGTTTTTGATAGTCACAATTTTGTTAGCTTTCATTTGAAAAAAAATTGTTCTTTTTGCATTGCTATGGTGAAAGTTCATAATTTAATAGAATCACGGTTTTATGAAAATAAAATTCATGAGACCATAGTATGAATTCACAGTTGCCTTAGTCGTGTACATTTTCTGTATTTTATATATTTTTTGGCTTCCCTAGCATTTTCTGAAAATTTTTTGCAAGGCAAACCAGCCAAAGTCTACGGGAAAAGAGAGATGGTAAGAGTCCAGCACTTGGTTCTTGGGACAGTTTTCCTCAGAGGTCGTTGCCAAGATAAATTGGCTAGTGAAAATAACTCACAGGTTTTTAAATGAGTAAAATGCAAGAATTTTGCTTGAAAATGAATTCTTGCAGTTCTAGTTTTTGGAGCGGGAAACATGCCGTACCTCATGTGTTTCTGATAAAAACACTTATTCCCACAGCTGAAAGTTTTCCTAGTATATTTGTAACTACAAGTTAAAGTGGAAACATTCAATTATCTACTTGCTTTCAGCCTTCCTTTGCTGATTATGAACAACGCATATCATGTATTTTAGATGCGTGGAATCCAACACAAGCCCCACGTTTAGGACTGTGTCTTTAGTATCCACAATACAATGCTTAAAGTACGTGTATACCCTAACGAATTTCCTCCTATCTAAATCATTATGAGCGCGACAGAGAGACGGACCAAGCAAGCAAGCAACAAACTGTGTATTATTAAACCAGGGGCCTGTACTCCGAATATTTGGCCTCTACTCCGCGTGAAGTTTCAACAGCTACGAAGAAATCCAGCTGAAAAAATATGCGAAATGCTTATGTACGACAGGATCAAAAGCTCTAATACAGTATTTTGACTTTGGAATATATATTCCATAAACTATATTTGCCATCGTAATTCAGGGATGAAATTTCATGGTATCTCATTTTATTATTCGTAGACTAATTTCTTACTATCTAAATCCTTAACCCTTTCAGCACCAGCGGTACATATATGTCCCAGTAAATATTCTCGTCTCCTGCTTGCTTTTAGTGTTCGCTTGCTTAACCCTTTCAGTACCAGCGGTATCCACAATACAATGCTTACAATACATGTATACCTTACCGAATTTTCTTCTATAATATCTAAATCCTTAAGAGCGTGACAGAGAGATGGACCAAGCAAGCAAGCAAGCAAACAAGCAAGCAAGCAACAAGTTGGGTATTATTATATAGTGGGATTGTAAGCATTGTATTGTGGATACCAAAGGCACATCCATCAATATGGAAACTCCTTCGCAAATCATGTGTTCACTGGCAAATCAAACGAAAACATTCAGCAAAACATACGCAAATTTTCACGTGTTGGTCTACTAGTAAATGGTAAACGAGAGTTCATGTCAATACAGGTGCAATAATTATTCCACTATATAATAATACACAGTTTGTTGGTTGTTTGCTTGGTCCGTCTTTCTGTCGCGCTCTTAAGAATTTAGATAGGAGAAAATTCGTTAAGGTATACATGTATTGTAAGCATTGTATTGTGGATACCAAAGGCACATCCTTCAGTGTGGAAACTCCTTCGCAAAACCTGCGTCCACTGGCAAATCAAACGAAAAATTTCAGTAAAAAACATGAATTTTCACGTGCGGGTCTACTAGTATTATAAAACGTTTGGATCAACAGCTGCTGTGGAGAACCTATTGATAACGTGAATGAAATTGTAGTTAGAAAATCATAGTCGCGTTTCTGAATTTTCTCTATTTGACGTACATCATTTGCATGCTTATATATTACAAAGATTTATGCACTCAAGTTCGACGACATTCATTGCACATGAATGCTATCGTAGCGATAAATTTAGTTTCGATTTATGAACGAGTTTATTTATTGATCTTAAACTATATCGATCGTATATATCTTTGTCACTTTCTTGCCAATAATTTTACTACCGCCACGTTTTTACATGCTTTAAAAATAATATATGTACACGTGCATAATATTGAACTAGACGTACAGATATAATTACATATCTAAATTATTACAGTGTTGATTACAGTTCGCATGAAGTTTCTCGTACAAAGCTCATTCTTCTAGATTGAGATCAGTTTTTTGAGGGCACACGATATCACTGTAGCTTATTGACAGATCGTGAGCCCGACGCGTAGGTTCCAGATTTATTTCTATGGAAATAATGGAGGAAACACCAACATCACCGCCTCTTTTTATCACTGTCAGCTTTGTTGTCTACACATGTCTTTAAAACGTGAACAGCTGAGGCTACTAAACTTCCTCTCTTCATACTGAATTTCTTTATGAAGGGAACCACAGTATCTTTGAAAATGTGGTCCGTATGTGTTCTGAAAATGCTGCTGATGGACTTTTATCGTTATTTCGTAGTTTATGATGTAGAGGTAGAAGGTATCAGAGTTTTATCAAACTTTCAAACTGTTTCATGTTGGTCATTGTTATATTTCAATTGCTGTACTAATATGAAATACAATATAGAAAACAAAGGAACTAGTATTCGGATGATTACTACAAAAAATTCAGTCCATGACTTGCCCAGCAGAAATTGAAGATAGGTGTCCATTTAATTAACCTAATTGAAAAGTTACTTAAATAATACATATCCAAATTTATACAGAAAATTTCGTGTATTGCCGTTTTGTCCACAAAGTGTCATACTTCCAAAACATCTAAAAAAAACTTAAAACTAGTTTTCATGTTTTTCCTGTGAAAAGGAAGCTAAATTCTAGAAAGACAATAAGGTCATGACGCACCTAAATGCATCGCGCATTTTGATGACGTGAATATTAATTTTATTGAGAATAATGTTCATGAATATTAATAATAATACGAATAATTTTCATGAATGTTGATCTTAAGATTCATGCAATTGAATTTTATTGTGAAATTTAGGAGAGCAGGATTTCCGACCATTCACGAGAACTCATCAATGTCCTTTCCGTAGATTAAGTTCCTCAGGTCTGTGTTTCTCAGGCCTGTGTTTCGCAGATCTGTGTTTCTCAGGCCTGTGTTTCTCAGGTTTGTGTTTCTCAGATCTGTGTTTCTCAGATCTGTGTTTCTCAGGTTTGTGTTTCTCAGGCCTGTGTTTCTCAGGCCTGTGTTTTTCAGATCTGTGTTTCTCAGATCTGTGTTTCTCAGGCCTGTGTTTCTCAGGCCTGTGTTTTTCAGATCTGTGTTTCTCAGATCTGTGTTTCTCAGGCCTGTGTTTCTAAGGTTTGTGTTTCTCAGGTCTGTGTTTCTCAGATCTGTGTTTCTCAGGTCTGTGTTTCTCAGGCCTGTGTTACACGTGAAGAGGAAACTAATCTGATTTGGACACGTGGCAGCGATTAACCAACTGCTGTACACTGATAATCATGGAGAGGAAATTTATCATTCTAAAGGCTCTTGAGTTCAATATATCGTTGACATGCCTTAGGTTCGAAAAAACAGATCACACCTGAATAAATATCGCCTGCTCGCTATTATTTGTATACACATTTCGTGAGTGGCTGTCTCCTGAACACGTGTTCCGGTATCCACTCCCCAAAAAAACTGTTTGAAGTACTCAACTGTAAAAAATCAACTGGGTCGTATAAAAGCAGTTTGCCAAGTTAAGAATAAACTTAATTTCTGCATAACGTAAAAGCCATTATTCCCCCAAATTCCAAAAACAAAAAACAAAACAAGATGAAATTAATATTTCGAAAAACAGAAAATAATTTACGTATCAAATTCACATAAATCACAAAATGATTCGAAGGTTTCTACGTTCATATCGATGGCCTGTCTCTCGAGTGACATATCACTGCCTCAACAACAATGTAATCGCTGGAATTTTTAAAATGGGATTAGGGCCATGGCAAAACATTCAATTCTAATAAATAGTGTAGTGAATGTTAAGCAGCAACCATGTATGTTTATTCTTGATATTTGACTAACACAAGGATGTCAGCTTATCAATATGTGCAGTCGAACGTTTTCTAGAGTTTTTTTTTCATGTCATGAAAATGCGAAAAATTTCATTGAAATTACTCACAGGCTTGAAAAAACTGATAGTTAAGGGAAACAAATAGTAGAGTCGGTGCCTAGTGAATATTCAGCAAGTATTTCAATGGAGTATGTTCCAGTATGGAATATGTTCCAGTATAGGTTCTGTAGGTGTTAGAAAATGAAGCACTTGGAGTATCTTAGAATGCTTCACGTAGATTTTGAACAAGTTTTTATTCTTGTCTTAAGCATTTTAAAAAATCAAAGTGTGACCAAACTTGTAAATTTCACAAGCTACAAAGTTTTAATTTCTAGTTCTGCATCGCTGGCGAACCGTTCTTGTTTTTGGTTCATCTAATTGTCATAATTTAGACCATACAGTTACGAAAAATGTTCAAGTAATTATGCTTTCTATCAAGCAACCGGTACACGCTAACTGACACGTTTCTAGCCACGCACTGATTCATGCTTTTTTGTGTGTGACACTTGGGCCCAGAATGGGAAGAAACTTGAATTAATCTCACCGATTTAAGCTTCAATTTATGTAGAAGTAAGCAGCATTCACAGTCACACTTCACCAGCGAAGCGTTCATCTGATTAAAACATATAAGGCAAAGCCTAAAGCGAAACTGGCTCCAGGTAGGCCAAATAATCAAGACATTTACATGACTTTGGTGAAAATCACCAGAGCAGAACACTGGAACACAGGGATTCATCTGCTAAAAATGTTCAGTCTCGTGTAATTATGACGATATCCTTGTTTGGTAACTAAAAAACCTAGATGGTTTTCAGTCCATCGAAGTCCTGGTATGTCTAAATGATTCTTTTCAAAGGGTTGGGCCAAGTGTGCCAGAAATTTTTAGGTAGATTCTAAGGTATTAAAACAGTGTTAAAGTCCCTATAACTATTATTTTATCATTATTAATCGATTTTTACTCTATTGTTTATTTATTTCAAACTGGCTTGAGGTGTAGCATGGTATGATAACAAATTAATACATAGAAAGGATCATTATAGTGAAGAAAAGGTTTCAAAGCTGAGCAGTTGAGACAACTTAATAAGATAAGATCAAAATTTGTCTACGTACGACAAAAGTAGTTGAGAGAAATGCACTTTTGATTGAAAGCACTCGATAAAAACATGAGTAGAAATCTGAGCTTTTCAAAGTTCCGTTTGTACAGCTGGCTTCCAATGACACCTATTCCCTTATCTTGTTTCACTTGTTTTTCATTGAGGAAAACTCCCGTATAGTGCTACTGTAATCTCATGAATTCAACATCTTTCTGCTTATCACAGGCCACAAACGCTATATTTCTTCTACTCGACACTTGCTACGTTCGAAACTTCTCAAATAATTATGAATTTTGATTTGCCCAGACTAAATTTTTCCTAGACTAAATTTTGTAAAAATCTAATTTTGCCTGGACTAAATTTTGCACGGAATAGATTTTGGTGAGACTAAATTTTGTCAGAGCTAAATTTTGTCTACTCTGAATTTGGTCCATATTAAAATTTCCTACCCAGGTGGGAGTGAGGAAGCAGTCTTCATTGCTATTATTGGAAAATTCTAAATTATAAAATCAAGCCAATAATCAAAAGACTTAACCACTTTTGATCCCAGAAACAAATTTGCGACTAAAACTAAATTATATTGAAACAATGTTCTTAATTTTAGGTTATTAAATATTTAAATCAATATCTGTAATTTTAAAAGTGAGCTGTGCACACTAAATGCTTGTAAGAATGTGTGAACTGTGTAATACAAAACCTCCGTATACATGAAAATACGTCTATACACACATCTTATACTCCCTATGAAGTACTATAATTTACACAAGTACCCATTTCCGAGACAATTCAAAATTAATTTGAATTTTTTACTGTTGATACTATCATCAGAGGCTCTTGTTCAATTTGTTGACTGTTTTGTGATAAAATTATTAAGTACATACGTTTATGTACACAAATACTTCAGTTCTTACGAGTACAAAGCAGGTCTTATATCTTTTATACTGCTGTATATATAACTCCTCACTCATGGACTCCCATAATAACTTGCATAGGAATTTAACAGTGTAGTTATTTTTTATCTGCTTTCCTCTAATATTAAATCCATGCTGGTAACATTTTTCAAAAGTTACCGACTGTTCTTTAGTCTTCGATTGTGTAGGAGCTAAATAATGTGTTATATTATAGAACTTCATTATTAATTTCTTAGTTCTTTCTTGGTTGTTTTTTCTTGATATTGCCAGTCTGATCAACGCAATGTATAATTTAAAAAACTACATTTACTCTGATATTATGTTGATTTCAGGTGCTGAAATCTAGAAAAGTACGAAAAAAACGTACCGAAGTTACGCAAATGAAGACAGGTGCTCGGATGGTGCATACAGTACATCAGTATTCGATGTGAGTCGTAGTAAGTTCGTAATTTAGAACTGAATAGTTTAGACCAGTGTTTCTCAAAGTTTTTTCAATCACCACCCCCTTAGGACACTATTTGATTTTCTACCTCCCCCTAATGATTGTATTACTGTATATTATACAATAATATACGCCCCCCATTCAAGGCGTACCCTCCTACCGCCCCATTTCCTCAACGCAAGAAACACTGGTTTAGGCAGTCACAAATCATGATTAACTTCTGATTCCTCTTGTTTCTGTTAATAATTAATAATAACAACGAGAGCATTTGAAATACTCAAAGTATCGCAAATTATTGCTTGCGATAAATTTGCTAATCACCTTATATATGTTTGAAGTTTATAAAATTCACAAGCTGATCTTGGCATTTTCCTCGAATACTATTACTAAGTCAGCAATAGAACATTCAGATATTATTACACTTTCACTAAAAGTAATTTCCGGATACGAAATAATACACCTAGTTTAAAGTGTTAATATCCATGTTGGGAGTGTTAAGAAGGTTTTCACAAACAACTTTTAGTGATATTTTACGCTTGTTAGATCAGTTTCAGAAAAGCTCCTCAAGTATTTCAAGTTAGTCAGTGCTTTCAATTGTTAGACTCCTTTTGTGTTTTTTAAATTTAAGCTGTCGGTTCTAACCTGATTCAGTTGTAATAACAATTGAAACTTTGAAACTTTTTAAGTATCATCAAAATAATTCACACTGTTATTAAATAATTGGGACTTCTTGTAATTATTCAAATAGCGATAACATGTTGAGGATCTTTCACAGTTAATTCATGTTCAATCTCGAATATTAAGAATATCTGGATTGTTACAATCTTTTTCATACGATCATTTCAGATGATACAGGGTGGGGCATAAATAGTTATAAAGCATAAATATTTTTTTTTCTTCAAAAAAGATATGTATTTTAAAGTCTGGCTTTAGCAAATAGTAAGTAATTTACTACAAATACAAAAGTTATTGAAAATGCTTCCTTTTTGCCCTCACTACTTTGCGAAATCTTTTAGGAAATTTTAAATGGCAATACGAACTACACTTCTAAGGGTATTTTGTCCCGGTATTTATTCAATTTTGACTTAAGAACTGTGATACTCGGCCAAGAAGTAGAGCAGGCTTTTTTGTTCTTTCTATCAACATCCTGTTGATTTGGAGATTTTTCCCTGGTTCCATTAATCCTACAGACATTGCCTATAGGTAATGGCTAATTGTTCTGCAAAAAATTAGGTATATCGCTGATAATTAATTTCATAAAATTACATTGGACGATATTTTCGAACTAATAATTATTAAAATTTATTTAAAAAGATCTAACAGGAATTATGTTGCACTCTGTATTTTGAATAACAAAATCCTTTTATATCAATATAAATAACATAAATTTGTGGTTTCTAAACAAGGAAATTAACTACAGCAAATTCATTCACTGTGATTTTCTACCACTCTTCCTCATCCAGTCCCGGTACTCGCTAGATCTTGTTACGTGTTACGATCAAAATTGTTTGACGTTATACACGTGGAACAGATCTAGTATTCCAGAAGTGTATCATGCCTTCCAAGTGAGACATGTATCAGTTCCTCCAGCTCGCACTGTCACTGTGTTATTATTGTTATTTTTCAGTTTTATTTGTGTCTTACACACTCAGTCAGCTAGCATGCGGAGCGTGGAAACCTGTCAACTTAGAGCCTCTGGAATGGCTGCCTCGCAGCTCTGGAACCTGTAATTCCAGAGACGAGTTCGAGTTTAACTTGACTTATTAACATGCTCGGGGCCCTTTAAATTATTGGTCTTTAATGCCAGAGTTGGATTTAGAGTGGGAAAAACCTGTGCTAAGCAGAGGTCTGCTAGAAATGCTTTAAATATCATAGTAATGCCAGAATGAATGTAGCAGTGGGTGGAGGAGCTGGGCAGGGTTAGTCGGTGGTGATGTTGTGGAGTATATTTTGTTGCAATAAATTTTATTCCAGCAAAATAGCTTGACTTGGTGTTGGTTTTTGACATTTTTGACGAAGTAAGTGCCAACCAAGTATGCTTTAAAAATGTAACCCAACACCTCATACACGCATAAAATGCTTGTTTCCATTTAATGTCAGAGGATAATATTTGTAACTGTACTGCTGGTCGGAATGAGTGTTCGTTTGACAGCTGAAATTAGTGATTACACGCATTTCAACAAGTATGTTGCGAAATGAAATGCCTTCGATCAAGCTTTTAATCGAGTACGATTGAGAAAATGTCAGAAGCTCAAATCATTGCAAAGAATTTTCAGAAGATTTCCCATAATAACTGCTTTTATGGTACAATTATTTAGCTTTAATTTGCAACTGTTTCAGTATGACTTTATCATTAAATTTTATTAAACTAAACTGTTTTTGAGTGAACTGTTAGATATGAGTGTTTAACAACACCAAAAATTAGATTTAAACTTAGATCGTTGCAGACTTTGGATATTCACGTTACTAACGATGGAACTTTCAGCTCATAAAACGCCCTCCAAGAACATAAAATTGATCATAATGAAAATCATCGTAACTTTAATCTTCAATGAATACCCGATTCTGAATTACGGTTGTTGAAAATCAGAGCATATAAGAGCACAAATTGTGGTTGAGCTAAATCAACATTTAATACTCACCTTTTTGGTCCACAGGAAGTAGTTACTTTTGAGATGCATTGTTTGAGGATTATAATCCTCCATTATAATTTTTGGTCCATTATAATCCTCAGTTCCTGAATGCTTTTTTCTCCAATCCGAGCTCAGCTAAACTTATTTTTTGTTCAAGCTTTATTTTTAGTTTCAAGGTTGCGGTGTTGAAAAATTTCCACTAAATTCAACATTTTTGTCTACTTAGAAAAACTTATTGTCATTCATATGGAAAATCACTTAATTTAAATGGATAATCACGTCATGTGAAAATATTGTCCAGATGAATAACGTATATTAGTGATTTAGAAATAACAAGTTCTTAAACTAATAGTAAAGAATTTATTTCATCCATATAAGAAATATTTTTTGGCAAAACATTGTATGCAATAAACATTTTTTCGATATCAGGATGATATATAAGGGATATAATTTGAAGTTTTTTCTAACGAGTATAATTCGCCGGCTACAGATGCATAAAATGAAAGCTCTGGTGTCAATGCTCATCGATTTCTGCTCGAAATTGTATGATATTTTTATGTGTTTGTGGATGTACTTTCAAAATGCTTTCTCCAAGAAAATTGTGCACAAATCCGTCTGAGCTTTAAATAGCAAGATCTCTCAATGAAATATAAATTGATAGAACATGCTTAGACAAATCTATGAGAAAAGGATATTGTAATTACGATAACATAACGGACAGAAAAAATAAAAGTAATACTCTATAGTTCAGGCAGTGATAACCACATCAATGAAGGGATTCTCACAAACATTAGGACTCTACTTTAAAACAAGTTTTGAAATTAGATTTTGTCAACGTGGTTTTCTGGTTATTGCAATAGGAAAATATATTGAATAGCCTGTCAAATACAGAAGATCCTGGAAATTTCTGTCTCACAGCTGAATGCTGTACAAACTCAACATCCAAACGCAAGATTTTTCATTTTGATAAGATGATCCAACGATGTCAAGCCGCAAAGGCTGTCGAAATAAAGCTTCTGATTTAAGAGATCCAGCATCCTGACCCTATCCAAGCACGAAGTCTGACTAGCTTTACTCTGCCATGCTCCGATGCGCTGCATACATAATTAAGCCTTTAAAGTGTGGGACTCCAGAGCACACTTGCAGCGTCAGGCGCATCCTGTATTTCTTCCCGCGCTCGTAAGTGTGTATGTGTTCTGCTGCTCAAGCTCCATGCCAAAAAGAATGTAACCTTCTCCAGAAAAATGAGATTCAAAAATGAAGGGCCTAATATGTTTGAAAACATTATGTCGCTCTTTGGTAGCTCTGAAAAAATGTGTGTTTTTTTAGAACATTTATGTGTACGTACTTTAAAGCTTATTTTACTAGAACTTTATTTGTTCAGAAGCTAGCTGTTTATTTAAAGTTTCTAAACCAGGGAAAATAATATCGAAAATGAAAGCAGTATCGAGGTCATGCCAAATGAGAAACTGAATTACATGATAGTATCCTCTACCACAGGAGATACAATTCAGAATTAATTACTGAAACACAGAGAAAAATACTGCTTTTTTTACAAACTCTATCTCATTTCATTTCAACAAAACATTTGCGCTGACTTCGATTCTAGCTCAACATTTTAAGTACATACGTTGAGTCTTGAAGATGTGACCTATGAATTCTTTCATTTTGAACACACGGAATTAAAAGTTTTGTTGATGTTCTGGAATTGATATATTTGAGGAAATCCCGTAATCTGTTAAGAAAAGAAAGAATAAGAACTATGAAAATACAACTGATAAAAACAAGAAGCCGCGTTCAACATCCCACGTAAAATCTGTTATTAGTATTCAATACTAATACGGAACACATCGTTCATCGTACATTAAAAATAGTATCTCGTGACTCGATCATAGGAAAAAGATCAGTAGGGTGAGGGTACTTGTGTTTAGGATGATGTTTCTAATTTTCATATCTGACAACAGAACAACAATTTTTCTAACCGCTCCTAATAATGACTTGCGTTTGTAATCACAGTTATGATTTGCAATGTTGACCTCGGCAATGTTCTACAATGTTGACCTTAGCAATGTTCTGCAATGTTAACTCTAGCAATGGTTTGTAATATTAACTTCAGCAATGTTCTGCAATTTTAAGCTCAGCAATTTTCTTCAACAATAACCCTAATAATATTTTGTAATGACAATCTTCGCTGCATTTTATTTCAAGAAAGTTTCCCTAAAAATCCAGTCAAATGAACTTCATTTCAGAATAACTAACTTCTAGTTTGAGCACTGCAATGCTCATTTGAGAAAGTATGTTTTTTTTCCTTGTTAGAGATGTAGTGTTTCTGTTTACGATGATATATTTCCCGAATACGTTCCAGCCCATGACTGAGGTAATCATGGGCTCAAAATGGGGAGTATGTACTTGTACACCTACGTGCGTACATAGTTGTAGAAATTTAGAACACTTGCTTTCCGAGTTCTATTATACATTAGAATTTAGAATACATTGAATTATATGTAAATGCTTGCCATTGTAAACCGCTTATGTACAGTTCTCAACGCACACGATCTATTTTTCTACCTGAAAAGTAAAGGAAATTAGTCTACGTGTTCATTTTTTGCTTCCTGAAATAAATCGAGCACTACAAAGTTTCTGCGTCCATTTTCTGTCACGTGATTGATGGTTGAAGCCATGGTCATGCTAAAGAAGTTTCATCATTTTTTTCTAAACCTGATATTAGTGAAATAGTTCTTGGTATCCTGAAAGTTATAAGTATGAACTTGGCTTCAAAGTACGAGTACGTATAATCAAAGGTTAAAAGTACTTTATAAGTGCGTATATAACAGTTATCAGATGACTTGTGAGTTATTCTCAATAAATGAAGAGGTTTGGTACGTTGTTATTGGGAGATATGAAAGGTTGAAGTACTGTACCTGTTATTATTTGTCGATTTATGAACTTCACTAACTTAACTATTTTATCACAATTATAAACGATTTGTATCAGTCAATACATTTCTAAGTTCCATTTTTATAGAACAGACGGCTGGAAACAATTAGCAACATTTTAAAATAAATTGGCGAAATACTTACTTTCATCTATGTTAATTCATCAGTTCTTCCACGCATATCTTAAATATATATAAATAGCACAGCATAAACTTCTATTTCGCTATTCCACATTATCACCTTCCATTATTTAATTTTTCCTTCACCACATGGGGCACCAAATGATCTGATGCATTTAATGCTTTCCACAATGAAAGGACAATAATGAATTCTGGGGTTCGATGAATTTTGCGTTCGCCCGAGTTCATGTTGGGACCAAAACCAAAATGAAGCAAATAACATTATTAATACATTTAGACAATAAAAACAGAAAATATTCCCTTGAATTTTATTGTTTAAAAATAAAACTATCTTTCTGTTCTTTATTTCACTTTCGTTGAGCCTACAAACTTGCGAGAACATTTCCACGCCGCCTCTAATTCACACAATTTCATCCGCTTCAAGTCGTCCTTGGTAGACAGAAGTACGGTTAATTTTCCTGAAACAAAGACCACACTGCTCAATAGACTATCTTTGCATTGAAAAGTTAACTAGTGTTCTGTGACAATCATTTTTCACAGAATATCGCGCTGAACCGCTGCACGTACTAAAAATGTCTACTACGTTTCCAATCTGATCACGAAGACGTGTAGCTTATCATATGAAGGTCAGTTTATCTCATGACTGAACTGTTAATCATCATTTGTGTTGTTCATGTTCTTGTTGGCGTACCTAGTCTGCATTGTGAATAATTATGCTAGAGATATTTGAAACGATCGAGGTGAATCTTTGTGTAAATGTCTGTTTTAAAATTAATTACAGAAGAGCGCTGGAATCAACAGGCGCATTTGTTTATTGTATTCAGTGACTTTATGTTCGTGGAAGCTTGAAAATACACATACTGTATTATTACTACGATCATTCTTGCTGCAATATGTGTTGTCATTGTCATTTTGATTGTGGTATTAATATTATTATTCTCATTATTTATAACTATCGTACTACTGTTATTAATATACCATGTTTATCAATGTCAAAATTTTGATGGAATTTGACTGCCATAATATTTATTATTAGTATTTTTAATGATTAAATTAAAATTCAGCTCAACGCATTAAAAAAAAGCACTTTGAGATGTAACTTTACTTTAACACAAACATTTCACACAGGCTCCTACTGAAAATGTGTTAAATTTCCGTTCACTATTTGTACTTTATTGGCAGTTTCAAATTAATGGCTTCAATACGTCCAGATCACAACACACACGGCAAGTTGTGCTAAATGAAGTGCGTTTAGGTACACGCGAGGGAAGGAAAAAAATAGTTTTATATTTATATTTTTGTAGACAAGTGTGTTCATCGAACTGGGTCTCATCAATTTGGGAGGATCATTAAAACTATGAGAATTACCATTCTGTGAATAAGGTCCCGGTTTAATTGTGCTTCATCACAAAAGTTTTTTCCGATCCGTATGGGGCGTTAGAATTACGTACTAACCTCGGTAAAAAATATATATTGAACATATAGATTGCTGTCCTAGAAAAAACAATTAGAAACAGGCCTAGAAAGCAATTAGTGCTGCAGAAGGAAATTATGCATACATTCGAATTGTCTTTTTCCATTTTTTTTGTACAGTAAATTAATCTTGACCGTAATTACGCGGGAATAAAAACTCGCTGAGAACTTATTTTTTAAACAAGCGCCAAGGTAAGTATAATCATTATATAATATATCATTATATAATATATAATGATGAATCACAACAAATAACAAAACCTGCAGTACTTGTTAGAACATTTTTGAACTGGAATTATACTTATAAAATTTTAAGAGTGACACGTAGCTTTATTTATTTATACAGTTTTTGGCACAGTATAACAGTTCATTTTTTTATTCGTACTTTCTCATTTTTTGCATCAGCATCTTTTACCGTGCATTTCCTGAACTATAGTCATCAGGGTTATTCAACGTTTTCTCCATAATCAATTGTAACATGCTGTCGGCCATACTCAGAAATTGATGATTAATTTTAAATAGTCCACACTGATTTTAAATAGTCCACACTGATTTTAAATAGTCAACACTAATATTTAAAAGTGCACATCTCACAAGCACGCTTGCCTCACCCAGCAGTCATGAAGCCTTCGTCGCTGCACAAGCCCTCAACGAACTTCTATTCGAAATTCCTTTGAGAACTAAAAAGAAAAATTCAGAAGCCGTGCTCCCGACAGGTCAGAATCGTGATCATCGAAGCGACGTCTGCGCTGCTCGTAAATAAGCGTTCGCTGCACCGACAGTCGCCGCAGCCATGCGCTCTCCAAAGCTTAAAAAAAGCAATGCTTGGGACGGGTAACAAATTACGTCGTTAGAATTAGGAAGGTGAGAATTTTTTAGAGTCGTGGCTGTTACCGTCACGCTAATCTAGAGCAGTTTCTGCAAATAACGGAAGAAATCAGAACGAATTGTACAAGGGAATTTTGATGTTGTGAGAAATGGTTTGAAATTTATATAATGGTTGCCGAAGAGTTAAATATGAAGAGCACTTTCAGTAAACGATAAACAAATCCAAAGAGTTTAGGAAAAACGAAAACATTAATGTTAATCCAAGTGAACACAATTGAAGCTAATTTTATATGATGCGTCTTTGGAGGCAGAAAAAATGTATAATTATTCTTTTCAAAACTTGACCACGAACATTTGTAAAATGCTTTTTAAAGCGTTTAATGAACACATTAAGAGTGCACAAACAGCGTAATACAACGTAAACTTTATTAGAATAAAACTTGCTCGTTTTTAAAGCGTTTAAGGAACGCATTACAACCGAAAACACGGCTCAAAGCAACGTAAATACTTTTAAAATAGCTACAAGCAGCAAGCATGGAAATTTACAGATACTTCACACGGATATTCCCGCTCCGGAAACTTCCTCTTATCCCAGATTAGCCTAGCGAGTTGGCGGACATCAAGAGCGGTTTAGTTACGGCGGTGGTATGAATGCGGATATTGTGCGGACATTATGCGGATATTTGATGCCGATGCGGGAGGTGCGGGCTCTCGTTCTAATCAATAAAACAGGAAGTTGTATTTTTTAAGTTTTTTTAATGGCATGTTTAATATTGAACCTGATCGAGATGATCTATTTTTGATCGGTGGAAAAACTGGTTACTACTTTTCCCGGTTTATGATTTGAAATTTAATTATTTGTACGAGGGGGATAACGCCCAGCATCCATCATTAGAGAAAGTTAATTTTTCTACCCTATATGGGACTATACTTATTATGTATTATTTGGCTGAGTTGTTTATCTGTCTAACTTATTATTATGAGAAGATATGGATGCATCATATATATCAGAGACGGTCATAAAAATAGTTTCCTCTGGCTTGTGATATTCAGTGTTTCAAAATGGTTAGACATGCTCTGGTAAAGGTCAGTAATAAAAAAGTCACTTGGAAATTTTTTAAAAGGCTGAGTTCTACGTGTTTTCTCAGATATCCATGAGAAAAAAAATCGTGACTATAAACGTGATGTCTCTTAGGTCTCAAAAAACTACCCCACAACGAGGAAAAACAACTTTTTCAAGCCAGGTTCATAAACACTTTTTCGCAGCAGTAAACCAGAATGACACATCATTTTAAATGTTTGAAACATTTTTGAGAATTACGCAGATCAGGTCGACCTGAAATATTCTTTTTAAAGCCTTCCTTATGAGTAATGTGGACACATAATGGACCTCTCGAAAATTCGTGTTTTAAGGCAAATTGATTTTGGTGTTTTTTAAATTAAATTTTCATGCAGCTTTAATGCACAATCTAACCAACGTTCACTGCTCATGAGCATATAGTGTGAATTATATGAAGGTGAGAGGGCTTACAATGTGAACGAAGTGCTTTCTAATATCAATTCGTTTAGAAAACTTTCATGTATATTCCTTCGACATCTTGCCTCTTCTAGCAAAAATTTTGGCACTGGTAGTCCTCTTCATCGTATAATTGGCCAAAATTATTGGGCAATAATCTGAGATTATTGGGCAATAATCAATAATCTTTTAATCTCAACAAATAATATTCACAATCTAGTCATTTAATTCTCATTCAATGTCACTGCTCAGAACATAGGTATAGTTGCTGGAATTTTAACTCTGAGTAACATTTTACGAGCAGGTCGTACCGATGGCTTGTGCTGCGCAGGCCCGTGTTTGATGTGCCTTCTTTCCCACGGTGGGATGCAGCCGCTGCTACCGCCGCCAGGTGGGTGGGGAGGGACACGGTGGGCTTGGTGGGTGTGGTGGGTTTGGTGAAGTAGGTGTGGGTGTGCAGTGGGGCAGGGATTGTGCAGTGAACAGTGTGTTGGGATGCGGTGGGTGTGGTACGTATGGGGAGGAGTGAGTTAGGGTGTGACGGGTGTGGTAGGTATGAGGTGAAGAGTGTGCTGAGGTGTCAAATGTGGTGAAGAGTACGGTGGGTGTGAGGGTGGGGTATGATGAATGTGGTTAAGAGTGCGTTAGGGGAGTGAGGAAGAGTGCGCTGTTGGTGAGGTAGGTGAGGTAAAAGGTGTATTGCAGGTGTGATGAGGTGCTGTGGGCGTATTGAAGACTGCTCTTGGTGTATAGTTGGCTGTGATGAAGTGTACGCTGGTATTATAATGCAGATTGAGTTGGCAGTGAGGTGGATAGAGTGTGTGGGAAATGTGACATAGAATACATGTGTTATACGTGTAGAAAAAGTGAGATGGATGTCCAGTGTGTGTTATGTATGTGGTGTACGTGTAGCGAGTGTGATCTATTCCTGGCAGGTGTGTGGTGTACGTGTAGTGATTGTCATGTATTCCTGGCAGGTGTGTGGTATACGTGTAGCG
>VCRD01000710.1:20032-82643 GCA_006783055.1 Trinorchestia longiramus | reverse complement strand
AGTGTTATGTATTCCTGGCAGGTGTGTGGTGTACGTGTAGTGAGTGTTATGTATTCCTGGCAGGTGTGTGGTGTACGCTTAGGAAACTACCGTCGTCTGAAGGAGTAAAGCATTGAAGAAGCAACATCACAGTTCCTTCGCTTCTGGTCTTGTCATATTTAGAAGTAAGGCATCTACACTTTTATCCGATGCAGTGTAACGCATGACTAGAGAAAGACTTTATTCTAATTCTTAGACGACGTATGGAAAATATGAGGAATTTATTGAAATGTTTTTTCATTGGAAGATTGTTAATATATTTTTAAAATTTTGCCAGAAATTTAAATTTAGATCTCAAAGAGCTATTCCTGTGATAGTAACTCGCACGTATTTAATAATAATATACTAATACACCAGGCAATTTTAAAAAGGTATCTGATAAAAAGAATCTGAACCAGAATCAGGCAATGATATCTTATTTTTGACGAAACGAATTCCTTAATTTCCTTGTTCAAACTTTTTTATAAGCTTACATAGCAAATCTCACCCAAGTTATCGACGTAGTAGTGGAATGTTAATACAATATTTTTTGGACGCAAATTACTCTGCCTTTTTCTTATTTAAAGTGACGTAAATTCACGTTTTATGTGCTCACTAAACACCATAGTAATCATTCAGTATTTTTAGCTCAGATTTCACCATCAGCTGGAAATAAAATCTTGATATATGATACATAGGATTCTGAACAATTGCTCTGAAATTCCTTCGAAAGTAATTTGGTATTTTTGGAAAAATATAACGATTATTAGATGAAACTTATTGTTTTTCCTGTCTTTATCAATGCATGTTAAATAATACCAAGAGCTGGGGTGGTTAAACCATGAATATAATAATACTATTAGGACCAAGATATTGGATCAGTTTTCTAAAGCTTTGATGGATAAACAAAAAAGTCTACGGACAATCCTAACCTGTAATCATGTTACAGTGTCAACGGTAATTGACCATTGCTTTTATGGTGTAAATGACAGTTGTTTTTTCATTTTCAAATCGATGATTTATACATCATTAAATTCTTATACTTATGAGGGAAGCAATGGTTCTTTCAACTTGATTTCCTTTACTACTAATAAGACAATGCACGAACAAGAAAAGTCTGTGTCATCAGAAAATATATATGCAGAAAATACGTCAATGTCAGCATAGATTTAAACAAACTCCAGAGCATATTATAACACTAGACTATGCATAAACAATGTACTATTTCAGTCTGAAATGCTTGAAGCATAAACAAGAATTGTGCATGGGGCTCACAATGATGAAACATCTCATATTATATTTAAAATAATTGTTCCGTATATCATTTACTAAAAATGTACCTAATTTCTTAGTACTGAATCAGAGCCAAAACTGTCTCGAAAAAACAATGTACTCAACATTTGCTGGTGTCTCCATCAATGGTTGTGTAAACCATCATTTAAAATCAGCGATAAGGTGGAAAAGCATATCTGCTCCTTGGATAAAAAGCATTGCATTCAAACAAATGATGAAAACCTTGCCTCTTTGAAGAAAATATTAACTACATTATTTTGTTTAATTAGTCTCAATTCAAGGCTAAATTAACGGAAATATTTGTGTACTTGCGTATGAGAATCTAATCAGGCTGAATGGTTCAAAATTTCAGAAAACCCCGCTTAATTTCTGGAAAATAAACTTAAGAAACGTATAAGAGAAAAATTTATAACTCAATCTTCAGTATATAATCAATCTTCAAACCTCGAGATAAATGAATTCAAGTTGAGCATGGAATGCTTACAAAAATCCTACATTTAGCGTGGGCTGTGAAGTACAATCTCTGCTTAGGAGCAGCTGGACGTAACCAAGGTTGTTGACATAAAGGCAGTTGTCAGAGCAGCCCCATTAGGAGCGCCAAAACACGTGTTCCTGCCAAAATACGTGGCTCTTTAGTGCCAGGACGATAACGCTTTTGTGGGTAGACTACTCATTCGTGGGACAAATCAATCAAAAATAGAAGCCAAGAAAGTTTATTCCGACAAGTACTCCAGTAGCTAACCTTTTTTAGTATATAAGCATATATTTTGGACATAGAGAGGTTATGTACACTAGGTATAAAAATGTATCCAGGGCGCGTCAAAATAATCATAAATATTTGTAGTTTTAATGATAGCAAAATTGAGTAAGGAACAAATAAGTGTTGTTCTTTAAAATACACATGTGATGTCATTTTGCATCATTTTTTTTCGTCATGTAAATACATTCGTTATTTTTACTGTATTTTGCTTTCATCAAAGCTGCAGTTAGAATAGAATAGAATAGAATGAGGCTATAGGAACGAACTTTCTGGCCCATTCTTGGGTCGGATAATTACTTCGATAATTATTCGGTTGTTTTACCCAAGTCCCATGCCGTATTTCTAGCCGCGTCAACCATGTCGGCAGCGGGATTCGAACCCGGGTCTTTCCGCTCGCAAGCAGATTCGCTCACCAGTCGACCAGGTGCATTAGATAATTTTACCGTACTCTGTTTTTATTTCTGAAAGAGAGCGGGAAGCATGTACACACTTGCGAAATGTTTCCATGCAAATCACACGTTGTGTCTCAAAACAGAATAATGTTCTAACAAGCAAGTCTTATCGGTTAAATAAGTTAAATTCGTAGCGATTTACCAAAAGATTGCGTACTGGCTCAATTTCACGTGACTGTCAAACCTGGATGAGGCTGTGTACAATGGCTACAAAAGTACTAAATTGCATGGAAAAATTAAATGTTTTCAATACATTTAAAGTGAACGAACAAGGAATTTGTTCGGTGGGTCAAGCGATGATATTTATTAGATCGGATGCTACTAAAGCTATGTTCTTTCTACTAATTAGGAAACGTTGTGACAAAATTTAGCTCGTTAGAGAATTCTCTATATTCAAAAATATATTGCGTTTAGATAAGTCGTTACGTAATTACCAGCTCACACAGTCGTATATATTGGTGAATTAAATACGATTGTGGAATTCTCTCTATGGTACATTCATAGATATTTCAGGAACTGAAATGAAATTTTATTAATGTGGGGAAACGCAAGAGATTCCAGATTAGCTTGGCTGTCGAACTGACCAGCATTTCTTTCTGCTGTAGCAAAGTACATAAATATTTTCTTAAATAGACGGATATCTTAAACTAACATTCCTCAGGGCTGAAGCTGTAGAGGGCGGGTTCAGAAGGTGCTGGGAATGGCCTCAGGTCTTCTAGTTGTGACGGGGAAGAGCCTCGGTAATTTGCTAAATAGCTGTTACAGCCGACGCTGGCGGCAGCAAAACTGGGATATTTTCATGATGCTGGTGGACATTGAGTCGTAACTAGTCGTAGGAGTGACACCTAATTCAGCATAAACGAGACGAACAGAAACTTACGCATAGTTTCTGATAAGAAGTTTGGGATAAGGTGGCTGAGTAGCGTGCCGGGGTGTACATACGCAAGGGGATAAACCAAATGAGCTCATAGAAGATAATTTATAATCTATACAAATGAACACAAAAATGATAATTTTTACTGTCTCGTTATACTATTAATTAGGGTTAAAATCTATATAAAACTGAACTCAAAAATGATCGTTTGCATTTTTCCACTATGTTGCTCATTCCGACTGATATCTACATGCAATGGGCAAAAAATAGTTCATTTACAATCCTTTTTATACCATTTATTAGGGTTAATATCAACATACAGGTACTATACTAGTGTTATCCCCAAGCTGACTAGCTAGAATCTTTTTCATAAGCGTCGTAAATTATGCAGCAATAATCCACTTATGTTTACAGCTCATACAAAGGAAAATTAAAACGCTGGATTTTCAAAACAATATGTTGATATGAACATAAAAATTTAGATGAAATGTTTTCTAGCAGTGCAAGTTCGTTTCCTCATTTTTCAGAACTAAATTAGAATTTATTGAGGAAAGTTACATTATTAAATAGGTTCATGGTTTACATTACAGTGTAAAAAATGCACTCTATTATTTTTGATAAGTAATGACAAATAAGTGAAGGCATGTAGAGTAAACGAGAATAACACTATTATAAAATGAAGCTAAGTAGAATTACCATTATTACCATTATTCTTTATTGCCATTATTTTTATTATTCTGTAATGCTACCATTAGTTTATTGATATTTCAAAACTATTCGTTCATTGTCATTAATTTAACTCTTAATATCATTCCTGATTTTCATTGTACGCACTTATTTTACTATGAACGTGATTATGATTATAATGGTGATTAATTTTATTATGATTATTATTGTTATTACTGTCTTCATCACAAACGCTTTCATTATTATCATTTATATCAAGACTCGGAATGAACGACTACCAGGACGCAGAACAGAGAACTAACTACAAGTGCCTGTAGAATATCACCATTCATTTCGCTAACTAACACTCGTAGTAACAAAATATCGCTTTATGTACATACATGCTGTATATTTCATATAGAAAAACATTGACTAAGAAACGTAAAACAATTCAAAAGGGAATAACCTCTGCATTTTTCTAGAAATTAAAAAATCTCAAAACAATAACTGCTGGTCATAGTTCAGCAGCATAGCATATATTGAATAGGAATAAAACGAAAAACGCAAACAAATAGTGCAAATTAACGAATAATTAACAAAAGATGAGATGCATCATCCTATCTTACATAGGCTCCTATGAGCTATGGATAATATACCAGATGAAATTTTGCAGTATTGGAGTTATTCTTGCTTGTTTAATCATTGAGTGTTTACATATATCGTACAATGATGTTGCGTATGTCTTTCGTTCATGAAACATACTTCATGTACGAGAATGAATTAAATATGAGCAGTTGGTTAACCTCGTCGCCTTTTTTCTACGCACGCTTCATGCCTGTAAGTCCGTATCAAAAGAGTTTGTTAAATGATCTTCCTACGCAACGAATACTGAAATAAAAATGATAGGTTTTATATTAGTTTTTCAGCATTTGCAAAAATATATTTATATCGATACACATTTTGGAATAGGCACATGAATGCTAAAGAGAGAGAAACATATTCGAAATGTATGTCAATCTCAAAAAATATATTTGGCTCTGTTATTGAACTGATCGTAATAATTAGTACAGATCTTGGCTATTATTACAGACCTTGCTATCAATACATATCTTGGCTGTCTATGCAAGTCTTAGAAATCAATACAGACCATGGCTGTCAATGCATCTCTTGACAATCAATACAGATCATGTCTGTCACTGCAAAAATTGGCAATTAAAACAGATCTTGGCAATCAATGCTCCGACAATGGGTGGAAACGTTTGCTTTCCACTCGAGAGCAGCAGGGCGGTCGTTTTAATTGACGCTGGAGATGCGTGAGAATTTCTCCAAACTCGGAGATAAGTTTGGCAGCTCTTAGGCGTTTGCCAAGTTAAGGACAGTTGATCGATTGAACAAACTAGTTTAGCAAATAAAATAACACGGAGCGTAAATACGAACCGACCTACACATACGGGCTTAGAGAGACGGTGATACTGAGGACGAAGGTATTTAAACAGATCTTTGCTGAAGGCACATTTTTCTCCCTAAATGTGAACCATGATGCGGGTTTTCATCAATAAACATGAAAATCTTAATTCTCTTCCGTCAAAACCTACTTTCAAAAGAAATTAAGCTCTGAGGGATTGAGTTTTACTAGGATCTAACTTATTCTTCATTTAAGAAAATATTCTTGAGATTTTTCATGAGTGATAAAGCGATTTATTCTCACACAATTTATAGTCCTATTTCTTGAGTACCTATGGTTTCAGGAAGTAGAAATACCAAAAAAATGCGGGCTAAATGCTAGAAGAAATTGCTCTACTCTTTCACTGATGGAGTACACATATTTCAGACAATTTATTCATTATTAAAATTTATGCTCAAAGATTTTATGGACCATGAATCAAATAATGTCAGGTAAACCTTCAAAATGCAGGTAAAACTAGTCGATTCAACTGCCTATTTTATTTATACGACAACGATAAATGTGTCTTCTGTGTGAGAGCCGAGCACTGCAATAAATCAAGTTTTGTTTCGTGACTTGTTCAGCTTGTACCTAAAATTACAGACTACGCTGACATATGAATGAGCTCAATACAATTAGTTCTTCGACGTGTCCTGGACCGGATGAAACTATTTCTATTGATTGCTGCAATCTTCGTCGCACGTCAGATTGACAACGCTGCAATTTGGAACTCAATGCAGGATTGCTCCCAGGACAACGTACGTTGTCTGATTGTCTCTGCCGTCTCAGTAACAATCTCTCTTGAAAATGAATTTAAATGCAACAAACTTTACATAATATTTTTGACGTACCATGCAAATTTGAAGAAAATTTTATTCCATGCATTGTGCAAGATGAAGTCAATTGTGAGCAAAACATTGGAGCTTTAATATCAAGGGGGTTTGGATGTCTGTGTACTGTGGTTGAAACTGAACACTGAGGAGCCATTAGTTTAAAAAACCTGAATTATTTAGATAATATCCCGGGAGTACTTGCAGTGTACAACTATAAAAAAAATTGAAAAGAATCTCAAGGTTCAACTTATTATAATGAACATAGATTTGAAATAATGTATTGGAGAAATTTGTGAGCAAAACTTCATAGATTACTATCGATGTGCAATTACGAGTTGAAAAAACATGATAAATTGACTTTGCGTATGACTGACCGCATAACAAGCAGGTTTGTACAAGCAATTTTGTCATTCGAAATAGGTTTTGTTTCAGAAATGTCGCCAGTTTGATCGACGAACTTTCGAGATCACAAGAAGTTTACAAATTGCTTCAGAACTCCAATAATTCACGAAGTAAATAAAATATCATTCTCTATGTACGAATGTATATTTTTGGTGTAGCTTTATGATGTACTATCGAAATTTTCTTACTACTTTCTTAAAAAATTGAGGCGTTGAAACTGTGTTAATATTTGGGCTAAAATATGTTAGATTAAATAATTAAATCCTTTGAAATGCGATTTTATTACAAATTTATCACAAAATTTTTATTATGATCAACTCCTGCGGCGTAAGTCAGCCAGCGGATAATAAAAAAATAAATAATTTTTTTACAACGTTCATCAGTGTCCCTGCAGCAAAAACAGCGTGTCTGAGTAACTTCGTTCAATCATTACAATGATATAAAATTGATTCATTGCTGGAATACTTTTAATGCCACTCCTATTCTGTTTGTTCTATCACTAATACACTCACAGTTTACAAATTATAATGTTTCTCGGAAAATTTTAGTATCATATCTAATCTGTTTGTTCTATAATTTATATAATGATGGTGTAAAAAATAATAATGTTCCTGGAATATTTAAATATAATTTTTAACTTCTTTCTCTGTTACTTATACACTCATTGCGTGTACAGAATATTATAATTTTCTCATTTGACACAATAAATAGAATTACACGTGTTTTTGTCAATGCTGATTAACAGTTTAGCTGTTGCTCGATTATAAGATAGGGTCAGAACCTACAACGCATGATAGCGAACTAAGAATCTTCTGTCGTGTCTGCAGTTGTGGGATCCTATCACTGTTGTAAGCTAGGATCTTCTATTCTGATAACACCGTTCATTCCATTGCGTATGCTACACATCTGTGCATGATGGATTAACCATCTGAATAAATACATCGACAAGTGTACGCTACAGAGGGCATTTTTTCAAATGTTGTCTGTCTATGGAACCAGACGACGTCTGAGCTGCTGCTGTGGTCGACTGGTCAGTGGCTTGCATTTGTGCCGCGTAGGTCACAGGTTCATGTGAATTTCTGAGTTTCTTCTGCTTGTGACGCAAGGGACCATGGAAACTATTTTTTCAATTTCCTGTTCCTCTAGTGTCCTTACAAGCCTCTATCTCGATTGCAACACAGAAGGACGGGTAAAGCTGCTGGAAGCATTTTCAATGTCCTAACACGTTAGCATTAAATATTGAAACTCATTGGCAATACATAAGCTGTATATTAAACGGTGATTCAACGAATTTAGGGATGAAATATTTCATAACTGAAACAAAATAAGTTCACAAGAAAACAACAAAATTTATTTACAACAAATTAGAAATTAATTGATTGCAAAATTATTAGTCACCCTTTTCTGTGATCCGCATGCATCCTTGTGCAATAAAACCTGTAGCCTCTTGGGTACGAACTTGATCATCCTCTTGTAGAGCTCATTGTCAGCATTGATCTCCTGCCACTTTTGCTCTCTTCAGCTGAGTCTTGTTCCCTGTCTCCACCTCTTTAACATTCTCCTTGATCGTTGCGTGTACCTGCTCTACGCGCCACGCATCAGCCATCTTGGAAGCCTTATTGTTATGGGGGATTCTGAAACTTAAAGCCTAGCAAGCTTGGGGAGCGTCAGCAGTGCAATGAATCCTCGATGGATTATCCTGGCAGAGCCCTTAGTGGCTGCACAGCTGAGACAGCATACTATATGATCATGTGAGCGAACAGTTAGTCAGTGCTTGTCCCACCCCTGGTCGACTGTCTCTTTCTGCCCTTTTATGTAGTAAATTATTAAATATTTCATTCTGAAATTTGTTGGGTCACTCTTTATAGGTGAAATGAAGTTGACCAATTCTAACACATTTAGATGTCATAACCAATGTTATGACCGACATTACAATACATTTGTGGAAGTAATTTCGCAGTACAATCGTCGCCGTACTCAATTTAGAAATTTCTAGATTGAATATTTCAGTACTCATTCGTTCAATGTGAAGCAGAACGAACAAAACAGATTCTGATGCTCTGTTGAATGCAGTGATAACGGTATTAAGTTTTGTCAAGGTTAAACCGTTGTTTTTATTGTAAGGGAAAATAGGGCCCATTAACGTGAGGCTCTCTGTGTGAAAACATAAATAGTGAAAGCCAGTGGGTGGAGTGGATAGGTGGTGGAGTGGACAGGTGGTGGAGTGGTCAGGTGGTGGAGTTGACAGGTGGTGGAGTTGACAGGTGGTGGAGTGGACAGGTGGTGGAGTGGACAGGTAGTGGAGTTGACAGGTGGTGGAGTGGACAGGTGGTGGAGTGGACAGGGATCGAGTTTGCAGATTCTTCACTCAAATTGAACAAGGTTTCAAATAACTCAGAACGGGTTGAAAAATTTACACCGGTAGAGAATGTGTAAACAAACCGAGCAAGTTTACTTACAATGTATTAACTAGAATCCTGCTCTCTCATCAGTTCTCTTGAAGGCATTTTTGCTCGAAGAAATAATTTTGATTTCGTTTCCAAATACCGTCAAATTCAAGCAAAACGTTAAAAACTTGAAAATGGAACAATTACGAATTCATTTATAAGCAAATGAGTTTCTGGAAAATATAATGAATGATTATTTGTTAATCAACGTTTTAAAAGCTACCTAATTTCTTTAACATTATTCATAGTAAGTGCAGCCCAATTGTTGTCATAGATATAAGATAAATGAGTTTTTATTATGACGTATATCTTCATGTGTTCATGCAACGCCTTTCCTCCGAACATTTGTCATCTTTACGAATTCCATCAAACCTCACAATCATAGTACTAATATTAACCATAATCTCTTAATAACAACACCATTATTTATAATTACATGAATTTTTGTACATATTATTCCCAATGACAAGATAGTTGGTTCGTACATTAGTTATTTCTTTAAATCGATTAATATTTGTGTCCCATACATATGTATATTACTCTCTTGACTCACCGTAACATTATTGATGGTCACATTTCCAAAAACCAACTTTGTAATCAACAGTCTGCTTCTCTATTCTTTTTCGGTTGAAAGAAATCATGATGTTAATTTAGAAGGTTCAATTTTAAAATTAACTGTCAAGTGTTTTAGTTTTTAATTTTTGATATTGTCGCGTAAATTGAAATGTGAACTAAATTTTTTTCTCGCATCATTTTTCCGTGATGTTAATATAAAGTCAGAAATTTTCACTTATTTTGGTGATTTATGAATATCTCAATGACAAAATTGAGTTTAATTGGTCTTCAAACCACACATTGCATATTTTTTCACATATAAGTAATTATTTACCCTCTTCATCTTTTCCACCTATCATCTGCGTTTCTGGTGACACAGAAATATTTTGGTTTGGTTCCTCCTAATTTGTAAGTCAATTACCAATTGACGAGGTGATCAATTCTAAGGACCGATGCAGCAGTACGGGAAGGACGGCGGTTGCCCAAAATTCTGCCGAGAAATGTGTGTTGCGAACGTCAAGGCAGTAATCGGGTACCAATGCCCACGGCAAAAAAGAACGAATAGGAAATAATGAGCGATGTAAATCATTTCTAGACTCGTTGTAAAACATATTGGTGTAAACTCAGTGGAAGTTTGAACACTAATGATTATGTAAGTTCGGTGACTTCCATGCCTCGATCTTGCCTCTGTATGCAGTTTTTGATCACACGCGACTCTCATGTAAACAAGTCGTGGAGTTACATGAATTACAATCTTCTCCGCTAAGACCATCCTCTTTTCTTAAGTACACCCATCTAGAATAATACAGCGGGGACTAGGCCGGCGTTCACAGCTTATTTCTTGTGGTCAACAAACCAATAAAATAATCTAAGTCTTTGGTGGTCAGGAAGCTGCTCAGTGAAAAGACTGTGGTGTTCAGCTGGCCACAAATGGCTGCCAGTTTGTCTCCATCGTTCAGAAATGAGGTTGCTGCTGGTCTTCCTGGTGCCATGAAACAAGCTCTTTGGAGGGCCACCCTAACTGCAGGCATGTCATGCCGGAGCAAAATAACCTTTTTTAAAGCTGGATATAATTCGCACCATCGAAAATGTTCCAGGATGTCCTGCATTGTTTTTTTTTATTGTGGTCTAGTTGATATCATACTAAGTGTAAAAAAGTTTCAGGCGGTTACTTTGATCATTCCAGATTGCGTTTTTTTCTTTCTCGATAATTTGAAATCGTTAAAGCTGGTTATTTTGTGGACGTTAACTTATAAGGCTGAACGAACTTGGTCTGTAATTAATATTTTTACATCGCAACTTTTTGAACGTCGAATATAAATTATTCTTAGGTATTTATGGTGGATGACATTAGCATTTCAGGAAACTGAGTGGTAAATTTTACAGTCAATGATTAAACTAACATAGTCAAGTATTTGAGGAAGTTTTGTAATAGAAAACAAACAATCTGTATGATCAAGTTGTTGGGACTAGTTACTGGTGTACAATCTAACCTTGACTTGAAAAGTCAAAAAACGAAAGTGTAATTTAGTAAAATAATTCGTTTTCTTGCTACGTAATGTCCCAAAAATAGGTTATGTATTAGGGCATAATTCACTGAACACACAAAAAACGTTATTTGAGCAGCTTTCGTATAAAATAAAGTTTACGGAATAAAACAAAAACATTGAATTGTCTGTTGTACAGCAGACTGCTTTAACTTTGCGATTTGATTCATTAGAGTAGAATACAGGATCGTACAGTACCATACAGTAGATTACTGCACATAATATGAGACTACAGTAGAGTACAATGTTATAATAGTAGAGTACAAGGTCGTACAGTACAGTGTAGTAGAGTAGAGTACACAATTGGAGAGTACAGGATCGTACAGTACAGTGTAGTAGAGTACAGTACACAATTGGAGAGTACAGGATCGTACAGTACCATGCAGTAGATTACTGCACATAATATGAGACTACAGTAGAGTACAATGTTATAATAATAGAGTACAGGGTCGTACAGTACAGTGTTGTAGAGTAGAGTACACAATTGGAGAGTACAGGATCGTACAGTACAGTTCAGTAGATTACTGCACACAATTGGAGAGTACAGGGTCGTGCAGTACAGTGCAGTAGAGTACAGTACACAATAGTAGAGTACCGGATCGTACAATACAGTGCAGTAGAGTACAGTACACAATAGTAGAGTACCGGATCGTACAATACAGTGCAGTAGAGTACAGTACACAATAGTAGAGTACCGGATTGTACAGTACAGTGCAGTAGAGTACAGTACACAATAGTAGAGTACAGGATCGTACAGTACAGTGCAGTAGAGTACAGTACACAATAGTAGAGTACAGGATTGTACAGTACAGTGCAGTAGAGTACAGTACACAATAGTAGAGTACAGGATTGTACAGTACAGTGCAGTAGAGTACAGTACACAATAGTAGAGTACAGGATCGTACAGTACAGTGTAGTAGAGTACAGTACACAATAGTAGAGTACCAGATCGTACAGTACAGTGTAGTAGAGTACAGTACACAATAGTAGAGTACCGGATTGTACAGTACAGTGTAGTAGAGTACAGTACACAATAGTAGAGTACCAGATCGTACAGTACAGTGTAGTAGAGTACAGTACACAATAGTAGAGTACCAGATCGTACAGTACAGTGCAGTAGAGTACAGTACACAATAGTAGAGTACAGGATCGTACAGTACAGTGTAGTAGAGTACAGTACACAATAGTAGAGTACCGGATCGTACAGTACAGTGCAGTAGAGTACAGTACACAATAGTAGAGTACCGGATTGTACAGTACAGTGTAGTAGAGTACAGTACACAATAGTAGAGTACCGGATCGTACAGTACAGTGTAGTAAAGTACAGTACACAATAGGGGAGACAAGGCAGTGTCATTCATTCAACTCGCAATAAAAGTGCGCAATGGATCGTGGTGTGGAAAAAACAAATATTTATTATATAATATTTTATTTTAGTTCTTCTCAGCTTTTCAACAAAATTGATGCTGTTGATACAGTGGAGAATTTTTTTTGCCAGAAACTAGTCCAAAGCTGCTCCTATATTATTATTCTTTGCTCTTACATAACTCATTTAAAATTTACAAAATAAACAAGTTCCGGAATAAAGCATGGCAACTTTACAACTTATTTTACCTTGCTAATAAAAATAAACAATGGTTAACAATTTAAGTTCGTTTTCTGGTAACACATTCTCATTTCGTTTTTTGATATTATGTTATCAATTTAGAACCCCCAACTTTTACTGCATTAACTGCACTAAATTGAACGCTGATGAGCAATGCTTCACGTTTTGCTACTAATACGGTTTTATAAACTGCGAAATTACTAGTCATTATTGCGTAAAGTGATGTACGCAGTTATTTTATGAATTGCCTCTACGAAATTCTTGCGTTCAAGGCCTTTCCAATCCCAGTTGAAGGACCCAATTTTCGTACAAGAAGTTGCATCGTGTGACGCTGCAAGCGAAACCTGGGCAGAGTTTCCCCACGAATCAAAAGTAACAGCAAATCGTTCAAACAGAGTTGGTGAAAAACATGTGAACTCCGTAAGCTATCGCTCTAAAAGAGAAGAGACGAATGAAATCTTTTAGTCTTGCCTAGCTCGACGTCAACATCATCTCTATCGTTCAAGAAACTTTTACCGCGTTAAAGCAGCGTTTTATGTCTGATATTGCCTTTTCATGCCTCATGCGTCTTTTTAAGATGACGTTCTTCACAAAAACGTGAGATGTTTGGCTACTTAAGTCCATTATTATGACCCATGACACTAGGCCCTTCCAGCACGAGAGTGCTTGTCTGCACGGGCTCGCATTTTTGGATATTCTTTGGTTGATTTTGGCGTACGGCGGTCGTTGGTCGGTGTTTCAATCCTTTTTTCAAGGAAATAATTTTCTATTCACGTTATACAGAAGCAATTTCCTATTGTTGAATTTTTAAAATACTTCGTACTCACTTGCTCAACGCAATAAATGTACATTTAACGAGTGAATTTTAAGTTATTTCTGGTATTATAGTATCTTCGTGATGGTGGCATTCTCAATGTTAACATCAATAACCTGAAACAAGCCCATCGTTTTATCTTTGTTACTATCTTATCAAATCCCTTTAATTTCCGCTACACGATAATCTCCTACATTTCTTCATAATTGAACTGATCCAACGAGATCTGTATCTTGAGGATGATTTCCCGGCAATTGTGAGGTAAGTTCAAAATATGGCAACACTTTATCAGCGCTTTCGAGTGTTCTTGCCCATTAAAAGAAGCTCGCTAAAATTCTGCCGTTGACAAAATGTGCACATCTTTTACTTCCTTCTGCCATTTAAAAGTGAAAAGCATTCAGTTTGAAAGCTAAGTATAGGCGGCTGCCTTTAAGTTAGACCCTTTGCAGTGGCTGAAGAATTTTAGGCGAACATTTGTAACTCTCTGTTTCTTCCTCAAATATTAATCATGCTTGCAACCGGACGTAAATCAGATTCTTTTGAAAATCGAGTTCTGCAATCTGAAATGAAGGGAAGAAAATTTATGTATCTAATTTATGCATATAAGCAGACGATATACTGAGCATCAACTTTCAAGTTTCTCTTTAACCATTTCACCACAGCGCTAAGAGCGCATAATTTCTGCTTGTCATAAGTTATCAGCCCAACATTACCATCAATATACGAGTGACAAAAATGTTATAAAGGTTTTTCCAACGAATTTCCATTTTCATTAGTTTTACATTACTCAGCAGTCTTTCCAATTAACCAAAATTGGCTGTACCTATGATATTTTTTTTGGCGTTTCTGTAGATCGACAAGAAAAATGAAAAGATAAGCGTTATTCAATATTTTACGAGGTGGCTGAAGCGTACTATGCAAACGCTAACTAATAGAAAATTGACGAATGATTGACTGTGAAGTGTAATGATGCACATTACCGTCCTAAAAATCTGAACACTGTTAGCTCCTCTTACTCCTTCTAAGTAATACACCTAGCCTTCTTTTTTATCCTCAATGGTTAAAGAATATGAAAAAAAAATTACTTTTCCATTACATAAATACTACATGCAAAACCATCTATGTTTTTTCCGAAATTAATTGCTATAAAATGTGTCGTTGCAAACTTCATTCGAATGTGAGTACCTGTAGGTACTTTGAGTGGGAAAAGAACTCAATAAGAAGGAATAAGGCTCTACGTATATCATCTGTTTGCAATATATATATATATATATATATATATATATATATATATATATATATATATATATACGGGAGTGATTCTGAATAGACTGATAAAGCATTCGCACTCGTTTAGGTAACATTAACATTGAAAAATAACTTTATCGGTCAATTTCTAAATATTAGCAAGTCATAATGACTCAACACGTGTAATAGAGATGACTTATCATGTGCAAGCAGGCGAGGTTTAATTTTAGATGCGCTATTAGTTTCGGGCGAGCATCTTTTCGTGCTCCATAAATTTTTAGTTGCAGTGTGTCTGTAAGTCAACCGGTTTTACTCTATATTCGAAAGAAGCAAAGCTGCTAGAATATTGAAGATCATAACTTAATTTTGAAATTTTGTTTCGTCGACGTTCAGAAAATTATTTCATCTAATTTCTCAAAAGCATGTTTTCTATCTTTCTCGCTGGGAATAGTTTTCAAGACTAACACATGTTGTTAGCTTATGAAGACAAATGTTTGAAATGTTGTCAATCGAACATAGTCCCTTGAACGCACAGAGTATTTGATAACTTTTTATTCTGGATTTTTCTATTGTACAAAACATGATACAGTTTTTTGTTCACATACCAGTTGTAGTATTAACTTACTCTGGGGATAACAGTACGCAGAATTAAGTGACGCATAATTAATACGTTTTGCATTATACAGACCAGCGTAAAATAATACAAGATTCACGATGACCATTTCGTACATGTTCAATAAACCGAAAAATTATGCCTGGTAACAATAAGAACGTTGAAAAATTACTGAATAAAATGAGTTAACACGCCTCAAAATATCAAACAACTATCCTTCCAATGAAATCGAGATCGGTTTCGTTTGTGGGCCGATTGACCCTGGAAAGTCTCGCTGTTTGTTACCTGCCCTTCAATAAAATAAACAAAGGAAACTTGTCACTCGACGCCTCCGGAGACCTTTGCCGTGTTCTTGAAAAACAAAATCGTAAATATGATCTCAACTCAAGAAAGCCTGCAACGTGGTATGGATTGAAAATATAGTGTCGTGCTAGCAAATTCGTAAATTCTTTCCTAAGCAAACAACGTTTCGACATGCTGTGTCTGGACTCCTCACGTGAGTCGCATCGAGCTCGTGTGAACAGAGTCTGAGTCTTCGACGGCATCCATTGAATGAATGGGGGAAATAATTATTTTAGATTGGTGGGCAGAAGGTAATAAAACGAAAATGCTTACGTGAGAATATGAAATGTGATGAATTGGTTTTTATTTACTCTTCGGAATTGATTAGTTTTGAAAAAAATTGAAGGAGTAATAACAAAGAATGTTTTTTTCAGTTTCTTACCGGACTCAAGATATATTTTTTAATATTTAGCAAAATCAGATGAAAAAGCAGCATATGGATTAACTTTAAAGAACATTTTTAAAAATTTTAGGAGGTGGAGATTTCGGAGAAATTAATTTACATATTATGTATGAAATCGAAATACTTATGTGTCTCTTTGGTAGAATTACACCATGAAGTTATGGTTCATAGGACCTAAGTTTAGAATAGAATAGAATTGAATCAAATTAAATAGAATGGAATAGAATAGAATGGAATAAAATCGAATACAATAAAATGGAATTGTATAAAATCGAAAGGAATAAAATAGAATAGAATATGATAACAGGAGTGAACGGCGTGGTTTATTATTGGGTGCCTTCCCAAGTCCCATACCGTCTAAAGTTGGGTCATCAATTACGTACAGACACTGCAATGACGCACATGCACCTCAATTACACACAGACGTCAGGAGTAAAGTGTGAAAACAGGAGAGAAGTAGTAAAGTCATTTCTAAAGTTCTTTCCAATTTCTCAGACTTTGCTTTTCGTACATAAAAATTTTTAAAGAAACAATATTCTCTACTTTTTTTCGAAAATGTTTTGGACAATGTTAAACAGTTTTTATGGCACAATAAAAAAATTCATCAACACCAAAACGATGCAAGCTGCTCATTGATTTTTCCCCTTGTGTTTTGACCTTTTTTCTGATAGATTATAAACAAAAAAGTTTATGAAGACACTAATTAATTTACCAAGAAAACACTCATTAAAAGATAAAGAAAACACTCTTTGAGAGATCAAGGAAACACTAATTAATTTATCACGAAAACCCTCCTTAAGAGACCAAGGAAACATTAATTAATTGATCAAGGAAGTGACAATTCGGAGATTAGGAAGTATTTATTGTTTAAACAAGGAGATGCTGTTTTACACTTTGCATAGAGTGATTTGTAGTGAAACTGTTGAATATTAGTACAAGATATTACAGCCCATTAAGGTTACACTTAAGGACAAAATTTAAAACTCTATCACATATACAATGTGTTAAAAAGAATTACATTTTACGCCATACACTCTAGTTTGCAGGGAAGATATTCATAAGTAACTCTAACATTTTGTGAATTTTACGAGCCTTCTCAGTATTCCTAATGCTTTGACAAGTCTTTTCAGTAATCCCGAGGCTTTGTAAATGTTACCAGCTTTCTCAGTAAAGCCAATGCTTTGTAAATGTTACGAGTATTCTCTGTACTCCAAATTCTTCGTATATGTTACTGGTTTTCTCGGTAATCCCGATGCTTTGTGAATGTTGCAGGTCTTCTCAGTCATTCCAATATTTTGTGAATGTCTCATGGTTTTTCAATGACGAGAAAGAAACAAAGTACTGGTCTCCGGGCGGCACAGTCGCAGTTCCCCTGAGGGAAACTGTAACTGTGAACTCAACAGTAAGATGTTAGAGCGAGGTTCTATGTATGTATGTTTTCAGTACTGAATTGCATAAAAGGAAACACGCGCAGTTCAGGCAGCGTGACAAATTTGAGAAAGCGGTCCTTTTTTATGAACACCTTTCTCTTTACTGTAACCGAAGTTGTTTTACTCATGTGTGAAACCGTGTTACTTCTTTATTGTATAATCTGTTATTCGTAGACTTTGTGACGTGTTACTTCTGTGTGAAACTGTGTTACTTCTGTGTTGTATGTAGAATGTGGTACAGATGTATTGTATGTGTTACTCGTTTATGGTAGGATGTACTACATAACCTAAATCTGTGTTACTCATGTATAACATCACGTGTTACACATACCTGCCACTGTGTTTTCCTCTCTCTCTGTAGCTACGTTCAAACAAACAGCACTAAGATTCCTAATTATTTCAACAAGTGATCGGTGTGTCCTGTTTCCAGAAATAGAAATAAACCTGAAATTGTGTTTTTTAAAAAACACTATTCTTCTAAAATTTCTAGAGTGAATAAGCCAAATTTAAAATGAGCTTGAGTCCTATATCAATAACAATAATTCGTAAGTTACTGCTACGGCTAATCAAACAAACATAATCGAAGTCAAGTCAAATATGTTTCAGTAACTTATAGAGTGAAGATTTACACTGTGTCGAATGACGTAACAAACCCTCAATCGCCAAATCTCCTTGTCGATATTTATCAGCAATGTTAAGTGCTCGAGGTGTTCAATCTTGAAACGGCGTCAGCGTCAGTCAGGCATAGAGCGCAAAAAATGTTCATCATGTAAATGTGTAGTTCTCCTCCTGCATGAGTGCCTTAAATGGTGTAGGCTCCCGTAATCGAATGGTCCTAACTTACCATAAATTTAACGGATGAACTCCGAAGACGCAATCCGTGTACATTTCACAAAATCGAATCTGCTGTTCACGCCAAGTTTTCCTATTGCCAGGGAGCCGAAGGGTCAACGCAAGGCCCCCGACTTCGGTCGGTGCTTCTATAGATCCATTAAAGATCGATTTCGCCGGAGACCGAACAGGTTCTTGCGAATCGCACAGATCATCATCAAATAGCTGATAATATCGAAGCATGATTTAGAGATGCCAATATGCTAATACCTTCCATTAGAACTCAACAGGACTCACAGTTTCGATCATAAGTTCATTGGTCGAGCATTCCAGGAGCTCGTAAGATGTTGCTAAAAAGCAGCACTTCCTATTCTTATATAGCATCAACGAGATACCTTCAGGAAACATTGAAAAATAGTAACCTGAAATTTATTTTATATTCTGAGCCAAGGTTCCTAAGGCGCTCAACATACTGTTAGATGTCATGCACGAGAAAGTTCAGAAAGTTGTGCTACTACTGCATTGCTTTTTGAGTGAGGTGTACGGCAAGAAAACACCTGAGAACTCTTTACGTGCCGCATACTTTCTGATTTTAGCAGCACTGTCATAATCCTTCATAGATTTCCGTTAGCCTTTCAAGTTTAAAACTCTCGGCCGACGAAATACATTATGTCTTTTAACATGAAGTTTAGGAGAAGTCCTAAACAGGCCTTACTGTTAGAAGATTACCTCCCATTGACACGTCATATTAGAGACGCTTTCTGCTCAAGTCAAACTTGTATTAGTGCTTTACGTATCTCTTGCACAGAACACTACTGCCTGGCAGTCAGCATCAAGAACGCTGCTTCGTTCAACTTTTGAAGCCTACATACTTTTTTTTCTTGTTGTTCGTCATGACTTTCGTGCTCTTGATGCTCTTTAATCCCGCTTGAAAGATTGCTCGATACATCATCATTGAAAAATGTGATAAACGGTTTCGTTAGCACATTGAGACCGGACCGATCTGCTAGATCCATAAATCACGGGGCGGTGGTAACACCTGCATCTCGAGGGCTGATATTTGAATCACCTCGGAATTAGTTTAAAATCACTCATTTTCAATTATTCTTAACGATAACGCTTCAACTCATAAGAACGTATGTGCCTGTCTCTAACTACGAAAGCTAACGTATCTTCCTGTAATTTCTTATAACTCACGAGTCTACAGACTTGCTATTCATCAAAAATAGAATCTTCTCTGAATTATTAATTACACTCAATTTTACACATTTCTTCAGAAGATATTTGGATAAGATTTTTGTTATTTCTAAACGTTATTGTGTTTTTAAACAAATCGTACACTTCTGACACTCGTTTCGGATCCCAATAAACTCGGCTAAGTGAATAATAATTATAAATACATATTTTTTATGAACGTGCGAAGGAACCCTGGATTGAAATATTCATGTCGTCTTTGCATTATTTTATGACCTCTTCATATGAAGTTATCAGTACTCCTTATCAAGCTTATGCATAATTATGTGTAGATTGTTGCGCTTTTTTGCAACTAAATGCACGCCTTTTTTCACTTGCGGACCAAGTTGACAATAATGAAACAAAGTTTTTTTTTTTAATTATTACTGTTTAACATGATAATATAAATAAAATGAAGTACGTAACTTATCTGAATTACGAACTAGACAAGCGCACCAGCCTCTACCGGAATGCCAGAGAAAGAAAGTAACTACGTGGAGTAACTGAGAGGGAAATTTTATATTCAAGATTGGGCCCTTCCGCGAAAATCATGAATGTAGATAATGAGGTGAGATATACTCATTAATATGTAGTACCATAACATTTATTATTTTATTGTCATTATGCTGCACTTGGAAACAACTCAGAATACTTTCTTGCTCACAGCACGCCTACGATGTACGAAAAATCATGAATTTCATGAAATATTTTGGAAAACTGATGCAAGTGTATTTCATCTTTGTTTTTATGTTGCTCTTCACTCAGTATCCTTATGCATACATATTTTTAATCAAATTAATATACAGCATATATGTATACAAATATATTATTATTATTATATTCCTAGTTTAATCATCCCTGTACACATGTATAAGCTCATTATGCATTTTAGTACGTGGTGTTATTTATTTTATAATTATCATGGTAAGTATTATTAATATCATTATTAATGCATACTTGTATATGCTGTATAAGTAAATATATACCTTTTAATTTTGTATTTATTTTCTCTCGAGAAAAATTCTTTAACACGAAAACGTGTGAAAAACACTGTATTAAAATGTTCATTCAAATCTTGTGGGCATAATCATTTGAGTGGCCAAAAAATATAATTGGCGTTGAGACATATCAAATGGATATTAAATGTACAGCGAATTATTGTCTAACAGATAATTATTGTTTCAAAATCATTACTCTGGGCAGGCTTGGCATTTTCAATTCTTATTTTGTAAGTTGCGTATTAGGGAAGTACTGTTTTTTACATATCTTACATTTTTCGTATGCTGAAATTTAGGCTTTTCAAGCATTCCAAGTTTGGTATTATTTTGATTGAGTGGCCTCAAGTTAATCTTATAGTTTTTGTTGGAGCATATTTTCTAAATCAATGTTTAGCATTTTCATGTTAGTTGTTATTTCATTTTAAATCCCATGATAATAAAACATATTATACGAGTACATATATATTTTAACTTCAATAACAGCCTAATTTTTAAGAGCTTTTGACAATCTAAAATGATTTGTTATGTTCTGTGATGAATTTTTTGTTGTAAAAGTTTCACATTTGCCTGAAACAAAATCTAAATATTACTACCGCTCATATTATCAGTCACACTAAACTTTTCAGTCACAAGAAATAACCAAAAATAGTGAAAAATATCACCATAACTAAAATATTCAAACATGGCTCAATGGTCTCATTAAAAGCAATGAGTACCTGAAGCAGAAACTTTACGAGTTACATCAAGCCCACAAGTCATGCAGTATCGTAAATTCAGCCTTCATTTTCCGTAAGAACGTAGGCCGCATTTGTAAGAGAGCGGCGCATTTGAGAGAGTGAGATGTATTCCAGATACAAGGGGGGCATGCATTGATATCAGCGATATGAACAGACGCGGCCCTTCCTTTCAAATGCTAGACAATGAACTCTTGATTGAGGGACGCTCAAAGCATCGTCGAAACAGATCCGAACGCCAGTCTCGATATGAGCTTTCTATGCTAAAAAATAATAACGATATTGGAGATATAAAAATTCGTCTCACACTAAAATCGTTCGGCGTACCGACGATCTCGAGTGAAGGTAGTAAGTTAAAGGCAGCTCCTAGACTGAAAATATCAGAGCTGTCAGCCTCTCAAACTGTTTTAATTTGATGAAAATATTTCACTGTAAAGAAAGTGAAGATCAATTATTATCAATAGTTATGCAGTTTGAAGACTAATAGTTTTTGAATAATTTGTTTCAAATTGGTTTCGCGCAGGTGGATAGGAAAGTTATGTGCAGAAAAACTGGAGACTTACTAGTTCTGCGTAAGGTATTACTTTCTACATTGACTTTCGTGCTCAAATTTTCTAAAAATTGCTTACAAATTTTTGCTGTAAAGCTAATAATTTTCATTCCTGCAAAATCATGAAAATAAATAAAAGGCTGAATTTTCTCTCTACAAATCAGCATTTTTACGAACAAAATTGTTAGATATGTATCAGAGTCTACTTCAATTCACTTTCATAGTCTGCACTTCATAGTTTCACTGCATAGTCTATCCCTCAATAGTCTGTATGAAAAACTATGAAATTCACTAAAAGAGTTCTTTTAACTTTTATCTGAAAATTTGTGTATTGTACTTTTTGAACAAAATGCATTTGAGGAGAGATTTGCAAAACCCGGATGAGAAATTCATGAATACATGATTTTGAACTTATTTCTAGTCAAAAACTGGAATGAAGGAATCATACATGTAATTACCAAAAAAGTTTATCTCACTTGCCACTTTGATTATTGTTAGAAAAATTGGAAACATATTAAGCCTCTCATGAATTCTCCTAAATGTTTAAAAGTCGTTAACAGTTAACATAAGTTAGAAACATTACTTCTCTATCTGATAAATCCTGTTTCCAGGTAACCTTGCCCTCAAACAGTGCTGAGATTCCAAGAAGCGCAAAAAGTAAGTTATTGATTTCCCGACAACGCCACTTACGTGAGACAAATTCTATAGCCGGCTAGAAAACACCCATTCGATCTCAAGTCTACGTACACTGTCGAAGGTCATTCAATGTGGAGCTCAAAACTCCGTGGCTAAGCATAAATATTTATTCAGCAAAAAACTCCCATGATTATTTACGTGCGCAACGCATAAATTCTTTTCATGTTCGCTGAAAATCAAATGACCTGTACTCAAGATTTTTCGAAGGGCGACTTAACCTTTCGGAGATTCTGGCCGGTCCCTGAAATATTTTATCATGGAACTGCGACAAAGTGTTAAAAAGAATTCGATAATTCATAGAATGCAATCGATACCTTGGAATATAGTTTCATGGAGTCATTTTCTAGAATATTTTACAACGAGGGACTTTCGGATGCTTCTTGAGTTGGCATTGAAGTTTCCAAATACGTGCGGCCATCTCGAGCGACGGTGACATTTGGAAGCTCCGTCAATGGAAGTGGTGCGAATTGCGTACTGAGACCATGCCGTTATAATTCCATAGTAAAGCACCAGTAATGTTTGGTTGCAAACTACCATGATAACCGTTGCAAATGACCATACGTTGCGTCTACAACTGCCCATCGGGTTGTTTTGACTATTTGTTCAGAGAAACCTTGATGTCATGTTATGCCCTTGCCATGTTTGCTTTGCTAACTCAGTTAGCTCTTGAATCCCCTGATCTACCGTAACATTGAGAATTCTTACCCTGGAATTTGTTGATTCTTTTCCGGGCTTAGGCCCATGTGACGAATCGGGAAAGAAGCGAACATAATGTCGATGTCTGGAAAAATACAACGCAGACTAAGACGAAAAGGAAGATGAAATGGGAGGGACAACTTTGATGGGATATAGAAGTGAAGACATGAAGGATACTACACATTCATCTCAATGGAAGAAACTGATGGCAAAAATTTGCTCTCTGTTTCAAGATGCACTTATTGAATACACAAACATACTTGTACATGTGAGTTAGTCGCTATCGTTGAGAAACGTATTTACATACTTGAAATGAAATTCACGACTATCTTTTAACCCATTCCCTGCGAGAAAAAAGTTTCTGGATTTTTGTGAAACTGAAATTATATAGTCATTAGGTGTATTTGCAGTGGTTATAGAGAAAAAGGATCTTAAATAGTTCCCCCCCTGACGAAGATACTCAAGATAGTCAAGATCCGAAAAAAACTGATTTATTTTTATTATGTAAGATATAAGCTGGTACCATATGGTACCGCTAAAAGAGAATGTTTTTGCTGAAAACTGAGGGCAACTGAACATACATGAACATTTAGAAGCTGCCGTTTCTAAAAATATTCTCTAAATAAAAACATCTGAGTCTCTAATTTAATTTTAATATGAAGAAAACCGTGAAAACAAATTAAAATCGATGCTACCGTTTTATACCGCTTGTTCTTTGAGGGGTGTAAAATATTTTTCAAATAGCTTAAATAAATCGTCAAAGTATTTGAAAGTAGTGCTTAATAAGCTATGTCGTTTATAACTAAGATAAAATGGCCAGAAGATTAGAGCTTAGGATTTATCTTTTACCGTACCGTTTTCTTTGAATTAAATTGAACGAGTCACGCATGTTTTCCTAACGTCTGGACTTGTATTCTGTCTGTCAGCATTCCCAATATTTCCTGTAACTATTACAAGCTTCACGAAATAACACTCTTAGCAAAATTTTGCCTTTTATTACCTACAGTCTTGTACGACATAAACTACACTTTGTAATCTTCATGGCCATAACCTTCGTTACATTACATTCGTAATAGAATTTTGACAACGATTATGTCAAGCACCATCATGTTGCAATCTATTCAACTTAATTTTTTTCGTTAGAACTTTTATTACATTCACCACGTGGTGAACATAACTATTCAGTATTTGTCAGGTATTTGTTAAACTATTTTCACTAGTTTTTGAAAACTAGTCCGACAGAACTAATTACAAGGAAAATATTCATTTCCATGAGCAAGAAAAGATACAATTTCATTTGTTTTTCACTGTCTAGTTCATTTGAAATTTAAATATGGCTGATAATTTATTTTATCTTTCGAAAATTTATTGCAGAAAAAAGTTACGAGATTATACAAGTGGATTTTTATTTGCATAATTAAAATCGGTGGCAAAAATAAAAACATTCAGATCATGAGCAGCGTGAGTTACGCCTACAAGATTATTTTAATGAATGTGCAATTAAAATAGAGTTAAAAGAAAAGCTGTTATAACTGACAATTAAATCGACGCTTTATCTTTAAATTATATTCATTTCCAGTAAACCAAATCGGTATTTTTTGTCCATTGAAATTAAAAATTTAGTATACACATTTGAGCAGTTTTTCTCATTTTAAGAAAATAATTTAGAAATATTCTTTGTCTAATGATTTTCTAGAACATCATTGAAAACAGAAAACAATTAATTAAAAAAAGCCGAACTTGACTAAAAACGTATATCAAATAGTAACTGTAAAATATGTGCTCAATACGTGCTCAACAAAAATTCTAAGGTTAGAGAAGCATGAACTTTAACATTACAAATATAATGTGTTACAAAGACATACTCATTAGAAAACTTCCCAATTAGAGCTATTTAACTTTATGAAACATCATCGCATACAAGGTGAACAAAAATTGATCATGATACCATGAAACTATCAGTAAATGTTCAATGTCTACATATAACGCATCTTATTTCCTCAGAAATTAATTGCTGAACCCAATATGAAAGTACTTTCAGAAATTGTGCACATAGAAAAAATCTGTGAACAAAAATGCTAAATCTTACCTGACAATCCATTGAATAAAATCCTAATGAATAATCTGATTTTTGGGTATCTTACTGAATTGCGCAGCTTTTTTCTGCACAATTGGCATCATTACGAAAATTTAAGCAGGTTTGAGCTCGGCCAGCAGAGAGCTCGTAGATTCCGCAGATAGACATTACAGGTATAAATCATGCTACTAAGAAGTGTTAAGACTGGAATTACGGTCCATGTAATCTATCCTTGCATCAATCATTTAGCATATCTTCATTCGCATTACAGCTGATTGGGCAAAGGTGATCTATGAATGCTTGTGATAAAGCCGGCTTTGGACATAGATACGAGAAAGGGGGAATCTTGAAAGCCCTAGCGGTCATCGAGAGCTAAAATTGCTGGTGGATGTGAAGGTAAAAAGACCATTAACAATATCCAAGAGCTTTTGATGTACAGAGAAAGTGAATGGAAAACCGTAGAACGAACGCCGTAACTTTGATTTTGTCTCTACGTAAAACATTATCTCCCTCATGCCTTTGTACTTAGATGAATGCTGTTGTCTAAAACATGTAAATCAAAATCAATTTCTACGAGCACCATCTCTTTCTGTTGATATTCACATTTGACTTATCATATTTCCCTGTAAACTATAACGATTGAATATACTGATAAAATGAGATTTGTCTTCTTCAAGCGCGCGAACGATTTGTTGAAAACGTCAGCATATGGGAACACAGCCTTATCTGGTCTCTACACTTCGACCAACCAAGTGGTTCGCCGAATATTTTTGTAATAAATATTCAGGAACTATACTTCAAAGCAATTTGAATAGATATTCGTTTGAAGGGCGAGCTTTCGGTAAAGATCATAGCAAGATGAGAAAACAGAGAGCTCGGTGGTTCTCTACTGAATTTCAATTGCGTCGAGACTTATTACCGGTGCCTTTGAACAAGCTTCAAACAAAACCACGGATTGTTTCTCAGGCAAAGCGGGGGAGAAGACTTCGCTGTAGGCTGATGTTCTCCCATTTGTCTCTTTGACGCATGCAAACCTTGCAAAGCCATCGAAAATATTTGCTACCGGGGCCAGCTAGACCAAACTGATGTGTATGGTTTAGAAGAAATTTTCTGACGCTACCAATTTAAGTGTTAAGAGGTGCTGATTGAGCAGCAGGTTCGTCTTTTATTTTCTAACGGGCTGCATTTTTAGAAGGTATGCAAATTGAAAACTTTTATCACACAGCCATGACAAAGTTCAGGTATGCTGAAACCATCGTACACTACTTCTCTAACATCCAAAACCTGCTTAGCAATAGTCAGATCAGTGTTGTAGATGCGGATGATTGTTTAAGGAGACTGCGAACGGTAATTACAGTCATCCATCAGTATTCAAAGACGCAAAATCTTAATCTGGCAAGTCTTTGGACGAACGCGAAAAGAAAACAAGCGGGAGCCATTTAGGTGTATAGAAGTCCAGGTTCTTTTCAGGCGGCCACTACTGTAACGAAACTATCCGGCAGTGAGCCGGACTGGTATATTCAGCGGGGTAATAGAGAGTAATTGCGTCTTTAAGAGCGCTTCTTTGTACGTCGCCCACATTTACGGTGAACTTTGATCTTACCTGAAAATGAACGATGTTGTCTGCCTCTATTCAGATTTACAAACAGTGGGGCTCGATCCGGCTCTCGCCGGTGGAATTTAGTTAGTTTTTTCTGCCTAAGAGGCGAAAGGTTGGTTCAGTGACTCATACGATGGGTTGAACAGATTGTTCTACAGCATCGTTAGATTGCCTGTCATGAGTCGCTTAACGTAAGAAGATTTGCGATCATGTCGAGCACGCGTTATCGTGTCATAGTACAATGAGAAAATGGTTAGGCATGAGAAATATATTTTAGAGTCAACTAACTTATGCTAGACAATCTTGTTTTACATCATTCAAGACTGAAAATTGAAGTCTTGAGAAAATTAAATGCATCATTGTTGTGATCGCTGGTCGTTTTAAATAATGCAAACAAATTTAGGCTAATTGACTTTGTTGAGTTGGAACATTGGGGTGCAAGTCCATTTTAATCTCTATTGTGGAGAGGTATTTGGTACGAATATGATTATATAATATATATGACGTCACGAATATGAAGAATATATGATATGACTTCACAGTTGTGTAATTGACTAAGTTAGTCATATCAGCGTTCTAAAGCATTATAATATTAACTTACTACTCGTATTAACTTACACTAGAAAAATTATTTAATGACTAGTTTAAATTGATGAAATTGATACATGAATAAAGTTACGGTAATTAAATTTTGCAATTAGTTTACGCTATCAGAACAAAATAAATTCCTGCAGTAAGTTCGATTCAAAAAAATAAACTCAGAATTTTCGTTGAAGCCAAGATGCGTAAACGAACTCGATTTTTTCAACTAATTTTCGCTCATTTTCTCTCCCATGTTGGAATAAGAAACCATCAGATGGACGTAGATGGCTTTATTTTATGGTATTTTTTAGCCAAGCTTCTGCCTTAGAATATTTCAATATTTTGGTTCCACTTTACATTATACAATTCAAACCTCTTTTAATTAATACAAAATCAACATCAGTGTCACTAATTGTTTTGAAAATAATTTTTAAAATTTCATTGGTGCATCTGGATACATGACTAGTGATGGATAAATGACACTTTTGTTCATTTATCCATCGCTACACTTGTGATTGAGAATGATGCAAATTGGATCGAAATGCTCGATATTTTTATCAACTATCAGTCTTTACTTATTTTATCAACAGTAGTCAATTTGTTTTGTTTTCTTTCACGGTAAATCTTTGTCGAAATGAAAACTTTGCTGTCTGTCAGTGACACACGCACTAACACCAAAATAATATAAATACGGCATATACTAAAAATTTTTGTATTATCAAAATGATATAAATATAGTATCTACTTTATATATCTTTTGTATCGAAATGAAATGAATGTGGTGTTTCTTATATATTTCTTTAGTTTTAAAACGATATTAATACGGTATCTACTATATATTTCTTTACTATCAATATGATATAGATATACTGCATCTACTCTATTTTTCTCGACTATCAAAATAATATAACTATGACATTCACTTTACATATCTTTTGTCTCGAAACGAAATAAATATGGCGCCTCCTATACATTTCTTCAGCTTCAAAACGTTATAAATATAACATCTACTGTATATTTCTTGAGTAGATCTGGATCAAAGCAAAAATGTCCAAGCGTAGAATCTGATCCAGTTTTCGATAACCCTGACAATTGAACCGACCAGCTGGTAGGAACGAGCGGATGCTTGAGCAAGGCTTGGTTTAATACGAGTTCGTCACGATCACGCTGCCAGAATGCGAGAAACTGCTTCTATTTTCATCTGAAAAACCGGAATTACGATGCAACTACGAGTTGTTTACTCACAATTAAGATATTCTCATGGTGAAGTAAGACGTACATTTGTGTTTTTCAACTGGGCCATGTTTATCTTCTCTGCATCTTTTTGTTAATATCGGGTAGTAGAGTATGTTTTTGAAATGTTCTAATGAAGAGAACCAAGCACGAGTCTATTTTAAAGAGTTTTATGTTATTTAGGCTGACGTACGAGAGTGTTTTCGTGCAAGATTTTTCAAAAAAATTTCCGTGAAATATATATTTAATGAAATTTCAGCGTATACTGAATTATTGAAGTCGTACAATGAAACTTTAGACGACTTTCAAATTTCTTCTTAGAGAGAAACTTGGAAATATTTCTAGAGTTAAAATACAAATTTTTTTGCAGGTCTACTGATTTTTAGTGATGTGACGCTAAATTGTTACTCTGTTAATTTAACAATTTTTACAAATTTATTTAATAAATTTTGGCACATTTATTTTCTGTGCTCATTATCATGCATGAAGTGAAAAAGAAAACAGTGGACAATCTGTAGAAGCGTGTACATCTCCTATTATATATTTAAAAATGTATACCGGCATTGTTTGTCGGCAATAAAAGCAAGTTTTAATTTATAATATCCATGACGAAAAATACTCATGAACTTGCACCTGCTCCATGCTATGCACATAATCCAGAAGTAACATTTTTAAAATCCCTTCACGTTTACATCTGTTCGTTTCTCAAGATGTTCGCTTGTCATACAACAGTGTATGTAGCTCGTTCACCAAATGCACTTAGAAATCACTTAACACAGTTCCAGGCCGGTACGTTTATTACACTTGCATGTACTGCACACTCTCAAGCTCAGAAAAAGAGGACCATCAAATGCAAAGCTCACGGGCGTTGTTAAAATGCTTTGAACCTTTGAATCGTTAATTCCCAGTGCTCTTAAAAGGGTCAAAGTGACCCACAGTTTGAACGCCATTTGTGAGCTAATGCAAAGTTTTCTGTGGTGCAATTTTTTTCGATGAGAAGAGCGGTCGTGGTACTTTATTGCAGAAGTTCAGCAAGCAAGTCAAGTCTGTTCCACCCATCGACGAATGATGGATTTCTTCTGGCTGAGTTATTTGCTAATTGAGCGCGTTTCCAATTGATGGCTCATTTCGAGAACTTAACAAGATGATGAATTGAGAAGCCATGAAAGCGCCCATGTAATTGTCATGAGAAATAATTGATTGGAAACTTGCGATGAATATTTCGAGTAGCGGGCTGAGCCGTTTTCGTCTTCAGTTAGATTATTTTTATGCCTTCTGGAGATCCCAAGTCACTCACTTGTACAGAAGTGGCGAGTTTCCTTCATGCCTTTGTGTTCTATGCTGTTAACTCCAGGCTACTTCACTCAGTTCACAGAATTAATTATAGGTTCATGAAATAACACTATTTAAGTTGAGCGTTCTAGTCACAGCAAAACGTTGTTTTCAGATATATAAAGTGATTGGTTTTGTGTGCTAATCAAAGCTTAATAAATTTCAAGCAAAATTTGTGTGGCATCAAAAAGAATTAAATTCAGCTTTCGACTAAGAAACTGGTTGCTTTTCCACAAAAAATGTTTCAATATTTACTCAAGTTCATGCGCTTATATCTTATGAAAAAATTGAAACATTTTTCGGCAAAGATTTCTTAATATAGAAAACGAGCAAACTAATAAATTTGAGCTTCAGGAACAGGTACTTCTGTAACTCAAAATATGATACTTGCTCCTGTGTGTGGCGTTCCTAAAATACGACTAGAATTACTGTTATTTCACGTAAAACATAAAACATTATAGTGCTCATGATACTCTGCCAAAAGATATAAGGTACGAATCAGTTTTTTTTACTGTAGCTCCAAAGATTTCTTAGCCTTAAAGTTTTAATAAAAATTGATACATTTTTCTCAAGTTTTGTCAGGGAAGGACGAAACTTAATTTATATTTACCCATCTTTTACGCTCAGATTTAATAACCATTGCACAATTTTCAGGCATTCTTTCCTGGCACGAAGAAGCATACTTTCAGGTAAAAATATTAGGGAATTATTTGATCGAAAAATGACAGTAACCTTGCACCAAGCTCATCTCTCCTTCCGACCAAGCGCAGCTAATCGCTGTTATCTACATTGCTTCTTTTTTACGTAATAAGCTTCACGCAATCGAGGAAGACGCTCCAATCTTTCGATTAATCTGAAGCCTTAAGTTTTGAAATCATGGCTGCTGTCATCGCTGAATTTAATAATGAGACAAGCTTTATATTTTCTCCCTCTAGGCATGCGGTGATGCCTGGATGCTACATACGAAATCGTATCTAGAGAAGTTTTTATGTTTTGCAGTACTTCAATTTCTTAGCAATCCTAGCAACTGATCTGGAATTCCGTTTCTTTGCTTGGTTCCCATTAAAAATATTCTATTTAAAAAGGCATAAAGTTAATTGCCTTACGGTTTGTGTGGCAGGAGAAACATATTACTACTGTGCTTCAAAATTATTTTGAATTATTTGTCGCGAGTCTTTTGTAATTGTAATTGAAAGTATGTGCTAAAGTAGCATCTATGAAATATTGTAACTTATTTCTGTAAAAATGGGTGCTTAAGATCGTTGGGACTATCATAATGTAAGTTGAAACCTCAGAAAAAGAATTTAGTTGGTCAAAATACATGCTAAACACAATTTAAAATCAATTAGGAAGCGTCAGGGCTTTCTCCAATCGATTTTCATAATTTACTGAAGTAAGGAATAAAATCTCACACCTACTTAAATCGTAGTTGTCATACTTTCAGTGAATGATCAAAGCTAGTAAAATGAGTACAAATGAAATTATTCTCCTGTGAAATCTGTACGATGGCATGAAAGCATATGGGGAACATGGAACAGAATTGCGCAAAACGGACACTTTTTTGGCAAGGAAGTTAGCGTGCTCAGAAGCACTAAACGTTGTAGCCAGCAACCATCTCATTCTTGTTCTTCAAAGTCATTACTGTTATCAGCTGGGCTGCCAATAACGTATTGGATAGCAAGGCTCAGACTTTAAGCCTTCGAACGCTAAACATTCTCCCCATGTTGCGGTATCAGATGAAGACGTCAGGTGCAGGTTGATGCGATGATAGCGAATAGCTTCGATAGTTCATTCAGTTTAAGCAATGTGATCACTCGATTAAAAAGGGTTTTCTGATATCAGTTTTTATTAATTAAGGTATTTTTACTTCATGAAATTTTTCCTCTTAAAGGAAGTTTCTGTTGAGCAAGGTATTCCTAAATTCTGGCATTATCAGTTCGGTTTGATCAATTTCCTTAGTGTGAAGCCAAGGAAAATGTTTCGTATTTCAGCTAAAGAAAATTAGCTATAAAATAAACTGTTTCACAAGGTAGAAAAATGGAATGTCTTCTCATATTATAATAAATGTGCTACGTTCTGCATTAACTGCCGTAAAAGTCCAGAGTATAAAAATTCTATAGCTGGCTCTAAATAGGGAGAAATAATTAAGCTACCCTCATTTTGCAGCAAATTTTCGGCTTAATTAAGATATTCCACTAGTTGAGTGGAATACTTTTTGCGAACTGTTTCCCGTATTGAATTGTACGTCGGAGGGAGCCATTAGCGAAGGATAGTTAAAGAACTATAGTGTAGGAGCATCACCGCATCAATATGGCTAATGCACGACTTTTGAAAGAGAACACGATGTTTTCGTTAATAAAGTAACCAAAATGAGTACATCCCATGCAATGCAGCCCTCAGTAATCGTTACAGTCACTGAACGTAACAGTGCCAACAGATAACCTGCAAGTACAACAGCGGAACCACTGCAGAACCGACGGCAGTGGAGCGTAGTTCGGATAAACGCCTGGTGATCTTTTTATCTTTTCCAACTTGACTCATCTTGGTCTTAAATATGCGAAAAGTATAGGTATCTGTGCACTGACAGGATATTACTTCGCTAATTACTGTCGAAACTTTCTTAAAAGTCTTTGACACGCAAGCTGCCTCTGCGCACGCGTTGCCACCGCAGCCAAATGCACTACAGTCGTTAAGGCACTGTTTCGAGCTTTAGGTTTAAATTGGCTTGCATAATTGATGTAGATGGAAATGATGTAGATAGCTAGGTAGATGAAAATTATGTATGTTGGTAGGTGTATGGAACTTATGAAGATAACTAGCTGAATTGAAATAATGTATATAGCTAAGTAGATGAAAATGATGCAGATAGCTAGGTGGATGGAAATGATGAATATAGCTAGGTAGATGGAAATGATGAATATAGCTAGGTAGATGGAAATGATGTAGATAGTTAGGTGGATGGAAATGATGCAGATAGCTAGATGGATGGATATGAGGCAGATGGCTAGGTGGATGGAAATGTAGTCAAAATAGGTTAGGTATAATAGAACAGACAATAGTTTTTCTTAATTTAGAAATTGTCTCAATACATCCTAGAGTTTTTATCATATTGTTTATGTTTTAATGGAATCTACAGTAGATAATCTTTAGAGACGAATACTTCTGTGTACTTTTGCATGTTGATTAACTTCTGTAATTTTCATTTCTTCGCAATTTTCCTCACATAATTCTTCAACAAACAAAATCAGTCTGTCAATACGTACGTACTCAATAACATCAGTTTATGATCATTACTAATTAAATTGATTAGTTAGGGAATTAATAAACGATACATTGTTACATAAATTAATTTAACATCATTTTTTCCCCTAATCATCCGTATTGCATTTTTGACGTTTCAAAAACAAGTGTCTGTTGTACGAAAATTTTAAACAGAAAGTGCATGATCCAAAAGATTCATTCAATTTTCAAATAAATATAAATGGAAGTATGGAATTCGTTTTGAATTTGTCCTCTAATAATGCACACCAGCATTAATTTCAATTTAAGAAGCGTCAATAAAATTCCCATTGAAGAGAAAAATAAGAGAGGAAAATTTAACAGAAATTGTCAAGAGAATTTAAAGCATGAGGAAAATTAATATTACTTTAATATTCATACAATGAACTTTTGCAACCGTGTTAACCTGTTTCAAAATCATTAAATTAAAATTCTTCTTGCATCTGACTGCCTCAGAGCCCTTGTCTGTTATTTGAATCTTGCCAAAGCAGCAATGAGACTGTTTTTTGATTATACAAGCTATTGTCTTTGGTGAAATAATTAAGTTTATTTTATTGAACATCAGTGAAGTCCTGGACAAATTTGTTTCTGTACTACACTGGCACAACTCGTGAGAGATGAATTTATAGACGTCCACCAGTCACGTTTTGTGATAACCGTACTTTGTCTTCTCTCAGAAGTCGTGATGCCATGGTTATAATCGAACGAATCTTCAGTTTCTCCAAATGAAAACTATGAAATTTAGGTAAATATTGTTCTTATTTTAGTATGTACTTGAAGGTGAGAACATTGCAATGAGGAGGTCAATGAGGAAACAGTTTTCAATAAAATGGTTCATCAGCACTTCATTTTAGTTCCTCAGAAATATATCACCGATAAGCTTTGAGCTAAATAAAAAAGAAAACTTACTGCTTTCTTTTTAGCTGCATCTTTCCAAGAAAACATGGCTTGCACTGAAATTATTTTTCGGAAGATATTATGAATTGTTCTAGATTTTTTCTACTGAACGTAATTAACAATTTATTTTACAATGCTCATTTTTATCCGTGAATCAACCATTAAGAGCAATTTGTCTTCTTCTGTGATATTGAAATAATGTGGACGGCAAAACAGTCATGGAACTTAGAATCTTCACACTAATTTTCGCTAAAGTTTACCGAGGCAACCAATAAGACATACATGACATCAGCACTTGAAAACGTCTAAGTCAATTCATGAGAGATCCTCAACGTCGAGCTCCGACGCTGAGTTAGTTAAGAAATGTGTAGGCGCAGCTGCACCTGTCAAGACCACTGCTCGGCTGAGTTGCTAACCAGGGAAAGACTTTGCGAGTCAACATCAGTTCACCAGTTTTTTAACGTAAGTCATTAAAAATCAATTCAAATTGTACACAAGTTCCTTTGACCTAAGTCACTGATAATCAACTCAAGGTGTACACCAGTTTCTGTGACTTAAGTCATTGAAAATCAACTAAAATTGTACACAAGTTCCTTTGACCTAAGTCACTGATAATCAACTTAAGGTGTACACCAGTTTCTGTGACTTAAGTCACTGAGAATCAACTCAAAACACGCACCTTTCATTCACGTAAATCGACGTGAAGCATCGTAGCCATTGCATACAGTTGTGAAGGTCTTATCGTTTTTTAATTCGAGCCTAAATGTTGTATTGGAGTAGAATCAGTCATTAGATTCATTTCTGCAGCTTCGTTGATTTTGGGCTTCAAATTGATCTGAATATTCTTATGGTAGAGTTGTGCTACACTCGCCGTAATATCGAATCCCTTCAGAATAAAAGTCATTGTGACATCACGTTATTTTCGAGAACCGGTCGCGGTGGCATCGAGTCTGGAGAATAAGTTGTCGTGACATCCAATCAGCTTGATGAATCCGCCGTTATAACATCTAATTAGTTTGATGAACCAGCCGTTATAACATCGAATCGCTTATTAGGATCAGTCTCTATGACATCGAGTCACTTTGGAGGGCCAATCATTGTGACATCGAGACACTTTGAAGGGCCAGCCGTTGTGACATCGAGTCAGTCGGGAAGGTTGGGCAGGTCTCGGTAATCTTGTGGCCGAGTTGCACGCCCTGACGACGACTCCAATTAATCGTCTAGCGAAGGCCTGAGTTTCGAGTGCATTGGGTGCGCATTAGGAGACACTATCGCGCCAACCATCTTACCTACGCCAGCCAATTTACGATTCGAAACTGCCGGGCCATTGTCGTACCATCAACAAATTTACTGTCAGTTTTGCCTTCAGCTTGGCTACGCGGAATGTGCACATCATCACCAACTTACTTTATGAGGATGATTAGTACATGATCGAAGAAAGGAATTAGAATGGATGTGGAGAAATAGAGACAGCTTTACTATAAGCTCGATGCTTTTGGGATGAACTAAATTGGCATCTGTCCGCAAAAGTGTTCTCGGAATGTCTTTTTTCATACATTGAATGTGAGTAATATCCAGTTCCAAACAATGAACCTCAATTAGAGTTGAACTTTCCACTATTCAACACCGCGTTTAAAAGAAGTTTCATTTTCAGGTGCCATTTAAAAGTAGAATGATTGCATGTCTCCCCTCAGAGAAAACACAGCTGAAAAATTAATTCACTGAGAAATTTCGAATAGGATCGTTTTTTTTATTAGAGTGTAATGTGTAAAAGCCTTCGATTTGAAAGACAGGAAAAAATTCATTGGTCGGTCTTCGATTCACTTTCACGCCTTTCATCACTTTCGCATTGATTCGTCATCAAAGAGGATTGAGATTTTTCGTGTTCTGGCGAGGCGAAAACATCGATCAGCAAAGAATAAATATTGAATCTGAGTTCAGTATTGTCTTGGTCACATGTCAATTACCTGCGAAGCTTTTGAAAGCCTGCTGAGGGTTGTTTTTTCTAACATTTTTTGGTTCTTTCATTCAGCACTGGCCCAACCAGTAAACAATGGCCCCTGATGGACTCTGACACTCGATCTGCAATCTCTCAACAAAAATTTTAATTTCTCTGCTCTATTATACATTCCTAAAGAACTATTTAGGTTGGTTCAGTCTGCCATGAAGGGTGTCGATTTTAATGCTTTGTAGTGAACTTTGACCTTCGTCTTATTGCATAAACTTCGCAAAGTTCATGTGACGTAACTTCCACAATCAAAGTTAAGTGGTAGTAGCCTCATGAATCTATAGTTTTGAGTTCATAATTTTCCAATCACTTTGCAATTAATTTAGATTCAAGAATTAGCGTTTTGATGTTTGTCATCGAATTTGCCATGACCTTCAAGATAAAAGTAAAGATTTTTCTAATACAAAAGTAAAAACTTCATTAATGCGTATCATTTTTCCCGCTCCAGTTAATAAACAATAGTGAAAATTAATTTTTGCATTAATTAATTGGTAGTTCAGAAACACTACCTGAAAGTTTATCTTGATTATAAAACTATTTTAATAATTTTTTTTCTCAAATTGATGAGCGAATGAAATTACTTGTTATCAACATTTTAATTATCCTTTGCTTTTGAAAAGGGGAAATAAGCAGATACGTAGCTATATATCGTAGATAATCTTAACTCATGGCAGTTCGGATTAATATGATGCAAACTGTGAAGTTATTTCGGTTGTAGCAACATTTCATCGTATTATCACAGATTTAGCATTGCTTGATCATAGGAATTAATACATAATACCAGTCTCACCTAATAATCACGACTCACCAATTATTGGATATATATTGCAGAACTTCAACTTGTGCTACAGATCTACTCATATTTGTGTGGTGATCAACCTACATCTGTAGGTGAATTAGCTTCGCCAATAACTTTTTAAATATGGCCCGTAACGAAGGTTTTATTCAGAAGTCTAATCTATTATTCAAAAATATTAATTGGAAAAGTGTTTCTCTGACTGCTTCGGAGCATTTTAAAATATGTTTTGTGATTACAAATACAAAATGATGAATTCGACTTATAAGGGTGCAATGTGAGTTCGAGTACCCTTATAAATTACACTAACTAATTAACAACTTATACAGGTCTGAGTACCTGTAAATTATACTAAATTTCATGCAAGTTGACTCGTGCAAACAAAGTTCTTGCGCAGGTATCAATATTACAATACAATATTAATCGGCGTACCGTTTTATGTTTACATGAATGTTTTTAATCCCATAATACAAAGTATTTATTACTCCTGAAGAATAACATGTTTTATTAGTTTGTCAGGGATCTAACGGCCTCATAGATTCATCGAAATATATGAATTTGTAAAACGCGTTATAATTTTAAAAGACTTCCAGTGTTTAACAATATGCTTAATTAGCATCAACGTAAGGGTTTTGAATTACTTTTTTTTGAAAGTTTTTTTTCACGTGCAGTTCATTTTCTCGTTGCAATGGTTCAAACCAGCAACTGTATTTTGTGCATCTCAACTATATGGTACTAATATTTTCGCACTCATTTTACAAACTCGTTCTCGAAAGAAATAAATTGGTCCAGTCCTACTGGAGCGGGATCTTAAGATACGACTCCCCAAATTCATCCATTGGCTGATCGAGGGAACGTGCCTGCTTTTATAATAGGTCTTGTTATATTTCTTGTAGCATAGAGCACAGCGATAACCACTCAGCGCAGCGTGGTTCAGCCGTGTGCTGTATCCCCCGGCGCAGACTTCAGTATTATTCCAAATTTAAAGGTTTCCTGATGCCAATCTTGAGCACAAGAAGGCACAGCAGGTTTATGAAAATATCTGATGACAAGAAGGTAGGTATAGGCGCAGGCAGGGTTAAAACAGGATCTTGGTTCGCTGGTCCAATCTGTCTATGTCAAGTGACCGACTTGAGTCTATCTAGAAAACATACGTCTGTTTTAACTGATTACTTTGATGCACTTGCTCTTTAGCTGGCTGGTTTAAACGCCTTTCCTGCATCACGGTGCATAAGTGAAACCCATCATTATTTATATATTCAATTCGTCCTGTCCATCTCTTCCTGGCCCAGGCTTATCAGATGAACGAAAACAAACAGGCGTCGTTTTGCAACCGACACTCTGTTAAGCCAAGGATCGATCCCTTGAGATCTTTTCTCACTGATTGAATGCCGTGTCGGGAACTGAAGAAACTTGGCACAAGAATTTTCGTCTCAGAAGCTGCATGGCTCGCGAGATTTTTGGGGCGATCACTATTGTCAGTAATGGGTAATTTATGATCGACTTAGAAAATAGGTTATTTATGGTTGACTTAGAAAATAAGTAATTTATGGTCGACATAGAAAATGAATTGCGAGACTAAGAGGAAATTTTTTTGTGAAACAGTGAGGGGTTTTTGTTGTTTCAATGGCCAGTGTGATCTGTAAACGAGGAAACAGTTGTAAAGTCTTCAAATAAATCGTTACACATAGAGGTACATAGATAATAATTTGTTCATTGATACAAGTACAGAAATTCTAATTTATTTAGATGTTTAAGACGCTTTTAATATTTGTGTTGAGAAGTGAGGACTTATGATGTATCCATTTACAATGATTCGTATTTGATTCCTATTTGATAAGCTTAATGTCTAAAACAATTGAAATCAGAAAAAATAGCTTTCCTGTCGAGACGAAGGATGAAAAAATTACGAAGTTGACATTTTTTCCCAACAGTCAGGGATGAAGATTTGCGAAATTATTGATTCAATGAACGTACGAGAATTCGCGATGCCAAGGAGGCACCGAAGAACAAATTCCATGACACAGAGAGTTAAAAACTACTGATCTACAAAGATTACGCCAGCAGTAAAATTTTGTAGTTTTAAGAACTACTGGCTCCCATAGATTGCAACGTTATCTATGGTCTTTGAGACTGAGAAATACTGATGAAAATGGATGACACCAACTGCTAAGGCCTTTGGAAGGACGAACCACTGAAACATATATGTATGTAGGCTTCACAACGTGCAATGACTCTTGATAGAACTACGTATGAAGTTAGACAGCACCATCTACAAAGGTCCTTAGTATTACGAACTACAAAATCATATAAGCATCAAAACCACTTGATGCTTCTAATTTCTGAACCCTATAAACTAATGCAACGGCACTTGGAATAACAACCACTGATCCGTATGGACTGCAGCACACACGAGTACTCTTGGTATTAAAATATACTTATCCTTATAGACTACACCACCAGTATTGCCAGTGAGTACATGCTTTCTAGACTGGAAGATAAACATAGTGAGACCATATTCTACTGATGGCATGAAGTGACTCTTACAAGACTCTTACGTGCAAAGAGCAAAGGACCTAACCTTGCGAATAAGGCGTTTCATTTAACATGGAATTATGAAAGTATTTGAATAATTTCGTACGCCTGCACCACGCTAAGCCATGTCTTAGGTAGGTTAAGAGCTATTTAAAGGCAGTTCAACAACACACCCGATCTTTGGAGTTGTGTGAGGCAAGCTGGCTGGCAGGCCTTTTGAAATGTGTGCTGGTGCAGCGCACAGATCAGGCTTCGATGCTTCAGTGTGTTGCCGCTACAGTTATTGCACTTCCTAAACTTGTGAATCCATTAACATGGACGCCGCACTTTGCCAGAACCGGTGACTTACCTTGCAGACTAATTTTGGCAGCGCGCGCCAAACTTGAATTTCCGCACTAAAATCCATACGACGAAAGTAGGAGGCGGTGCTGAGTAACGTCAGGCATTGCGCAGAAAGCTGTTTTTATTCTTATTCTTTCGATGAAGGACGAGGCGCTGTACACACAGCAGTGTCAGAATCGAAGTGAGAGCAGCGATTCAGCATTCCATTCAATGGCCCTTCGAGTGCCTAATCTCCTAAAGCGAAAAGTGAACGAAAGTACCGGAGAAATTATTACTATTCCTTGATTCTATTTACGAACTTGCACTTTAGAGGACAAAAAACACGTAGAGGGGCCTACTTTTTCACGCTTAAGTGTTATTTTTACGCTCCATTGACGAGCGTAAACGATCTTCTGTAAAATTGAGAGACTCGCTCAAGCGTGAGCCACATAGTCGCTCATCTGCCTGACCCACTGCCAACGACCCGCAGTTTTACTTTTACCTTCATTTCATAAGCGCTAGCTCCTATGACTCAATTCTGTAAAGAATTTTTGAACCATGACTCCCATTTCTTCACCTTCCATGCTCAGAACCAACAGGTTCTTTTGGAAGACGTATTAAAAGTCATAGGGCATTCGTGAGCCTCCTGCGTTCTGTTCTCCAAGTGCAAGGATAAACACGGCCCAAATTATTAGGTCGTACTGTTTATTGTATTAGCTTCTAATACAGAGAAACACTTCAGCCCTCACCCGGGTTATAGAGGAAAAAACGCCCTACATTATAAGTGAGCTTAAATGATGCTAGAAACTTTCTACGGACCATCCCAAGCCTCTCTGAAGCAACTCTAATGGTATTCATGGTAAAAGTTTAGCATAACATTAATAGCATTATGAGTTCTAATTACCATATGAGTTTCAGGCGAGCATTTAGAGTCACAATAACAATCGGGTTTGTAATTTTACGACCAAGGCTATTGCCGGGGCGACCGTTCATTGCCATTGGTGAGGGAGACTCATGTATGTATGTGATGTTCGAATCCAAGTGCAATTGTATCTTGACACCAGGTATTACTTTATAGCAAGTGTCACTGCTTAGTGATTCTTTCTGTAATTGAAAACAAATCTATGCAATTTTGAAGCTATGGCTGAACTGACAGTTCATTTTCATGCGACAGAAGTGCTATTTAATGTGATGCCTTAGTGCCGCATGAGTAATTTAATCATGTACGGTAATAAAAGGTAGGCATCTTTACGAGTTATATTAGTTTATTATTTATCTTATCTGATTCTAACTAAAAAGCAATGAGCATTGATTACTTTATTTCTTATACAGTAAGACCTTTTTTTGCTTCTTGTGTAAATTATAATATTTGTTAAAGTTTGTGTAACATAATTTCCGTTTATGCTTTGTTTTCATTGCCCAAATGATTCCAAAAACGAAATTTGCTTGAGCATAATTTAGTTGCAAGACTGAGAATTTCTGACCGCTTTTGTTCAAACCCGAGGCTTACACATTTCTCCATAATTATCAAGGCGTAAGAGGACTTACACCATTGGAAAATAAATCCAAACTCAGCGACAGAAAACATTTTCTTAGACCCTTGCTTAGTTTAGTGTGGAATAAAATTTGTCAACGGGGACGAGGGGAGTGCTCCATTCTAGGGTTGGATGCAAGCACGATCGTTTCTACCAGAGCATAAATGCGCCGACACTTTTCAAGTAGGACAATGGTATGACCGTCATGTGAAGAGTGCCTGCATAAATCTAGCCTGTAAGTCGTAAGGAAATTAATTTTTTTTGATGAGTATATCTGTATTTGATATATATGGAACACAAACCGTTGAAATGTACCTTTCAGAATGCAAAAATTAGTGGGAAATATTGCGGTGCCAATAAAGTAAGATTGAATTAATTTTAAACCTGTATAATTTTACATTTACGTGCCAAAAATAATTAAATTTAAAGTCTGCGATGACAATTATTCTCTATCACTATTGATTTTCTCAAAACATGTACTTTTGAAAATTTGCGACAGGTTATTTGCCTCAGGTATGTTAGCACGAAAAGGTTTCACCACCATGATTTTTTATTTAATTTAAATTATCGCTTAAGGACATTCAATTCATAAGTAAGCTAAGATTTTATTGTGAATTCTTTCAACTACATACGTACGTAATTATTTCATGATCTTATTTGTGAGCAAACTCAAGTTGTTCTAATTTTTCTCACATAACGCGTGCAAAAGACTAGTGGAAACATCGCATAACCACTAACCCACAATTTTTTTATTATTTATTCAAATTTTCAAAGTGTTGAGTTGCGTAAATTTTCTTCTCTGAACATACGCGTTTTTTATGTGTGCTCAAGAGGGGTTTTCCATGCTAGTTGCTAATTTTCACTTCTGTCTCCAACATAACTTTTTCATTTATTATATAAAATAACAATATTCAACTGACCACGCAACAACAGCACTAGTTAATAGACCAAGTAAGTACTTCATTTCAGTCCTAATAAAGAGAAGTATATTTCCAAAAACCTTATTCAATATTATATGATAAAAGTTCCAATAAATATCAATTGAAGGGAATTATTGCGTACAATATTTATTGCAATGTCAACACAAAATACTAATTCCTTTATTTTTAAATGCGCTAGTTAACTTGTAAAGTTAACAATACTATTTACTTGATTAGAACGGTAACTTCATTTTAAATTCAGAGTACTTTCGTTTAATATTCGTAATGCCTTAAGACATATACATATACTCATTTTACTGGTAGTTTCAAATAGTTCATCTCTAAAGCTACTCACCGCTCAGAATTAGCCAGATTGATGCATGAAGCTTGTTCCTTTATAAACTTAGGAAGCATTGATACGTCATGCGGTCGGTCGATTAAGGCTTAGAGTTGAGACTACAAACGCTAGTTACCAAGTCTATAATGACTCTGCTGCAACATGCGCACGGTATCACCAAAGCCGTAATTCTTCCACAGGCTGTCTGCAAGTTGGTGATAATTAGAGATAACTTTTCGTGCACGACATTTATTGATGAAAGCTTTCAAACATGGTGGATTATGAACTCTTCATGTTAATGGGAAATCAATTAGAGAGCATTAGATCCAAGACATTTTGAATAATTTCCAACAGATTTCAATTCGTTTGGCGAGTGCAGTGAGACTGCACGATTATTTCAAGTATTCGTAGAAAAAATACCATATATATCAAATACCATATATACCGTATTTCATAAATATGGTAAATTAATTTCATTACAACCAATGATTCCAAAGACTCAAATTGTTTCGTGTTGAAATCGTAAAATTATAAGTTCTACATATTTTAACTCGTAGTTCACAAAGTTAATTTAGTCGCAGTTGCGTGTCCGGATTACATCATAACATAAAGCTACATATTTCACTTGGAAATAACATGTAAATCTTATTTTACCATAACCGTACTCCTATTTTAATACAATTTTCATTTCATGATCAATTCTCTTCACACAATGTTTTGAAGCCACGTTGTGCAGTCGCTGCTATTTTCACGCTGGAAACATTTTTTTCCGTTTCAGGCCAATGTCACGTCATTAAATCTTTCATTAATTAAAATGATATAAAATAAGTCAATAAAGCGCTATGAAATAAAGAAATTTTACAAGTTTTAAAATCTTGAACATATGATTTCACATTAATAATTAAATGTCGTGCCCCATTTTGCTTGGCATATTAGAACAAGAGCCTCTCAAATTCATACCTAAAAGCATTTGACAATAGATTTTCTAAGGAAGATGAGAACTTGGCAGACAGGTCAAAGGAAGAGAGGGATGACGATCTGGAGCCTGCAGTTCTTCGTTGAAAAGTGTTGCTCGAAGCAACAGGTGGTCATAGGATTTTTCTCACTCTTATCGATCAGTTGCCTTTCCCTCTCAGTTCAAACGGCCATTCCTAACCGGGTTAAAAATTATTGAGTCGCTTTGCAAAGCGCATCAGTTCTATAAATTTACCCTCACCTTAACTATGCAGTCGCACAGTAAATGGCATTGTCCAATACGTTTGTTACAACAGGATCGGCAATGGTCATAAATATTTCCCGAAACGAAAACACTTTCAACGTGAAAATTGAGAATTATAAATAAAAATACTCTACAGATAAAGTTTGATCCTACAAACGTAAAAATTACTATGAAAAACCCTTTTCCAAATAGAAGACGAAAGTTAACTTGGAGTAAATTTCGTAGTTGTGCAGGAAACTAAACCACCTGTTCTTGAGCTAGCGGATCATCCGTTATATGGTCAGTGTCACAGAAATGATCCTGACTTGCCGTATATGAGGCACCTAGAGGTCAAACCCACCAAAAGCGTCTCACTTTAGCGAACTTTAAGACGATGAACACTTAGTCGTGAAAGTTCAACACCAGTTTTCGCCAAGGATGATCTAAGTCTGGGTGAGGTCTAAGTATTTTTTTCAGTTGTTGATGCCTGAAATGATGTTAACTGTCTTGATTTACAGCGAGAAAAATTTTGTTTTTGTTGAAAACGTTTTCTCTGCGTGTATAAATTCAGCAGAGCGAAGATTCGTTAATACAAGGGCCAAAGAAATGCCTACAGATATAAGTAGCCATTAATTTTGAGTGGCATCTGTCCCCTAGTGTACCTAATTTTCTAAAAGAAATTTTACCAAAAAATTGTTTCTTGAACTTAAAAACGAATTCCTGTACTGATTTGAACCTAAATAGAATAAAATTTGAATGAAGGAGGATTCTTAGGATATCATTAACACTTAGTTTCAACTAAATAACCAACATTTTTACTCAGTTTAACTAATTTTAATGTTCTAAATATTTTTACTAAGTGGGAGTGTTCTATACAATAGACTATACTAATATTGTTACCGAAGTCATTCTTGAACTTAGTTTTAAATTTTGCAGCCAGCCCGAATGATAAAATAAAAACAGTTAATTAAAACGTAGGAACGGATTGCTCTATGGGCAGAAATATACATGTTGCATATCATGCCGAAGTCATACTTTGCATATTGTATGTTACACGTACATTAGTAGTCAAAGATTATTTATGTATTATATCTTACGTATTGTATGTTATATGTTACATATTACGCATTATAAGTGTATTTAAATAGATTATTAGAGCTCAATAAATTGTATGCCCTTCGAAGTTTATTCTATGATATATAAATTTCACCTTCACGTCGGAATAAAATCAGAAATTACGATTCCTGATCTTAGCACTAGATTTCACCAGGAATTTTCCCGGGCTCATGCAGTCTCATGAGAGAGCAAACGAAAAGATTTCTATTATCAAGTTCACGTGGCCCTCTACGGTGCAACGAGTCAAGGCTCTGCTCATTTCGTTCTGTCATTTCTTCCATCATTGTCCTTCAATCGCAATAAATTTTATGTATGCCATTTTCGGATAGAATATTACGAAGAATGATTTGCAGATGAGCTCTATGGAAGACTACAGATGACAACGCAAATGATAAAATCTTGTCAAAATGTTTAAGACGGAGGGATGTTTCTGAGTGTAATTATGGAGCCATATTGAAAAAATTGCTGCATAAAAAGTTGCATAAATCATGCAAACGATTCATCAATAACTACCTCTAATTTTAAGGCATACGAGTCATCAATAACTACCTCTATTTTTATGTCTTTCCGCGTAAGCTCAGATATGTTATATTCTCTGAAAATATTTGTTTATTTTACTCGATCAAAAGAAGATCTTAGATGAACCCACAAAGAGCTGTGCTAATAAAGCACTAATTAATATAATTAAACATGAGAACATTGCATTAGATGGTAGAATTCCGAAAAATGAAACTTGTTTCCTGGTAGTATGAACATTGTTCTTCGTTTTAGAGTATTTCTCTTTAAACAAATAATTTGAATGAAAACTTATAAATTTTCCTTAATAATATTCCACGTGGTAGCAACAGTTTATCATACATACTAAACTATTGCTTCAACGATTCGAGAATATAATGCTAGCATATTAATAGTTTTTGGAAATGATTTATTATATACCTTAAAAATACTGAAGAACTTGAGTTTTTCAGCATCAGTGACAGCAAGCTCTTGGCTCTTAACAGCAATCTCTTACACGTTTTCTCTGACTTTGAACATGTTTTTGGAAAGAAGACCTTCAGACGTGGAAGAATAGTTGCAGTGCTGCAGTTGTGTACCTGAAGTCACCGATCTCTTCCTTTCTTTTCCTCCACCTTAGGGCTCTTCCACAAGTTGGAAGCTATCTGATCGCAACTCAGCCCTCAAAGTCAACTGAGTTGCTGTGCCATCAGATTTGCAGACTTTCCGCAGTTCTTTAAGGAGGCAGAATTTCCACGTATTTCTCAGCGCATGGCACGAGTTCGAGAAGGCTTCTGAGATAAAAATGATCCTCGTGCGCATAGAAATACGGGGTGCAGTATATTCTCGAAATGAAATGCAGCTACGGGTTTTAGAATTTTCCAACGGTAGAAGTGAACTTGTTTTTTTTCAGTGTAATTTTCAACGTAATTACATGTGATGTATGCAATTGCAGACTGTAGTCGTTCTACAAACTACAATTTTCTTCATTTTACGCAATCTTTTAAGGTTTCATGATTTTCTTCGAAGTCCAAAATATGTACAGGCACCGAAAATACCCCTTAATTTTAAAGCACACTCAGAGGCGCGACATGAAACATCGAAATGCAGTAGAAGTAAAATATTTTTACTGAAATTCAGGTTATTCATAACTCTGATCTCGCTTGAACATTTTGGAAACACATTTTTTATTAAGATAGTACATTCTTTAATGTTTTGTGATCATTACTTTGATTCTCACAACGTTTGACTATTTGACACAAAGATAAGTGTTTTCGAATTTATTGAGTCGTACTGGATACTCTAATTGGAAAAATTATTTTTTACCATTCAACTAGTGTATTTCCACATAAGGACAGTTTTTTAACTGAACGAAGTATTTCGTAAATTATCACTCGCGTTAGTGTTTTTGCTCCGTAATGTCATCCAATTTTTGAACAAACATTTAGAATGTGAGCGGAATTTTTTTTTATGTATCATACTTCGGTAACAACGATAGTCCACGTATATATTTTCCCTGGCGTTCCATGCGTTGGATACAAGCTTCACTGAAGTACCAGCGTGAGCATACATGAACATAAGAGTAAAAGTATAATCATGGGTGTAAACATTTTTTACGCCATACTTCAAAAACAATTCATGAAACTCTATGGTAGTAACTGCAGTTGCCGTATTTGACTCATTGACTTTAATAGAGTATAGTGCGAGGCAGTAAAATGTAGAGAGGGAAGGAGTCCGTGATTTCAAGCTCGAAACACAAGCTTGAAGTAACTTTGTAAATCCGTTGTGAAAAAATATGACGTTTTTTTCTCCATGTTCAGTTACAGGTCACGCAATATTTCCGAACCTCTGAAATTATTACATCTAGTTATGCTTTAAGAAACATCACTGAACTCTTTGATTAATGTCACGTGCTATATTTCTAAACTACGGTCACTTTTTGCACGATCATAAAGTACTTAACTACAATTCAAGCAATCGCTTTAACAAATCCCTCACAATCAAGTTTAACACGGCCAATGAATTAAGCTAAATACAGCAATAAGCTCTCCATGAAATCAAGTTTCCCATCATGCATCCCAGCGATCAACGCAATGAGCTTAAAATCAGCGCCATGAAGGCATCCATCGCAGAGCAGTTCGGTCTGACAAATACGAAGCTTGATTGCGCATATGATCTCTCCCTTTAGCTGCGCCATTAAATGATCATTCTAGGAAAGGTTGGCAGATTGCGACGTTTACAGACTTTAGGTTTCATTGGCAATGCGCTATTCAGAACCGTTCGATGCCCAAAGGGAGCGTTATCTCCCTGCTGCACATGTGGACTTATGAGCCATTTGGCAGAGGGTAGGACGAGTGGCATAGGGCGCCCCACGAGCAGTCGTTCTCCTGCTTTAGGGATTGAAAAGGACTTTGAACAGTTGAGAGGAGATGTCCTAGTACTTGTTTATATGTTCTAATGGGAATTTTGACAGGTAAAAAACCTCTCCTGCAATTAAAAAGCAAATGAATGTTGTCTGGCACAGCTATGGGTTATTTGATGTTATTGGTGGGTATGCAGCTGTTTTTGTGATTATTACTCGTACAGCAAGGGCTTGAGTTTTCGAACACTGGTGTTTAGATACGGCAAGAGAATGTAGGAACCTGTACAACATGCAATTGTGTTGGATATTTGAAACTTGTGCGATTTCACGATAGTATCTCAAATAGCCAGAACCTCGAAAATTATTTTGTAATTCGATTATCCATTTTCGGATTCTTAGAACAGGTAACTGAATAAATCTTCAATAATTTTGTTCAATATAATTATGTTGAGGCATGTATATCTTTCCCATGTTTATAAAACAGGAGGGCAATTACTAGCTGAAACACCACTTTGAGTCAAGACCCAATTTATGATTGTGCGGAAGAATAGAACAATAAATGAGAAGATAGAGAAAAAGTGCTTGAATAGCCAAACCAAGCAGGCAATTCAACGAATTCACAATCATTCGATATGCAGTAGCTTTAATGCGGCTTACGGCAAAAATTCTGGAATTATTATAATGTTTAATGGCGTTCATTCATATGATTCATAAATAAAAAAATTCTTATGTTGTTCAAACTAAAAGAGCAAAAAAATTTCCAATAAATGACTTACAATTCCTTCCCTCTACAACGACAGACTCATATGTATGTTCGGCAATTATTGGGATTTAGTAACAAACTCCCACATCATAAAACGAAAATATATAAAACTTCTGTTCGGTTTCCCTGCAATATTTTAGGAAGCTCGGTGGCCTATGTTATTTGCGTTAGGGAGGGTAAACAAATGGCCTATAGTCATTCACACGCAATTTCAGGTTCTATGCCAGACTGGATGTGAAAACCGAAACCAAACACAAGCTGACATTAACGCAGTCAGACTCTGCGTGACTCTTCCAGTGAGAGCCATTTGTGACTCCCTCGGCATTGTATCCAAGTTTTATGGAATCCGGTCACATTTGGCTTAGTATTTACGATTGTCGTGTGTTTATGATAAACGCCAGTCTAGGGTTGCCCAAAAGGCTATTCAGCCCCATCTGCCTTTTTGATCATCTCTGCTTTATTGCCTTTGCCTGAGAAGATTTACCCTATCGTCTGTTCTTTTTCTGGCTTGTTTCGGATCAGATGGCATGGGAAAGCTGCGCTTTGTTGTTTCGAAATATCTTCATTTGTGTGGTATATTCTAAAGAGACTACAATTTTAAAAACAATTAATATAATGATAGTGCAATTCATTGTCATTAAATTACACCAAACTCATTGCACTTGGATTGCCCAAATGGTGCGGTTGTGATCTTCACGAGTGTCCTACAAAATGTTATCAGAAAATAAACTTAAAAATTGATTGTTTGGTATCTGATCTACATCAATAGTGATAGCCAGTTTTATGCATAGCGACAAGTTACACAAAATCAAACAACGAACGGGATCTGTACAAGACGGCAGTAAACGACGACGCAGATATCTTGAAATTTGACTCGGTTTCATTACGCCCGTTTTGCATATGCTGCCTGATCGAATTTTCGTTGCATATCTTTTTAAATCCGTACTTGAACCAGTAAGGTGATAGAAACTTATGTTGTATTACAGACATTGATTGTGCACGATAAAATTCGTAAAAATTTATCTTTAGTGTTTAATGTAAATTAGATCTTAGAACTGACTGACCATTACGCTAGATAACTAAGTCTACGAAATTCTTCTAATACACTTGGTGTATTTGAAGTAAGTAAAAACATCATCAATTTAAACAGCTAAGATATGTTTTCAAAACAAGAGTTCTACTAATTTGAATCCCTTCACAATGTTATCAAATTTTTAAAGTTTCTCTGCATATTTGCATAAATGTTTCAAGGTACGGAATAAGAACAAGAGAATTCTTGTTTGTATTATAATCTACAAATGTGTTATAATCCATAAATGTGACATACATACCGAGTAAGACTCATACAGTGTCTGTTTCAAGGGTTTTTTTCTGAGCAAATGTAACTTTCAAGGGTTTAGTTTTTACTTTTTCTAAAAATGTTCATTGCTTCAGAATATTCTACGAAGGCTCCAAAAGATGTCACCTAATTGTGTCAGGACATTCAAACAATTTATTTTCAAATTTCATTTCGATTCAATCAAGAATTCTTCAAATTCGTTCACTGAACCTACAAGGGTCAATTTTAGCATTACCATCTGCTATAGCACAAATTTTTCTGTTTTTTATTCGAAAAGGATGACTAAACAAATGATTTTATTCAGAAGTACGATCTATTTTCCGTATTATTCCAGCCTCCAAAGAAATTTTACACTCCTAATTGCAAAATATGGCATAGGAAGTACTTAACAATAGGAGCGACCAGGCTTAGCTTTCGTAAGCCTCTCAGTGTAAGTCAAGCAGTCGACCCAATGTTGGGCTTGGAAAGACTTTCTTGGAGCTTAAACTCCAGTTTCTCGCGATCATAATATCGCAAACCTCCCATCATATTTGTTTACTCCTTGATCTGTTCTAGATTCTTCAAGGACTTGCTTGAAAAAGAAAGTAAATTATATCAATGGTTGAATCGAAGAGTACTATCTGTACGCGCAGTTTGAACCACAGAAAGTTAGATATTGTAAATATATCAATGCCTGCTGGAAAGTTTTATGTTTGATGTATATGAATTAATTTTCTGTACACATGTTGTTATCTATATCAGCGACATCTATCTGAGCTCATAACAAAATTGAAGTCGCTTCATTCTATTCTAGCACATTTGACTGTACGTGTATATATTTGAGCTTAAAAATCTACCTCAGGATTAGTTATTCATATTAAATTATTTCAAAATAAATTTACCATTTGTGATCATAATTTGGAAAACGTAGTATGTGGATTCCTGAGAAAAATGTCAATGTACGAAAAATGAATTAGATAGAATGAGGCGATAAGAAGTTACTTTGTTACTTTTGAGTTGGTACCCAAGTCCCATGCGGTAATTCAAGCCGCCGATGGTCGTACACAAACCGACCACGGCGACAGCGGCGTCGAACTCGGGTCTTCCCGCATCGCAAGCAGATTCGCTCACCAGTTTACTAAGCTGGTGGTGTAAGCGTGAAGACACCAAAACGCATATGATTTATGAGTTTTAGCTTCACTAAGTTCCTGGGTCATTGAGAAGATGATGCCACCCACATACATCCTTAATGGACCGAGGTTGAGGCATTCCTGTGAAAGAACTAGTGTCTTACAGCGCCAATCATGATTCATTTGAAAATATGTATAAAAACTCAACAATCAGAGATTACCAAGCTTGAGAAATAGTATGAAAAATGAAAAATTGGCTCACAGGTTCAAACAATTTGAAGATGCTGGTGAAAGTAAAAAAAAGTGTGAAAGTGTTTTTACATCTTTTGAACAGTTGAAACTGTCTTAACACGTTGAGTGCGATTGTCTAGCCGGTGCAAATCTTTACTTTGTACACACAGTCACTAGAAAGCTTTGAAAAAATTACAGAACCTAACCTGAGCGACCCACCGGTGGGTCGTATCGCACTTAACGTGTTATAGAAGACTATAAACCTAATTAAAATTAAGTCATTACTCGAGCAAAAGCATCACTATTTCTTCTTGTCTTTTTTCGCGTGCCTCATAGGCGGGCGAAAAATGTATATGTGCGAATGTACCTTTAATTCGAAGTAAAGAAAGCCCGTTAGTCATAACTCATCAGACTTTATTAAGATGTAACATAGCGTCTCCCTGCGTAATAGACTGAACTCGATGATATTTTCTCAGTCATTTGCTATCAATCTCAATTTGTAAATTACAGGCCTCCACCGACGACATGTCACCGGCACCTTTGGAACATTCCATTTCTCACTTCATAGACAAAAATGCTTTCACCAATGAGGAGCATAAGCTGTCTGTTACCGTACAAAGGGTACACCACTTTATGTTTGATATTAGGCACCATGCGCATGAGTGTTCATCATTTTCTCAAGGCAATAACTAGGCAATTATTTCTGAGGGGCGGACTAGATATCGCTCCTTGGGGAACCCCCGTACTGGTGCCAATTGAAGCCCCTGTCTCTTCGGTATATGTGGCAACCAACACGCCCTCTAGACTACCGTATCATATCACCCTCGCCTGCATGCAGCACGAGGTCCCAAGTGAATACACAAGGATGAGGCAAAGTTCTATCTGTGAAAAGCTGGGATTAAGTCAATAGAGGGAAAGTTTGATAAATATTCCATCACCTGCGTCGTATTTCATGTTCTTTTTTGCAGAATTTAGGCGACTGAATTTAAAAATTTACTCGAATTTATGAAGACATCAAACTAAATATGCTAGTTTTAAACTCGTTACAAGGAGTCGTTGGCCAATAATTAACAAAGAATCAGTGATAATTCGATCTGAGTCACTCTGAGTGCCTTACTCAAAATATATATTTTATGTTTCAATTCAGAAAAACGAACTCGTGATAGCAAGTGCTAGTAAGCCTTGACTCAGTTTGATAGTTTGTGTACAGTATGATTTGAAACGCAAGATTGGCCTCAACGCGTTTTGAAATTGAGTGAGATTATATAATTTAAGATTTAAATTGTTCAAAGTAATTTCAAGACAGTTACTTTTAACGACAAAATAACTCGCATCATTTACAAGGTTGAATGATTGAAAACTGAGTAATTTTGTGTGGTTACTAATCAAAAAAGAATTATGTACTGAAATGAAAATCAAAGAATAATCATATAAGGTTATAAATTAAAGAAATTACTCTGTTTATGATAGATTACCTTGGAGAAATGAGTAACGAAGGTTGATCTACAAATTACCGCAGTGTAACGATTGAGGAATTACGATAACGGTTTGACTATTCGGGGTTTCGTTCAAGATAGACTATAATCAAACGAAGATTAGGTAAGGTATCACTAAAATATATCCTAAGGGCAGAGAAGTCTATATCTATAGCAATAGAAGGAATAATAACAGAAACTGATCTGACTATTTGAGACTACTGAGCTAACAAAAAATTAATAATTTGCTAAATTCATCATAATCTAAAACAGAATTGACTCCTCTGAGCATCTGCCACTTCAATTATATCAAAACTTGACATTGCTCAGGCCTTCGGCTGCCATTTAGGGCTCGGACAGAAGGCAATTTTAACCACTGCCTGTATGATCAAAATAATGAATTTAATGACAGGGTTTGAGTAAATGATAGTTGCCCATTCTCAGTCTTAATGGAGTTAGAAATGAGGTTCATTTGCTCCGCAACTAATGCCCTTAGTGGAACTTAGTGGTCAGAACCAAGAGTCAATCTTTCAATTGCATTAGTTTGCGTGGATTTAGTAAGATGAAAAAACAATTTGTAAAGACATCTGCGAATGCTATTTATTGATAGAAAAGGTGAAAAAAAAGTTTTATGAGTTGGTTGAGAAGCCAGCAGAAATAGAATTTATGTTAAGTTTGGTTACAAACGATGTATAGGAACTAGGTCTTGTTAGTCAAGTTAAAAGCAAGTAAAATAAAAAATGGTTTTTGTGAATTTAGACAGAATAGGCAAGCATTCGATGCAGTTTTGTGATTCATTTTGCAATCTGGGAGAATAAACAAATCAATTTAATTCTATTTTAATCAAAAATAATTACATTTAAAGTGTATTTTAGATTGTCGTAGTAGCGAGGGGAATAATTTCAAAAACCCTTTCGAATTTCATTAGACTAAAGAAATTGATTTTGACAGCTAAGGTGAGACTAATCTGATTCTACTCGTACCTAGCGAAAAAGACAAAATTAAAAGTTAGTTTTTATTATTTCATTATCAAGTTCCAAAAGGTAGAGGAAAATGAATTCTAACGATTGGCTGAAGCGAGAAAAAAAATTGTCCTATGCGTTTAAGGAAAGATACAAAAAGAACATGAAATTTTTTTTGGATTTTCTTACTATTCATACAATACATTTGTAGTGATCTTTATGAGCAAAAGCACAAAGGATTTTGATTTTGGTCACTAACAATGCAACTCATTCATAATGGCCTTTGTAATCTAGGGGGATTTGGATTTTGGATTTGGATTTTGGTTACTAACAATGCAACACACTCGTAATGACCTTTGTGATATAAACCCGAAATGAAAAGTAAAAGCTCTTGTAGTTTCGTATTCTAAGACATGTTTGTCATTTTTGATGATGGATGAATTCATGATTTATCATCAGTACCTATAAAATTAGCTTGATTCTAGATGAAAAAAGCATCAACTGAGTAAAAAGTTATCTAAAAGATTATAAAAGCCATGTGTTCCAACAAAATAGTTCAATAAAAAATTCATAGCAAACAGTTCCACGAAACTTTTTTGTTCAGTGCAACATTGGTGCTAACTTCTGGAGTCATGGACTCAATTCTTGAAGCCTCTTTAGTGAATTAGATTTGTGATAGATGACTAGATCATTAAAATGATAATTGCTTCATATGATGGGCATTGAGGATATCATTGCAGGTCATGTATATGCCATAATTTTGGAGCGCAAAGAACGTGTACTTTCATTGTTATCAATTAAAGACAATGACAAGCAATAACGTTGCTCGTAATCTGTTCGTTATTTCTGAAGAAAAGTCATTCGAGGTCAGTTCACTTGTTAACCTCTGGTGCTGGATTCGAGGTTTTTAAAGTCGATTCATATTTAAAACTTACTTAAAAAACAAATTTGAAGGGCAGAGACCGTTAATGATCTATTTTTGTCGGATAAACACTAAAAAATCTCAAAACACTTCTTTAAGTGTCAAGGATTATTTTCTACGCTTTCCCTAACGACATTGAATGTTGATCTACATAGCAAGTACTGAAATAAATCTTTTCACGTCAATGTTGTACTGCGATTTTTACTCCCACTTAATCTTATTGATACATTACTCCCATTATACGTGATGCAGATTCTCTCTTATTAAAATATACTTTTTCGTGCAGATGGCTAACGTGATTTACGCTGCAAGCATAATCAAACGTCCTCATGAAAGCTTTCGAGAAAAGTTTTCAGCGAAACTGGTAACACCCATAAACAAACAGGCAGACAACGAATAAAATCATTACTCTGTCTATCCCTCACGCGAGGTAATAATTTTCAGAGTTATTTTGTCTACGTATGACGACCCCCAGCAGAGAAACGCACTTCAACGAGCTTGACCAGTTCTGTGAGATGGATGACCTCTAGAAACGATAAGGGCTCAGTTTATATCACACTGATGCTTCCATAGCTTGCTTACTCTTATCGGACATCAATTAACAAGTTGTTCGTGCTCCACAGCCGCGCTAGACGGCTACGCACTTTACCAGCTCAGACAGCGCACTTCCTTCACTGAAGACTACGTACTTCCTTGACTGAAGACTAGGTGATTCCTTCACTGAAGACTACGTACTTCCTTGACTGAAGACTATGTGATTCCTTGACTGAAGACTAGGTTTATTCTTTGACTGAAAACTACGCACTTCCTTCACTGAAGACTACGTACTTCCTTGACTGAAGACTAGGTGATTCCTTGGCTGAAGACTAGGTTTATTCTTTGACTGAAAACTACGTACTTCCTTCACTGAAGACTACGTACTTCCTTGACTGAAGACTAGGTGATTCCTTGACTGAAGACTAGGTTTATTCTTTGACTGAAAACTACGTACTTTCTTGACTGAAGACTACGTACTTCCTTGACTGAAGACTGCATACGTCCCGAGTTGAAGACTGCGTATTTAATAAATTGAAAAATAGGCCTCTCTAAGTAGAGTACTGTGTGCTTCCTTGCTTAAGACTACACTCACTGCTTTTGAGGAAAACTACAGATTTTCAGGCCTAAGACCAGGCACAGCTGAATTTCTTTCTTCTTTCTTGCACATGTGGTACTTTCTAGCTGAAGGCATCACGCTTCAGTGGCTGTAGTCCAAGCTCTAATGTTGCTGAAATAACTTTTTGCCAAACACTTAGCTCTTTTCTGTTGAGCAGCTGAATGCTTTCAATATACCAATTCTTATAATGAACATTCATTGTTCTTCTGAGGCTAAAGATCATTCGTTCCGTCGTGCGTGTTTTGTTCAGTTAACGGAGCTGAAGTACATTGCTCAAATCATGGTACTAAAGTACAATGTTCACTTCATTTTACTGGAGTATAATATTCAGGACACTGTTCTAAAGTGCATACCCAGCGCAACGAATACCAAAGAACACAGCCCACTGGGTGAACAAAGCTCAAAATGCACGGTGCAGGACACATAGCACGAATACTATATTGCATTAGATATACGCATGAAAAAAGTATACAAGAAATACAAGACACATGGTGCTTCGAGTATTTACCTGCCATAAATGTTTGAAAGTATGATGACGTGCTACAAATAATAATACTCTTGAAGCTCAAAACGAGTTTCTGTATTCAATTAATGATAAATCGAAGTACACATATGACAATTAAGAAGTATGACCAGGAGACTTGAATCCTATTTGGAATCGTTTGTCTAATATTTTGTGGTACAATTAATTTACGATGAGATGACTGGCGTACATCTCCAGCTACACAGCCCAGCATCTGCAGAATTGCCAGCTTATTTGCTAAGTTGTTCCAGTCAGGAAGCCTTTATTACGTCGCTTTATGAGTGTGTTAAAACGTACCCACATTTTATTGATAGTCAAACTGAAGTAACGCAGGCTTCGTTAACACACATACGCGTCAGAGCGTGTCCGTGTGCCCGACCTGCAGCCATTACGCAGACTTTTAGCAAAAAGCCGTAAAATATTCAGATTTAATGACTAGATTACTGATAACTTTATAATATCGCGATGATTATCTATCATCAAGATCACTTTTAGTTGCTCTGTAATCTGAGTGCAAGCGTGACTACTTGATGGTGCTTTCTCATTGGTCACGCGAGACTTGCTCTACGCAAATCAAATAATTATCCCACACGAGAGTCATAACTCATTACTCCCTTAAGAGCTTTTTAGTGAAATGATTGCTGAGTATCATTAGGATGAATACATGAATACATATCATAAGTTTTGCTTCACGGAATGAGGTTACAAGAGTTTTCCATTACATAAAATTATTTGTTCCATGCTTTTCAGCAAGAGTAGAATTAAATGTTACTTGATGCTCAACGTTAAGTAATTTAGCAAGGATTACTACCTAGTTTGAAATAAAATTAACCAACGAATTTCTGATCAAATCCTTACTGTGAAATAGTTTTTCGTGAATGAGGATGGAAAGAAAAAAGACTAATACGTTGTGCAGAAAAACAATGCCATAAACAATGAATTTGATCAGCATCGCAATTTTTTCGCGCCCAACAGTACGACATTAGCTGACATCCAGTTTTGCAGTTGCAAATTTAAATTTATGCTTCAAATTAATGAGTATTCTTCAAGAGTCGCATCGGAATTACAGTCATTCGTTATGTCCAGGTACGCCCGCTGGTGGAGAGCAACATGTAACGAGAATGTGATGAGCAATTATTATACTGAGGTGGGTAGTCATGCATGTATGCAGTCTCACTTTGCTCCAAATGTGATTAAATATCTTATAAATTACATGAATACGTTCGAGAATAATCGAGGGTTGAATTGTGTAGAAGATCAAGGAATTAATTGACTTTTGAAATGATGTTAAAGCGAAGACGGTTTATCATTGAAGGAAAAAATCTATTCTGTTCAAAGTTATGCTTGCCACGGAGCATTTTAATTGAATAATGTATCAGAAAGTATAAGTGTGCTTGAAAATTTGTTGCATGAGTGAGTAGGCAGGTAATTTTAGAGATTTGAAGCGTTATTTTCATTCCAAACTGAACGAGAAACAAATTTCTGTTCCAACATGTAAAAACAAAATCAGAATCGCTTTTCGATATTTCCGCTGCAAGATTTACTTTCTCTTTTGAAAGCTAATACAATTTTTCTGCCAAAATTGTTGAACATTTGAACAAAGAACATGGAAAAATTCTGAGTTTAATTCGTAGTAAATTTTGACAAATGTTTAATAAAACCTTTCATTTAAATGTTACTAAGCTATTCAAAAGTTACAAAATGTTTTTTGTTTGCTCACGAATAAACCTCATATTCAAATACGAAATATTTCTCATTTGAACGTGAATAAATCTTTCATTTGAAACGAGTACATGTTTTTAAATATGCATATATCTTTTGCATGAACGGAACTTAACCTTTTATTTAAAAGAACATGCTTTTATTTAACAATAAATAAATATTTCGTTTGAATATGAGCCATTTGGAGACCAGCATTCACGGTCAACGACCAACAAGCATTGACTGCCCGCACACAATCTATTTTTATTGCTGAAATAGCGGTAATTGCCACAGATTGTAGGTAAGTAACTTTAGTGTCAAAATATGGGTAATTATCGTGCATTGTGGGTGAGAAACTTTAGTGTTGAAATAGCGGTAATTACCGCAGATTGTGGGTAATTAACTTTAGTGTTGAAATAGCGGTAATTACCGCAGTTTATGGTTAAATTATATGAAAATTCCTGGCTAGTTTGCTCGTTTTTATCCTCACATCAACACTATGACTCACGTCATTAAATTTTGTCGATCATACATGATGTCAATACCCGAGTTTTTCACCTTCAACATCAGAATGAAACTCAAATCTAAAACTGAGTACATCATCGTTTTTACTGACGATAAAAACACGCAAGTAGCAATGCACAGAACATGAAAGGTTCAGTAAATGGATTTCACTCATATGCAGGTTCATTAAAGACGAAATAAAATAATGAACGATGAATGTGGTTTTATTTTTGAAGTTTACATATAATGCAATTTTCATTCATTTTTTGATTTTTTGTTTCGTAAAGTTACTTTTCGTTCTTTATTCTATGTAATCTGCCTTTATAACCTACATATGTGCGAGACAATTTTGTGTCACATGTTAGAAGTCTTGAATGGCGAGACGTCAAGGCAGCGAGAAGTGGTGAGACGTCGAGGCAGCGAGAAGTGGTGAGACGTCGAGGCAGCGAGAAGTGGTGAGACGTCGAGGCAGCGAGAAGTGGTGAGACGTCGAGGCAGCGAGAATCAAGGCAATGTATGCATATTGCGCACTTAACAGCGCCCTGGGAGGCGGTGTGGTCACTCAACGAGTTAACGCATGTTAGGTGAGTCACCACAGCCGGTCGATGAGGTGGCAGAGGTGGTGAGGTGGTGGTGCTCATAGGATGGGGGTGATGGGATGGTGAACATGGGATAGTGGTGAGAGGTGGTGGGGAGGAGATGGCGGGGAGACGAAACTATGTGAGGGGAGAGAGACGGGAGTATGTGAGAGGGTTGTTAGAGTTGGGGTAGTGATGACGGTATAATAAAGAGAAAATGGAGATGAGGGATTGTTTGTGAGGGAATGATGATGAGGGAGTCGTGAGGAGGAGATGATAGTGAAGAGTGGGTGGTGAAGCTATAATGAGTCTTAGAATTGTGGTGACAGAATGATAGTGATGTGTTAATCTTGAGTTCCATGAATGTTAGATGCCTGACGTTCTCCAATACAGTCAAAATACTATAAAGTCAGACAAAAACAACATGATAACGAGAGTAGCATAAGTAACACCGACCAGCTGAAATGCACGGAAATGTCAAAAGAGAGGACGATGTCGTTCTGGTGGCCGAGCAGGTAAAGATGCCAAGACGACGACTGAATTCTTGACTTGTAAGATGAGTTCAAAGTTCGATTCCTCGTACTGGCTAAACACATCAGATGGTTAGCATAAAAAGATATTGTGCTACTGGAAGAGTATACAATAGAACTTCTGAATTCTTCTGTAGTCACAGTAAGGAAAATCTTCAGAATGTAATACAAAATTAGTTAAATTCAAAACTAGAGATAGTTTTCAAAAGTATTTTGCACTTGCAGTTTCCATTTTTTAATTTTAGGAACGCGTTTCCTAAGTTTGGTGTGTTAAATAGAATTTAGACATCTACTCCAGGAATGAGCTTCCAATTAGGCGTATATTTGCAATATGATTTGGAATTAAGATACCATAGATTTTCATCAATGATTTGCTCAAACTAGACTTACTAGAGGATCTTTTTTAAGGAATTAATAAGGCGACTACGACTGCACTCAAACTTTATTATTTTCAACATCATTATTTACATTATTTGTTATTAGTAGCGTTTTTTAGAGCATTGCTTCATTATTTTTAGCATTGCCCTGTTATTATCCTGATTTTGATTAACATTCATTAGCAAATATAAACTCTTCAAATTTTATATTACGACTTTACTTACGACAAATAACGAGGCTTGACTGTATATGCACGAGAAGGTAAAGAATTGGAGGCTATATCAGTAGAAGATCCGCAGTTTTATCACGTTATTTTACAATAAAATCATCAACAGTATCCTGGCTTCCCTGCGTGTGGTGTTAGTTACAGGTGCATTTACGACTGTTTTTGAGGTTCAATTCAATCAAATGTTTGCTCTGTATATTCCTATTTGCTTCGATCTACCATACAACAATTACGAAAAGTTATTGATGAAAACCTGAAAACATACGAAAAAATGCTGAAAATTTGGTTCACTAGCTAAAAAATATTTCACGAAGTACATGCATGCATATCATCAGGCTTCTGTTACAGGAAAAAAACAATTCAGATTAATTCACACTTGCTTTAGTTCAGGCTGAGAAAAACCGAAAAAATCAAGATTAGATCTAAGTGAAAATGACGTCAGGACTCATTTCCTTCTGCAAGTCGTACTCTCTGAAACCCCGACCTGCTGGCCAATATCTTTTGGAAGAATGATGACCTGCTACCAAGGCTGATGTGGTCCTGATTCTTTCCTGATAGTTTTTAATGAGGAGAACTTTGGGCTTCACGTGAGTTGTGCGTCCTGTCCATAATTAAGGAGCACCCGGACACAGCGTCCTGGATGCCATAAGCAACTTTTGTGCAAGCGAAACCAGTAGTTACGGTCTAATTTTTCATTAATGTCGTCTGCATATTATCTTCTTAGGTCTCAGTACGACCTGTAGGGTCAAACTCGGTGCCCTCAACGGCGAAAGTGATTCCTAATGAAGCGCTTTAGTTAAATATTTCTAGTCCGCTCGACGTAAGTTCAGCGTACGGTATATACTGGCAGAACTTGATTCACAAACGTACAGTGTAATAAAATAAAAAATTTAAGCTTATTCTGTGACAAATTGAATTTATTTTAGTTAGTGTATTCCGTATAATAAAATTTCTTCCTTCACTTCATGCCTTGATTATTCAAGATTGTAACTCATCCTGCACTTTCAAATACGTTACATATTTTTTGTCTTAAGAGTTTGCTCCATAGAAAATAAGGTTTACCTTTATTAGCATATATCATACGGTGAAATATTTTGTATCACTTTGTATCTTGATAATTCAAAGTTACAGATAATCCAGGACAATTAGTGCATTGATTAAGTAAGTCAAATCCAAAACGTGGATTTAAACAAGAAGAAATATTTCATGACTTCGTTCCTCAGCTGATGAACATAACGTCCCAGTGCCAATAACATTTGACCTAGAATGTCATAAATGACAATGTATCTCGCACGTTTTTTAAGTTAAAAAATTTGTCCTGCTGGATCGATCACCAGAGAAGGATGATTTTTACGGTTGGATGAATCAACTGAGAAGAACGATTTATTCGACTTGACAGAGCACTTGGGAGGCGATTGCGTGATGTTTGTGCAGGTGTAATGAGAATTAATTGCACGTGTAGTTCGTTGCTTTCATGCGGGGTTCGGGGATTCAGTAGTTCAGGTTCAGTGGCTCAAGTGACTCATAAAAAGATTTACACAGTCGCGTTAAAATCACAAAGGTATTTCACTAGTGAAAATTAAAAAATATGCTTGGGGACGTAAATGATTCTCAGTCACATACAACAGAAAATCTTAAATTTTAAGACAGAAAATGTTACAGAAACTTAGAATTTTCAAAATATGTTTAAATTTCTCGTTGCTTGATAATACGGCTTCTGACATCATCGGGTTAAATTCAATACAAAGGTAAAAAGCCGTAAAATAAATAACGTGAGGCTTTTTTATGATACATTCATACATGTTCCTAGAACGACCTGTTTTTTGCTTCGTTGGAGAATATATTGAGGTGTTCTAAGAGGCTTAGAAGAACTTAATAGACATGCCAATTCATCGACGACCACGGACGAGTGCAGGGAGAGCAAGAAAACACGCAAAATTGTAAAAGTAAGAGAGAAAGGGAGAAGCAAATGAAAGTGAGGGGACAGTGAGTGGGTGTGAGGGAGAAAAAATGAGAGGAAGGGTAGAATAAGTAAGAATTAGGGGAGAGAACGTGAAACTAAGGGAGCATTTTCAGAGTGAGGTAAGAACAAGTTGAAAGTAAGAGAAT
>VCRD01000709.1:205384-222597 GCA_006783055.1 Trinorchestia longiramus | reverse complement strand
TGTGATGACAGAACAAATAAATGTTCATGTATGGCGTTAATTTGAAGTTAAAAATTGCAATTATTTGCTTGTTTAGAAAGAATTTTCCATTCACAATTTTTCCCCACCGATAATGATTTCTCAGAAATGATTTCTGTCCTTATCTTCAGCCACAAATCTTTTCAGCAAAAAGTGGTTCTTTCTGCATAAAAAATGTTTTCCTTTTGCTAGTTTCTACAGATCGCAGCTTAGTGAACCTGTCTCAACAATTTTATTCATCAACAATTTTTTTTTGTATCTCAAATTTGAGGCGGGAACTCTCGTAGATCGTGAGCAGTGGAAGAGTAGTCAATTGAAGGGTGGAAAGCACTAGTGGACTACTTGCATTTTTCCCACAGGAGAAAATGCAAGTTGTCCACTAGTGCTGTCCACCCTTCATATAGTAAACTATTGGATCGTAATCGCCTCTGTCTGCGCTGTGTTAGCGACAGCACGGGAGTGGACTACTTGCATTTTTTCCCGTGGAAAATATATTATATTTACCATGGGAAAAAATGCAAGTTGTCCACTAGTGCTTTCCACCCTTCAATTGTCATCTCTTGGCTTGAGCTGTGTGTTCAAACCTCGATTTAAGAATAGAGCTTTGAAGGGCTTCATCACATCAATGTGGTTCTAAAGCAACACATTCTTCCAAGCCCAAATTGATGACTGGCATCATAGTGTGATGAAAACCCGCTTTTGAAATGAAGTTCTCATGACTAAGTATTGGAATGGCGATATAACTGTACATGAATAATATTATACTTCAAGTGCCATACGCTGGGGCGAGCTGATGTTTATAAATTAATTTAATAATCAAAACTCTATTTGAGTCACAAACTGGAAACTCGTACAGAATAAACGCACAGTTCTTTCAAGTCCATTTTTTCTTGTATTAGTAGAAATAGACTTTTTTGGATTTTTTGTAACTTTTTTCTATTGTCATTAAAAAAATATAGTTTGATATGTCCGATATCATTCAAAAAATAGTTTGCTGCATACATCCTGCGTTTGAAACATCAACAAATTGAACTGAACTTAGCGCTCTGTTATAATTCTGGACTCACTCCTCACTTGTTGCCGAGCAATTTTTCCTCATACAGTTTAATTGACTAGGATAACTCAAAACATTGCTGAAATAACGTCAAATTTTAAACTTTTGGGCCAATACATATGAAAATTATTTACATTCCTAATTTATCTGCAATTTTATTTTTTATTTCTGGACGCGAAAAAAGTTTGCCCTCTGTCATGTGTCTGTAATTTTACTTTATGCTTGATGAGGAAAACGCTTTAATCGCATTCATGTAGTTAACACATATAAATTATTCGTATATAATTAATTTTTTTCCTCGAATTACATTTAGAACATTTGTATTGTGTCTAGCTCAAATTTAGTTCTCATTTTGACACTCGCTGAATGATAAAACAAGCCAAAGCTTCCTACTTCTTGAAGCTTTCGTTGCCTTTCATGGTTTACTCTTTTAACGAAAGCCATGAAAAATCTTTTGATATCATAATAAATGTAAAAAATCGTCCAGTTTATTCACTTTATTTCATTTTTTAGGCCACCATTCTCGCTTTCTCTCTTTTCAGTTGTTGAGATGCAGCGCAGGTTCGCTAGGTCAGACTTGCAGTTCACTCATCAACAAAGAAGCTTTATCTCGCTTCTTTCTTTGCCTCTCCCCACACGGAAACAGACAGCAGAAACAAGCAACACCACCAGTACCTACTTCACAGGGCGCCCTGCTCTCGCCCCTCCTGAAGTGGAGGACGCCTCTGCGTGAGGAGTGCTCAGTTTCCACAGCGGCTTTTGTTTCTTTTTCGTCACCAAATTAACGTGATTGCGCCAGGCTCTCGGTTACTGAAGCCTTGTCTGCAATGCTATTTCCACTCTGCTGCTGCACCACAGGATTCGTGTGACAGTGACGTGCATGTACAGTACTTTTAGAGGGGATGAAAGGAAACGGTTATCATCATAGATTGAATTATAATTTTCAAATCTGAACACGATGTGAAACATAACATGCATTTTAAATCGACGAGTGTTCATCAGTTTTGCAGAAAAATCGTCGATGTCTTGGATGGAAAACAAGATCACCACGGGATATCTTGTAAGAATTCCTGACCAGCTAAACTAAGAAGTGTGTACAGGTGAAGTCGGACTATCAGAATAGAATAGAATAGAATAGAATGAGGCTATAGGAACGAACCTTCTGGCCCATTCTTGGGTCGGATAATTACTTCGATAAATATTCGGCTGTTTACCCAAGTCCCATGCCGTAATTCTAGCCGCGTCAACCCTGTCGGCAGCGGGATTCGAGCCTGGGTCTTCCCGCTCGCAAGCAGATTCGCTCACCAGTCGACCTAGCTAGTGGTGAGACCATGGTATCAGTGAGACCATGTGGGCTAAGACCTGCATGTAGGTAGCAAGACCAGGTAAACATGGAAGACCAGGTCAGTCTGGAAGACCAGGAGGGTTCTGAAAAATAAGAAGACCATGGAAAAACAAACGCCTAGAGTTTTTACGCAAATATTCGGAAGAAAGGAGAGACTCTACTACTTCAATTTAGAGGTGAAAATTGACGTTGTGTTGCAATTAAATTTTCAGTGAAATTCATACACTGTTCACTATTTATGTTTGAGCCTCAAATATACAGATAAAATTTGAAGGGTAGGATGAATTTCAACGATGGGAAGGATTACTTTTTGAAGAATTAACTACACATTCACTTTTCTTTATTATTAGCTCGTCCCAACTTACTGAAAGACCACATTTTTTAAACTCATCACAGGCGTAAAAACATGAGTAGTTTTTAATTTAGTATAATGATATCATTACACACTGTAGTAACATTCTTGTAGGAATACAGTTGTTGTAGGGGAGTATACCGTGTGCACCTGAAGTTAAAAATGATTTCATAATTATATTGCAGTTACATTAAAGTACATATAATTATTCAAGGCAATTATGTAATCGAATTACATTTTTTATGTAGTCGATTAATTGTATTTTTTATTTATTTATTTTTATCCCCATAAAATCAACGTATTTTAATATCTCCGTCACTGGTTAACTTAAACTAAATCTTCCAATGTACGCACATTAGCACCATTTCATTTAGAAATTCGCTTTCTTTATACATAAACAATACTGCAAATACATTCGCTCATGATGGAAATCATTTTGTTCAATACTAGCACAAATACAAGCATTGTAAGAAAAAGAATCCGACATTTTTTTCGGTCATTTTCATGAACATCATCATCATCTCTTGGAACGGAGCATATCTTTAGCGAGAAATTGTGCCGAGGGCAACTTTACAGCCAAAAGTTGCGGTTTTCCCTCTGCTCGTCTCAGCGACACGCCGACCTGCCGTCGAGGCTCATCCCTGAGGCACCTCCATGTTAGCTTCAGCTCAAATATTATTCAGGGTCTGGTTTTCGGGTGCACGAATTATCGTGAAGGGAAATACTTATTCTGGCGAATAATATTTGATTTATGTGTAGCTTTGCAAGACAGATTTGAGGAACATTAATGTTTACACAGAGTGACACAAAATTGATAGGGAAAGCCCTTATGTGTATGATAACAATTGTATTGGCAATGATTTTGATAAAATCTTATGCATAAAGGTAAAATATTCACCGTTAATTGATGCAAAATCTGTGTAGCCGCCATTTTTGACTTGGGCAAATTTTGAAAAGTTTTTGAAATAAGTTCTATGATGATCTTAAATGACATCTTTTATAAGTTTTCAAAAACACAATGATATATTAAGGTTGATGTTTTATATCTTAATATTGAAGAGTTTCTTTTTGGCTCGTGAGTTTGTGTCTAAAATATGTCTGACATACACCTATATTGTTTTAATTATATTTTCACTATTCAACGCTTAGAAGCTCCGTCATAAAAATATTGAGAGAAAATGTTGAAAATCAGTTTTATCTAACACGTGTGTTTTCTAGGCATAGAAACTCTTTCGACAAATTTTGTATAATCTGGTTAGTTAAACTTTTAAAAAGCAAGGATTTTTTTACTAAGCTTCAGAATTTGCTTTAAAAATGTAAAATTTGAGAACCTTTATTTTTATTTTTCGTTGTTCTTTGTGTTCTCTTTTATGCATTGCAAGGAAAAAACTTTATGGAACGACAACAAAATTTTGCATTAATCATTTTTGAAAAAAATAATTTTTCATGGCCTTGTTTGAGTTCTGCATCTAATGAAAAGAATCTGCAGAAATATGAAAACTTCTCCTACCTTATATAACTGATTTCATATGAGGTATATGACTTGAATCCAAACCACTTGCAAGTAAACAATCGCATTTTTTATAAAAGTTTTGTTTTGTTTCTCAGTGGTGTATTTTGGGGGACGGTTTACAGTTAAGTTAAGGTATGTTTACATAAATAGGTTACGGTCGGTTTGCATAAATAGATTATGGTAAGTTTACATGAAAATGTTCTGGTCGGTTTGCATAAATAGGCTATGGTTGGTCTGTATAAATAGGTTACGGTTTTCATGCAAGCAAATTTTCATTCAGGTACATGGTTCCTCAAGTTCTACTACAGAGGCTTTACTAATTATAAAACAAAGCACTGGGTTTATTACAATGGGAGTCTCCCTTAAATACTGTTAGTTAAATCCGTAGACTTTCAGATATATAGATTCTTAACCGCTAGAGTTATATCCGTAGACTTTCTGCTTATGTCTGAGAATATGTTGTTTAAGTTCTTCCTTCGAATGCATGATACTAAAACCCGTTATTTTTAACAGGCATACACACTAGTATCGTGATAAAATGTTCGTAAAATTCATCCACATTTATAAAGTAAAACTCTTCTTGAACGATCACTGCAGCGGCCTTTGACTCGTTTTTCTTAAATATTCAATTGAGCTTTTTTGTGATCTTGTTTATTTGAGAAAAACATGATGACGAATTTCCGGTGTTTTCATATTTTCCTTAAAGTGAATTGCCAGTGCTGAAATATTTTTACTGTTATAGTAGAGACCAGGGAATTAATGTCATGTGTTAAGGGCGAAAAGCTTGGCCACTTTTAGACATTTTTAATGGTTCTATAATTAAATGAATTATGTCAGATGTAAAATATGTGATTGTGGTTCAAGTTATCTGATTTTGCTACTACAAATCGTTGAAAAGATTTATTTGTTTTTTCAGTTGCGATGCGCACACTTTTTTCCAGATATTATATGTCACTTTTCATCATATTCTAAATACATTAATGTGAAACTTGTTTTTCAGAATTTTAGGATAATAAATAACCTTGCATTTTCTTCACTGCACTTGAAACATGTATTTGTTTTAGAGGCACAGATATTTGCTTAGGAAAATGATCAGTGAGTCAAAATTGGACATTTTCTATTAGCTTCGGTACGCATTCAATGGGGCAAAATTTGTGAACATTTCCGGACACACGTGTCTCACGTGAAACTTCAGTGTAGCATTCGAGTTTACAGTGTAGCATCCGAGTCTACAGTGTAGCACCAGTGTAGCATACGAGTGTACAGTGTAGCATCCGAGTCTACAGTGTAGCACCAATGTAGTATCCGTGTAGCATCCGCACACGTGTGTTTGTATTTGAAAGAGGTGAAGAAGACACCATTGTTATTGATGTAGTCGATCATTACGACGCACTGGAGCAACCAAAGACATGTCGTGCTGCACATAATAATCGTAGAACATCTGTGTTAAATAAAGCCACACTAACAATGACACAAATGATAAATTTGTAATAGATGTGTTGGAAAATAAATGAAAATTCATTTGATAGCTTGGTTCACAAGAATAAGATTCATATTTTAACAGAAATAATCAATCGTCGTTTGCTTCTGTTATGTTGAACGTAAAGGTTCCGAATATTTTCCTTAAAATTATTATTCATTCGAAAATTCAGAAACAAAGATGTAATATAATGATACAATGATCAAGAACAAAAGCATATGAAAAATATGTGATTTTAGATCCGCTACATGCGATGCTATGAGACGATGCACACTTGAGAATCTGTTCAGAAAACACAGATATTCAGCGATTGTGTGGGCAATTTTTCTCGAAAGAGAACATTCAAGTTCATAGAGGAACTCCCTGCGAAAAGAGAACATCCAAGTTCATAAAGAAACTCCTTTTGGAAAGAGAACATCCAAGTTCATAGAGGAACTCCCTTCGAAAAGAGAACATCCAAGTTCATAGAGGAACTCCTTTTAGAAAGAGAATATCCAAGTATATAGAGGAACTCCTTTTGGAAAGAGAACATCCAAGTATATAGAGGAACTCCTTTTGGAAAGAGAACATCCAAGTTTATAGAGGAACTGCTTTCGAAAAGAGAACATCCTACTTCACTGAAAATTTCTTTCTGATAAGAGATCGGAATTTAGAGAGGATCTTCCTTCCGTTAGAGCAGATCTGAGTTCATTGGTTTTGGCAAGAGAAGATCAGCCTCAGAGGATGGATCTCGAGGCTGTCTATGAACGCTATAGTGCGAGGCTGCGTCTCACTGCCTCACTGGTGTCTCTCCTCCTCACCGCCTCCGCCTGCCTCAGCCTCTGCCTCCCGCCTCTCATAGCGAGTCAGGTGAGAATTTCTGTGCAAAATGCTAAAAGTTTTCTGTTCAGTTCCACAAACAAATACAATTATGAAAGAGTATTCAGGAATAGGAAAAGAATTATAATTATTTGAATAAAAATATAGCTGTCTTAAGCATTCACAGAGCAAAAATTTGATAATTACTGTTCTTGAATTTTCTTCATTTCAACTTGGAACATTTTCCTTGTATTTCTTCAGGTTTATCTTGAAAATTCTTGTATTTCTTCAGGTTTATCCTGAAAATTCTTGTATTTCTTCAGGTTTATGAGCGATGAAAATCAACAAATATTTTATTTGTGTCACGCAAGAAACTTATTGACTCGTCCCATCAGTCACAAACGTCTAATCATCTTTCAGACTACCTATTTATGTTGCTTGTTAACCCTCATAGTAATTCATTTACTGCTATATCAAAATATTCTTTCCCTGTCCGTGTGCTAAAATGCATTGTAAGTAAGAAAGCCCTGGCACAAATTTTTAATTTATTGATTCGACGTAAACGCTTCATTCAAAAGTTCGAAATCGTGTTTTTGTTTGAGTTGTGTAAGGCAGTTGATGTTCAGAACTGCTACTGCACGACAGCTGCCTTTTGCAGCACTCCACCATCAAGTTAAGTTTCGTGCGTAGTTTTGCGACACAAATTTTTGAATTTCTTGTTTGCCGAGGTAAAAACGAAGGGACCGCGGACCTCTATAAGAGTTTTTTCTCCTATTTCAGCAGGACACAGACGTGACGGCCATTGTGTCTGTTCTAGCACCGTACGTGGCAGCTTTACTGCTGCTGGCTGTGCTTCTACAGGTAGGTACAAAACTAATATTTATTTTTGTACATAATCTGTTATAATGTACTGGACCATTTCTTCCTAAATCCAGAATGGGGTCTTATCATGAGGATTACTTTTCTGTAGTAGTAGGGGTTCATCAGGGTTCTCGCTTGCTGTGTCTCGTTGTCATGTGAAAGCCTAAGAACCATTCGCTCTTCTTGCTTATTGACCGACCAATCATTGCACCGCACGCGGAATCGTACTATCCTTACAAGTTAAACATTACCTCAGAACATTAATTCCAAAGAATTGGCTGTGCTATGAGACCATGGTTGTACGAGGTTTTGTCAGTTGGGGTCCATTTTTTATTAGATTTTTGGTACTAGTATTTCATAGAAAATTTGATACTGATTATGCTGCTATAACGAAGCTTCAAGCACGGCCGTCACTTTGTACACAGAAGAATTAGCGCTACAAACAGATACTACAGACCTTTTTCTGTATTTCAGAAATTTCAATTTATAATGTTAAGCAATTATTTTGTTGGCCTATTAATTGTCTGCAGATATGTGGATTATGTTGAATGACTTTATGATTGGCGCATATTAATTATTTTTACAATTTTAAATAATTAATAATATATTTTTTGTCCAATCATCCTGCTTTTACACATCCTATTTGAATAGAACATGCGCCAAACATTTTGAAAGGAGCAACTACAAAAATTAATTGGTGAAAATAAAATGAAATTGATTGAAGTAATATCAGGTTATCGGAATATCTGATATTACATTAATTAGATATATGTACATATAATATAACCTGAATCTCTGTATAAACCTATTGAACGAACCAAGTACTTGCCAAATATTATAAATTGAGAATTACCATAGCAGCGGACAAAAGGCCATGGTAGCCTTTCGAGGCTCTAATTTTTGTAAGTAGTAAACAGCTCCTGTGCTAAAACCAGTCTGTGTAGCAGCTTTACATGTACATACATAAAATGTAACACATATTGAACAAGGAAGGGATATTAATGCTATCAGTGTAGAGAGCAATATACACTGAAGAGGTAACACACACTGATCAAAGTAATCCCATTAATACAGTGATGGTGGCAGTGTAGATAGCAATACACACTGAAGAGGTAACACACACTGATCAAAGTAATCCCATTAATGCGGTGATGGTGGCAGTGTAGATAGCAATACACACTGAAGAGGTAACACACACTGATCAAAGTAATCCCATTAATGCAGTGATGGTGGCAGTGTAGATAGCAATACACACTGAAGAGGTAACACATACTGATCAAAGTAATCCCATTAATGCAATGAAGCCAGTGTTGACATCCGTGGGACGTCATAGGAATAAATCTTCCCTTATAAGAGAAACTCCTCGTATAAATGAAAGCTAAGAGGCCAGTAAACAGCCCTCGCCGTCTCTGCCAATCGTGGATTTGCATAAAGAAATAAGCATCAAATTCGTCTTCTGAGGTGACTTACTGATGGCCGTCGTTCTAGATTTAGCTCTCAGTTATTTCTTTGCTGCATAAATTGAATAGAAATTAACTCATATATTCAAATAATATGACACGCTAGACTTCAATGTTCAGCCTCTATTATGAACTTTTTATGTATGAACCCCTATTCTGACATAACTATGATAACAATTATTGTAATGTGGGAAAATAAGACTGCAGTATTTGGTACGCAATAGATGTCATATATCTCTTCTGTTAATTAGGTGGATATTTCCCATCATCATCAATAACGTAGTATAGACAATAGACATGCAAGAATATACAGAATGATATTTCGTTAAGTATGATTCTGTTCCGAAGACAAAAATAGAAGATGAACATAAATGAACAAGTATTTGAACGTTGTGAAGGAAAGCTGAAAATGACTTAGAGTATAAATTGAAGATGAAAAATTTGCCGTGAACAGCTTCGTAGATGATCTCAATACTTCTCGAGTCGCAAGTGATGCAAAGAGAACATTTTGCAGAGGAAAAATTGTCGAAAACTGAGCCAAAAGTAGAAGTTTAGCAAAAATCTTCACTAAACTTGACTTGATTTTGAATTCATTCTTGGCTTATTCCAAGAAAGAATACAAGACTAAAAACGGGTGAGGCTCTCGTTGGCTTTGATCAGCTATGAGTCGCAAGATTGAATCCATTTCCTTTACTGCCAGAGACTACAAATACGAACGTGTGACCAGCTGAAAATTTTATAACAAGGGGCATCCCTACAAACCTGTACTACGAGAACACGCCTACAATCCTGAAATACGGGGAAATTGCAACAAACCTGTCATACGAGAAAACTCATCCAATTCTGTAATACGGGGAAATTGTTACAATCGTTCAATAAGGGAAGCATTTTACAAACTCATTCAAGAAAATAAATAGGGAACATAGACAAGACAGTGTATCATTTAATGGAGACATGTTCTAAGACGTAACAGGAAGGTAAACAGTTACTGGAGACGTGTTCCAAGACGTAGCAGGACGGTGGACAGTTACTGGAGACGTGCTCCAAGACGTACCAGGAGGGTTAACAGTTACTGGAGACGTGTTCTGAGACGTAGCAGGACGGTGGACAGTTACTGGAGACGTGTTCTGAGACGTAGCAGGACGGTGGACAGTTACTGGAGACGTGCTCCAAGACGTACCAGGATGGTGGACAGTTACTGGGGACGTGTTCTGAGAGCAACGACGGCTCAGTGACCTATAATGCAAAAGTGACATTGACACCTCGAGTTTTGTCACATGCCTAAGTCACGTCGAGCCGAAAAATAATGAACTCCCAATGTAATTTTCAGACAAAGCTCATTCTCAACACAAACGAATGGATGGCAAAATTACATAAAACATATTGGTGTGAAGAGGGGAATTTGAGAAATGTATTCACAGATTTTCTCATAATAAACTCAAATTTCACGTCGTTATATTAAATAAGTTATGTGCTGTTATTGGAGCAAAATTTTAGTAAAGTGGAAAACAACTGAAAAAAGTAACATCTAGAGATGTGTGCTTCCCTACACTGAATTAAAATTCAACGGTTATGCATTTGGGTTCTGTGGTGTAGCTAGGATGGTCGATAGTTACTTCATATGAAATACATGACTTTATTTGAACATCACTTTTGCTTCGTATGAGTCGATTCCAGCACTTTTTCAAGGTACAAAGAGCGCATCAATTTCAAAATTTGTTTACTGCAGTCTGGTACAATGTTCAGTGAAATTCTGTTTCAATAATTCAGAAGAGAATTTCAGAGCGTCCTGCAATTCGCAACTGGACGCCGATAACGATGATATTCCATCAGAATCGACTGCAAAATTAGATATGAGTCTTGATTATGATGAAGTTTAGCAAAGTGCTATCATGCAGCAGATATTAAGACATATGATATATCAGGTTGGTGCGAAAGTTGTTGCCGATTTTGAAGAGAAGAATTTAAAAGTATCTAAATTGATATTATGTCTATTTCTATTGCTGATTTATAATATCATGAGTAATTTAAACCACTTTCTTTCAGACTATTAAGGAATCATTCATATTTTGCTGCATTATTTGCATCTCTGTCCAATCCAACTAAAGAACATATCAGACATACTTTACTCTACGAGTTTCATAGAGGTTTCAGTGCAAGTGCTGCAGTACAAAACGTTCAAAGTGCATATGGAAATGATGCTGTGAAGGAGAGAACTTGCAAATTTTGGTTGTCCCGTTTTCGTAAAGTAAATTTCAATTTGAAAGACGAGGTCAGAGGTGGTCGCCCAAAAAAGCTTGATTTGGAGTCGTTGGAAGCCGCTGTTACTGAAAATTCGACAGTAACATCGAGGGAACTGGCTAACCAATTTGATGTAACCCATACTACCGTGGTACGCCAACTGAAACAAATGGAAAAGGTTTCAGTATTCGGAAAATGGGTTCCGCACGAACTGTCTCCTGAGAACCTGTGCCAACGTGTTTCTTGTTGCGAATCTTTGCTTTGATTGCAACTTGATTGGGAATTTGATTGGAAGATTTTACCCCATCCAGCATATTCTCCCGACCTTGCCCCTTCCGATTATCACTCATTTCGTGGATTATAGAATCATTTAAATGGCCTTCGGTTGACATCACGGGAAGAGATTAAAAATGAGTTAGATTTATGTTTCGCATCAAATCCTCAAGAATTTTACAAACGAGGCATATATAAACTGATTGACAGATGGAATCAGGTCATAGAAGTCCAAGGATGTTACTGTTATGAATAAATTCTTCAAAAATAACTATTTTTCCATTCTCAAATTGAGCTTACAAATCGGCAAAGACTTTTTCGCCAACCTGATATTTCCAGGTAAGACTGATGACGGTTGGACGCTGGATGAGGTATTTACCTTCCGGATCTAAACTGATCACAAATTCCTAATTTTGCCTTGTGTTCCAATAAGCCGATTTAATTATTGGAAAATCCCTTATCTGCTGCAACAGACTTGAGTGACTTCCGAAAGAGAACTTTGCTCAAATCTCAGGAGTCTGGTGATGGCCAAATCACTTTATCTTACTACGGAAATTTGAAGTTTGTCGAATTTTTCCATTTCTTTGGGAAGTGAGAAAAAACTTGGGATATTAAACTCTAGTTTTTGAACTTCTATTTCAGAAACTGAGTTCACCGTATTTGAACTCCTTTAAATTTTGAATCATTTAATAGAACTGTCATAAACTTTGATTGTGAATTGTTATTTTAAGTTTTAAGTTTTTGAAATTACGCAAATGATGAAGTTTTTATGTCCGTACAAAAATATTATTTATCTTAAATTTATGCTTGATATTAGTATGGGTGAATCTATAACAATAGCAAGTCAAACTAAAATTATTAATAAAAATTAAGTTAAAAGCTATAAACATTGCGGAGATATCAGGACGTACTGCACGTTCTGAAGCCACACAGGTAAAAATAACAATTTCAACAAACACAAAACTAGAAAAACTATTTACTATTCTTCCTTGATGTACAGAACATGTTTCATCACATTATCTTTATGGCAGACCAAATTTTACTATTGCAAACCTTAGTCTGCAGCGCTGTCTGCATCACCACGGGCAGTTGGAGTATTGCATTGCCTCAGTGGGGCATTGCCTCAGTGGGGCATTGCCTCAGTGGAGCATTGCCTCAGTGGGGCATTGCCTCAGTGGGGCATTGCCTCAGTGGGGTATTGCCTCAGTGGGGCATTGCCTCAGTGGGGCATTGCCTCAGTGGGGCATTGCCTCAGTGGGGTATTGCCTCAGTGGGGCATTGCCTCAGTGGGGTATTGCCGCAATGCATCTCAACCAGATAATACGCAATCAATAAACAAGTCCATATGACATTAAGCAAGGATTCACAAACAAGTCCACATGACATTAAGCAATCAATAAACAAGTCCACATTACATTAAACAATCAATAAACAAGTCCACATTACATTAAACAATCAATAAACAAGTCCACATTACATTAAGCAATCAATAAACAAGTCCACATTACATTAAACAATCAATAAACAAGTCCACATTACATTAAACAATCAATAAACAAGTCCACTTTACATTAAACAATCAATAAACAAGTCCACTTTACATTAAACAATCAATAAGCAAGTCTAATTCCCGCAGGTTGCAGAAAGCAACGTGGCACTGAGCACACCAGTTGGAGTGACGTTCTGGCTCCTCACATTTTCCCTGATCCTGACAATAGGGTTGTTGCACCCACCGGATGGCAGTCGCACCCACCTAGTCACTCCCACCGCCCTCTTCATCGTCGTCATCCACACCACACTCACGGTTGATAGAAAACTTGCCCGGGCGCTGTCTGCATTGACCAGCCTTCTTCCATGCGTTCCAAGGATTTTCATTGATTACTTGTGGTCAGTGCAGCGGAATACAGAGTTCAATAATAGTGAGACCTTGAACAGCAGCAGTGTGAACAGCAGTGATGGTGTGTTTAGTGATGGTTTTTTCAGAACAAATGTTGAGCTTTGGACTGGTGATGATGGTAGTGACGGAAGAACTCAAGGATTCACAAAGAATGAGTGGAACAATAAAAGTGCTGAAAATTTCACAGCTGCTGGCGAAGATCCTGTGTTACTTGAGTGTTCTGCAGCGTGGAGCGCTAGTGAGGTAAGTTGTGTCTTCATTATTGTGCTACTTTTCCTGTAGATTCCATAGTTACTTTCTACCATGAAGTGATGTAATTAATTCTGTGTCCTGCTTGCTCTTACCTAAAATTTTTTCTTATATCTGCACGTTTTGTTTACTGAGTTAGACGAATAGATTTTATTTAATGGGTAGAGATCAAATATCGTGCCAATTTTCAGTTGGCCATGAGTACTGCTAACAAAGTTCAGAACCGTTATCATTATAAAGTTCAAAACTCACACTAATCCCTGAACTACATCTGAAGAGACTTACAATGGATGGGAATTTCTACCACAACATCTTCCGAAGGCAACACTTCAACACAGTTGATGTGGCCGGGTTTGAAGTTTTTGTTCACGAACTGCTTTTCGAATTTTAACTTTTATGGGAAGTTTTGATTACCAAAGAGTCCCATAAGTGATTTTTTCCCACAATTGCAATATTTTAGGTAATATGGATTGAGTGGCAGTTAACACGTTACCTCTGATTGCCTGATTGGTGTAAAACTTCACTTTGTACGCATAGTCACTAGAAGTCTCTGAACAAATTACAGAACCTAACCTAAATGGTACACATACGTACCACTTCGGAGTCAACGTGTTAAAATTCTCATATGATAAAGTGCTCTCTTTACAACCGAACTAGGGAACATTAACACTGTTTTGAGGTAGTTTTTGTCGTAGAAAACAATTAATGATCTCTCAGAATCCTAAAATAAGTAAATTCTACAAAATTGCGTAAATTATGTAATTACAAAGCTGGGTGATCTGAGTTATTAAGATGTGGGTTCATGTTTTGAATTAATGGATGCTCCTCAAACTTTTTTTTACTGTCACTTGAGTCCCAATTGTATTTCGAAATCTGCTTCGTATGTCGTATAAATTTTTCAAGTTTAATGCGAGATTTATAGGACAGTCACGTTCATGTTTCACTTTATATTTTACGTGGGCTGAGCTGAAAATGTTTTAGCATTCGAAAACTCATTTTTTTAAAATGTAATTTGAGAGCGTCTAGAAATTGAAAACCGACAGGTAGAGAACAATTTATTTGTTCCCGAGCACTTGGCTTTCAATTGGCAGCGAATCTTTTATTCAGTTCTTAATAGTTAGTTAGGTACAAGCAAACACTAACAAAAACACGGCAACTCTTCGCTGTAATTGAGAAATGAAATCACTACGAGTGGTTGCATCTGAGGCGTAGATCTCGTGGCCAGCGACTTTAATGGAGATTTCCCTTCCCTGGTTTGTTGTTAGTGCTGAAGTAGGCATCAGTTGTCTGCCTCTGTGACAAGAAACCTCATATACGAGGCGTTACGTAGTTGGCAAATACTGCATCTCTGCCCTGACAATACCTTGATACTGTGGGAGGTCATACACCTCAGTAAGTCACGGCGCATTTGCACTAGCCGCTTAAATTTAGTCAGGATTACGTGGAGTTTCTGCATGGGTAACGAGCGCATCACTGACTATTCATTCAGCATCTATCAAAGAGACCAACAAGCGTCTCATGACTCTCAAATGAAAAGGCCACCACCAGTGATTGCTTTGAAAAATCTTGCACAGATTGAAACGAGAGGCAAACCGCACAGCATTATCTAAGCAATTATTTCTGTATGTGTGATTTACAAATGCATTTGAAAATGCTTTCATGATTAAAAAATTTTTCTTTTAAGTGCAATAGTTTCTTGTTTCGAAAAAATGGTTTGCTTGGTTTTGACCTTAAGAAATGAAAGTCCCCGCTCCTCTGTGTGAGTAGATTTTCAATACCTGCAATAGGCGAAACATTGGTAACTACTGCATTATCATTTTCGATAACACCATTACAAACCAATCTGTATATTCTACCTTCACGTGACGGGTTATGAAAAGCTGAGAATTAATTTCGAATTTCGTTTGTGTTTATACTCTTGATATAAATTAAATTTAAAATCTCGTGCTACCTCACAATTTTGTTATAGGAGGAATTTATTTACTCAATTTATAAAGGATGTGAATCATTTCATTACTATTTCGATTTATCTACTAAATTATCAATGACACAGTTGTGGGAAAAACGTAGCCAACAAGAGCTTCAGGCTCTAGAAACTAACGTGTTTCAAGAGAGTTGGCTGAAAACTAGCGTAGAACTGATGCTTCTGTCAGAAGTGTTGCTTCATCAAGCCACGTGACTGTTGCAACAAAAATGACGGCATTTCCGACACACTCGGATGTTCGCTGCGGGCAAGTCTTAATGGATTAAATGAACTTTGAATGCCATAAAAAATATTTAATTGATTAAAGTAGGATTTGCCAGAACTTTTAATGTTCTGCCTTAAGCGAGACACCTTCTAGTACTTTGTTCTGCAGCATAGCAAACTTTCTATTCAAACGTTCAGGTTCTTGTTATAAACTTTGTACGTTATGTACAGAACTTGAGTTACTCTCAAGCATCATTATTTGGCACAATTTAAATTATAGTTAATGATTTAAAGAACTTAGGCAGGAAAACGTCAATGATAGTTTTGAAAATAACGGGACAATGCTCAAATAATGAAGAAACTGCGGATAATGCAAGTAATGATCGTTAAAATAACAAGGTTTAAGCATAATTGTAACATTTAGCTATATTTTTATTCTAACGAACAGGCAAACTGTGTTGAATATACGAAAATTCGCAAATGTTTCTGTTTTACACACTGTCGACCAAACAACGCACCCATACAACCGCATCTTGAGCCCAGTTTTTGCCAGACTACGTCTCTTTATTTTACTAAACTCGTTCATCTTTTCTGCGCCATGGAAAGAAGCTTCTCCCTTCCAGATAATTATTTTGCTGTCCCCTGGAAATTATCCGTGATTTTTTATGAAGTTGAAATTAGTTGTGCCATTATACGGGCAGGTGTAAGCGACAGTCGCTCGGGCTTAGATGTGAGGTTGGAGAGGTGGGGAACACAGATGAGGAATATTTACTGCAGGCTGATGTTTATTGAGGAATAATGGGGCAGTTTTCCGCATGGGCGTTGCGGAATATTTTGACGCTAGTGTGAGAACTCACGCACCCCAATACCCTGCTGAACCCCACCCCCACCCCAGTACCCTGCTGAACCCCACACCCACCCCAGTACCCTGCTGAACCCCACACCCACCTCAGTACCCTGTACACTTTTTCATGTCCTTGGGGAGAAAGCTCGAATGTAGAGTCTGTAAAATATTTACTGCAAATTCTCGTTTCAAGGTAATTTATTCTCAGTAAATTTAACTATTAATATATTGAAAAGAACTTGCAGAAACAAGCGACTCAGCGATTATTATCGTCTATTGAACATAAATGAAGTTTTTTGCTGCGTGCGTTGATTAGTGGCTTAAAAATGGCTATTTAACGATGTTCATGAAGATATTAGTATTATCTAACGGGGTTTCCATTCCCAATTTATTAATATTTCAATGAGACCATGACAACAGAAATACACCGTTGCGGTTGGTATCATTTCCCAAGTCTGTTTTCATTTGACCCCCGAATCATTTTGATTTGATTATGAAAGCGGCTGGCAATGAGTAAATTCAATCAATGACTCATTTCGCATCAACTTTTCAGACTACAAGTTTAAGTTTCTTACGACGAATTATTCTTGAAATCCTTTTGACTTGTTCAGTGCAGCATACAGCCTCCCCACACAGCTTG
>VCRD01000709.1:169906-204531 GCA_006783055.1 Trinorchestia longiramus | reverse complement strand
AACACGGTTGCCACTCCACAACACGGTTGCCACTCCACAACACGGTTGCCACTCCACCACATGGTTGCCACTCCACCACATGGTTGCCGCTTCAAAATTAGAACACACGAAAACAATAAAACTAGAACCACTGTTTCCAGCAGCCATTGAATGCAAGTAAATTTAAGTAAAGAAATGAATTTAATAAGTTTTCCTTGCATCATGAGTTCTTATAATCGAGTGTACTTAATTCCATGGGCATGCAGCTGGGATTAAGAAGCGCTGGAAGCTTCAATTTAATGAAATTTGTACATTCTGAGCCACAGCCAGGCAAAAAGGGAGCACAATCACCTTTACAAACAGTTAAGGTTTTCTCTTTTTTTCTCCGTTTGTCCAATGTAGAAACAAGTGAAAATTTTGATCGATCTCCTCCTTTGGAAAGCAGAAGCGAATAAAAGGAAAACAAATTAAGTTGAGGAGTGCTGATTTGAATTGTTGTTTTTGTTGAAAAAATAGGTGCTATACTCGAAAAACTAACGCGTCCTAGCTGGTTGGCATTAATGAATAAATTTTACTCTCTTCGCACGACGTCATCTTTTTCTCGTTCTCCACTTAGTTCATCCAGACAAGGAAAACCATCGTCACGTTGTTTTGAAAATGCAGCTTCTCATTGGCGTTGCCGTGCACTTTCATCAGGTGGCGCTGCAGGTGTTACATTTTTGGCTAGCGTAGCTTTTGTTTTGGTTACGGTCCCTGTTCGTAAGACCTCTTGTAAATAGAAGTGCCAATTATTAGTTTTTAGCTTCCTATCTTATACCAATGATGAAACTCCGAGCTAATCTGTCGACAAATTTACAAACTTCCGTGTTTACAGAACACAAACCGATTATGTTCTCTATTTATGAATTTTATAGGATTGCAGTTGTGTTGGAGCTGCTGCGCCGCGTTGTATTCAGAATTGAAACTCTTTTCTGACAAACATGACTTGACGTGGACAGTCGTGTGGTTATTTGTACTACAATAAAAATGTTCCACGCCAATTTACCCGAAGCTTTTGTTTCAATTACGCTGTTCTGAAAGTTAAGTTTCCATAGATTTAGACAACTGTGTCTATTTCTACGCTTGCACCCAAACCATATTCTCCAAATTTTGTCAACTTCTACACGTTTGTATAACTTGTTACTAGAACAATTCATTATTTAAGCTGGTAACAGTCAATTATTTTACATGTCAGGAGGCATTTTTCTCTTGAAAAGCGGCTTGCCTTGCACGTGAGGCTTTCAAGCAACGGCATCGACTAGCCAGCCTAACGCGTAGGGGAAGAAGAATCTTTAATGCACATGTCTGGGGCGACAACGATTATTTCGCGTCCAGGCGCACACAAGGAGCTTCTTCTTAGAAATTCCCTTGCTAAAGGCAACATGGTTGTGCAGGTCTGATTGATCTAGTACAGAGAGTTGAAATACTTTGCGTGCACTGCTATGACACATCGTCTACCTGTTAATGATGCTTGATGTTAACCTAGTGGATATGGTCTTTTGTAACGAATACGTTACTAATAATACTAGGGTTTTACTGATGACATTTTTTATGATTTATGTTATTGTCGTTGTTTTTATATCAATATCGCGCATGTGTTGCTCCAAGGACACTTGCTTTGCTCTGATATTTTAAGCTTTCAGTGGCTGTGCTAGTTGTATTAATAATATTTGTGTAGTGGTGTGCTGACGGTGGTGTGGTGGTGGTGTGATGGTGTGCTAGTATTGGTGCACCGGTGGTGCAGTAATGTGTTGTGTTGAAACAGGGGTTTGTGTTCACGTGTGTTTGTGTGTTAGTGTTAACTTCAAATCAAATCAATTTTATTCGGATATCTCACAAAGTACAGTTACTTGTATTGAGTAATGGTCGTTATGTGTTGAACGCCAGTGCGTGTTTCGACACTCTCAAAACTATGCAGCTTCTGGACCTCAGTTTTTCAAGGTTTACCTCAACTTAGCGTTACAGTTCTCAAGTTCATTGTTTTTTTGAGTGACTTGCCGGGAAAAAAGAGAAGTATGAAACGGCTTAAGATCTAGAAAGGGTTTTCAAATGGCTTTTGCACTGCATTTTGGGGAACTAATTCGTCTGAAAATTGACTGATGAATGTTTATCCATCGGAATAACCCTTCATAATACTAGTTTCCCAGAAGTTTACCAAGAAACGCAGGTGTAGCATGCGTGTGCCATTTTGAATTCACTAACAAGAAACTCAAGCAGTTCTTAATTAGTTCGAGACATTAGACTGTACAAATACTGGTAATGAACTCTGCATGAATTTCAGTTGGGATTCGCTAAGACTGATTCGGTTATTTCAATATTTACACTAATGTTAGGGCGTAGGAATCATTGCATCGAGGGGTGCGCACAATTTGTGTTCTACTGAAAATCAGATTACGAGAAATCGCTCCCCTCTTTTCAAGCATGTCTTGTTTGGGGAGGGATGGGAGGGGAGGGGAGAGGAGGGGAGTGAAGGGAAGGGAAGGGGAGGGAAGGGGAGGAGGCTTGTATTCCTGGAAGACAAGATAAATTGCATGTGCGGAGTGGAAGGGAGCTCACTGATCCACGAGGAATTTTATTGACACTGTCAGCAGCTCGAAGTCAATAAGAAATGTGGACCTTCACAGGAACTGCTAGATAATGAAATGGATTGAGAAGGGTATTTGACCTCATTAAAACTTGTTGAAAAGAGAGATTAAGAGCCATGAAAATATTATTAACGGATGCCACTCGCATGAATATGTAAAATTAATGATAGTAGGTAAAATAAAATGGCCGCGCTAGCATCTTTATGCATATATAATCTAGTGAAAATACATTTCTTCTGAAAAAGTGCACGGAAAATGATCTAATTAATTATCTACCAAATATTTAGTCCATTAAAGAATCTTGATGACCCAGTTTATTTACACCGAGTAAAGATTTAAAAACGCAACTCAACTGATAGTCACAAACGGCAAAGAGCACAAAAATGGAATATGATGAGTGATGCAAATGAATCTTTCAGTATCATCGTTGATGTAAACTGGTATTGAGTCGGGGAAGAAACGATTTTTTTACGGGTCGGACTACGTCGTTAGCAACAAGGGGGACGCAAAGAAGGAGTAGGAAATACAGAGATAACAGTTAAGCTCTCATCGTGTACGCCCCCGTAGATGAGTCGGAAAACTTTTGTACCTGAAATGAATCTGCAAAAATTGAATTGAAAAAACCAAGCAGCGAGGCGCTGTTTTATAGCTTGCAGAATGAAGGGAACTCTGTTATGGAAATTTAAAAATTGTCTACATAAAAGCATTGGCATTGTCAGGCATGAAAGTTCATGCAGAAAATGACAGATATTTTTTTGATGGCTCAAACCCTGCTAATGATGTCAAAAAATATTAATGATATTCTTAGTGTGGCTCAAAAAGCGTAGTATTTATAAAATAAGGAAATAAGTAGAGGATCAATGATTTAACTGTCCTGATGACACAACTAAGAATGTCTGCTTAGATCTGTGTTTCCACTCAATGGGTTTTATGTGCTCGAAAAAAATATTTGAATTTTAAAGTGTCACTGACTTTTCAATTCGCGACAATATTTTGAAAATTTGAAAATTAGGTTCTAATTCGTGAAATATTTTCACGATTTCATCAGCAATATAAATCTATTCTCTGAAGCAACTTTCCCATACTCTAATATTTTTGTTTTGGTAGAAAATGCGTACTAAAGTGTACTAGTTATAGTGTACACTTTGTAAATATAAGTAATTTTTTTATTGAAAAAATGAAGCTTAATATGATAACAGTTCAATTTTTCCGCGACAATTGTCCGTGAAGAGGTTGCTTCATAGATGTTTACCCTTTCCCAATAAAAAAACATTCGAATGAAATAATCTTGTTTATCCATAATATTATTAGCAACAAAACCAAACATATCCAATTCACTTGACGCAAAGCAACTCAAAACAAATTAATATAGACAAAATTATCCAATCTCTTCCAATAAGGTGTCAGTCTCTTCACAGTATTTCTTCGATAAAATTTTTCAGTTTAATATTTGCCAATTCACCGTTGATGAGATCCTTCATTGTTGCAGCTTCAATTTCGTTCTGATTTCCGTTCTGATATTTTGTGTCATATAGCTTGTCCGATTATCATCAGACAAGCGTAAGTAAAGAGTGATGATAATTATCCTCGCTGTACTTGAAGAGAGCAGCTGCATCAGTCGGTGGAAACATAAAGAGAGTTACAGCTTACCTCTGAACAACACGCAGAGGGCGAGGTCCATATGAGGCAACCTTCTATTCCACAGCTCAATTCTGCCATTGTTCCAGGACCATTCATTTACAGTAAATGATTACTTTGAAAAATGCTTGAAAGGATTCTAAAAAGAGCTGCAGAAATGAGCCATTGCAGAAAATGAAACTTAGACTAGTCGGTGCGTGAAAGTGTGGAATAAAATTCGACTGAAAAGCTTAAAGCATATTACGGTGGCGGACTTTTTTACAATTTTACTAGGGGATAACCAAGTTGCTTCACTGAAGCAGTTTGTGGAAAATTATTGTGTGTTCAATTGTGGAACCTGTTATGGGTTTAATTGTGGGGAAACTGTTGTGAACTTGATTGTTGGAAAATGTTTGTTTAATTTCAAGTGCACGGTCGAGTAAATAAGTGTTGTTTAAAGCTTCATAATTTGTGATGTTTCTTCGATATATTGAGTTGATTTCATACATACTATGGCAGCAGAAAAGTCACTGGATAGCTGTTACGACGGTCAACCTGGAATTTAATTATTACAGAAAAAATGAACGTGTCGGTCGAAAAAACATCGAATATGAATAAAAGGGAAAAGCACGGAATTGAAATCACTTCAGAAGTTAGTTTGTTACTGAACTGAACAAATATACGGAAATTGAGTACTTGGCTGAACACTCAGCCTCTGATCCACATTTCAATCCCTGTCTTTACTGGTCATAGACGGTAAAATCACAGCTTTGTGTGCACGCTTTGTATACTCGGATTTTATTTCGAGCTCTAGTTATAAAGTCTAATATTTCAAATGGAAACGCCCATCAAAAATTTTCCTGGGAATGAGTGAGTAAGCGGGAGCAAATGTTTAAAATTATATAACGTGACATCAAATTACCGACACTTGAACCATTTAACTGACCGCTGTGGGAAGAACAATGACACGGGAATAAAAATTACGTTGAAGTTATGGCTAAATAAAAGAGGCGACCAGTTTAGTTTCTGTATTTTACGAGAAAATGAAGGGGCAAAAATTGGTTTCTGAATTGAAATGAATTTGGCAATGAAATTTATACGTAAAAGACTTGTCAACTGTGCGCTGCACCTACCATACGGAAAAGTGTTTGCAGTTACTGTACATGAAGACACATCGAAATACTTCTGACGGGTGAGGTATACATATAAACTCTCCTATAGAGGACACTAACTGCGTGTGCCGAGATTCCTGATTTTTTTTTTGTTGAGATATTAGAGGTTAGAACACACTGTGCTATGTACAAAATTATTGTCCAGATGTGATTTTGACAATCGTAGTGCATCATTACAGATTTGAAACCTTTGCAATATATATTAATGATGTATGACAGTAAAACGTTGAGGTAGGATTATGATGCAATCTGTTGTCAACTTTAATGTAGAGCCTTGAGAACGATTTTGAATCCAAACCTATTGAATGAAATAGGAGCTAGCGTCATCTGAGAAGAAGAAAAGAAGCGAATTAATGAAGGTCCGTTGAGGAATAGACTGTGAATTCAACGATCACAGCTAAAAGTTAAGAATCAAGGAGTGAAAACTCTGGAAAATTTTTAACGCTCGTTTAAGAGTCTAGCGAATGTGAACAACGGGACGATTTCCCCGGTGATGAAATATTTATGTGAACACCTTAAGATGTGAGAATCCTGAATATCGTAGTCGCAGTTTCTGTCTCATGTCCATATGTAAACCTAGATCGTTAGCTGCGTTTTGCTTTTCGAGTTGAAATACAACACGAATATATAAGGCATTGTCTTCAGTGATGAGAAATTTTTCCCTGCACAGCATCTTTCATCAGGAAAATGATATAGTAACTGACAGATCAGCAGAGCCATCTCTGTACAGGCCACAAGTCGAATAAAGAAATTTAAACAGCTTCAAATTACTAATAACGGCATGGGACTTCGGTATTGAACCAAGAATGGGCCAAACGGCTCGTTCCTATTGCCTTATTCTATTCTACTGTTTTCCCCTGTTTGTTATTCAAGCTGAAGTCTTGAATTTGTTCGGTCTGCTGGTAACAGGATAGCAAAAGAAATCACTGGAAATTCAGTCCTTTGAGTCCGATGTCTGTGGAGTGTAACGATAGCTTCAATTATCGAAAATTGAAACTTCTAATATTACTTACATTAGAACTCTCTGATACTGAATTATCTTTATTTAATTTATGTTATAAGTTTATTAATTTCACTTTTATCTCACCAGATTGTAATATGGTAGGAAGAGCGTAACTCATCGACTTCTGTTCTCCTTAAATGCTAAATGTATTTTTCTAAAACGTTGGAAAATTCTAAGTCAGAGATGAATATTTCCAGCTTCATCAAGCGTCCCACTACCTGTAGCGTGACCAAGCGTCCCACTACCTGTAGCGTGACCAAGCGTCCCAATACCTGTAGCGTGACCAAGCGTCCCAATACCTGTAGCGTGACCAAGCGTCCCAATACCTGTAGCGTGACCAAGCGTTCCAATACCTGTAGCGTGACCAAGCGTTCCAATACCTGTAGCGTGACCAAGCGTTTCAATACCTGTAGCGTGACCAAGCGTCCAAATACCTGTAGCGTGACCAAGAAAACATCAACGAACTCTAACCCAAGATAAAAAACGTTGAAAGATAATTTGTCTTTTGATATTCCATTAATTCACCCCCGTTGTTTTTAATAGCTTAGCTCGAATTTTCATTTTGGGGTTACAAAAGGTCCAGCAACATCGATCTTTATTCATATTTTCGATCACGGTTGATGGAACACGACAAATTTTAGTCTTCTCTTTTCTGTCATCACAAATTCTTCGGGTGTTCGCTTTCCAGTTGAATTCTTTGTAAGGACTTCCAATCAGGATCGAGGCAGCTGAGGTCGTCCAAGGCGTTTTTATGAATCTTTGGCTGAAGACTTTGCTTGTTTCTGTCGTGCGTGTTTTTATTAATCTTTGGCTGACAACTTTGCTTGTTTCTGTCTTGCGTGTTTTTATGAATCTTTGGCTGAAGACTTTGCTTGTTTCTGTCTTGCGTTTTTTTATTAATCTTTGGCTGACAACTTTGCTTGTTTCTGTCTTGCGTGTTTTTATGAATCTTTGGTTGAACACTTTGCTTGTTTTTATGAATCTTTGGCTGACGACTTTGCTTGTTTCTGTCTTGCGGGTTTTTATGAATCTTTGGCTGACGACTTTGCTTGTTTTTATGAATCTTTGGCTGACGACTTTGCTTATTTCTGTCTAGCGTATTTGTATGAATATTTCGCTGAAGATTTTATTTGTTTCTGTTTTGCATTAATATTTACATTTAACCGAAAACTCTGCTTGCATTTCTGTGAATTTTTGGCTGAAGACTATACTTTTGTTTTTTGTTTCCGTGTTGTAGCAAGATCTTTGATGAAAGTTTTGATTTTAGGTGAAAATGAGCAGCTTCATCGTTTAGGAGGATACACAGCAGGCCTAGACGTTAGTGCTGACTTGCCTACACTTTTACAAATTACTAATTTCAAAGCTCAATGTTCGGGTCTATAAAATATCCGCTTCTTTGTCCTTGAGGAACCTCTATACAGACATTTTTCCCGTAGCTGGTTGCGGTTATTTTTGAACTCAGATATTCTCACGTTGAGTGAAAATTTCGAAACGATACTAGCAAAGACATGTTTTCAGTCTCCTGTAACGAAGACTGTTTCTTCTGTGTGTGCTACGTGCAGTACAAGCTTGCATATGCTCTGAGTTTGGATAGTAGTTGGTAGGAGGTAGAGAGAGGAACTCTTCGTAAAGAGGCATCTCAGTTTTGTCGCTCAGGGTCTGTGATTTTTGACTGAAATCTGGAAAATAAAATAGAAGTGCTAAACTTTTGCACTTCTCAACTTGATGGAAAACGAAGCCGCCGACATGAGTCTCAACAGAACTTTGTATAGTCGCCGGCTCGAGCACAACCTATAAACTTAACTAATTGGGCACCGAAGATCAAACTATACGGTTCTTTACACTACAATTTGTGGTATTTTATTTTAATATTGGCCTTAGTATAAAGTAAAGCCTTTACACGTATTTACTGTATGTATTTTGTACTTTGACTGCACTCAGTAGACTTGGTGTACAGTGTTTATAGTGCAATGTATGTTATAAGAAATGTAGCTAACAAATAAATAAAACATTATATGCATTGGTGTGAATCCAGTCTAAGCAAAAACAGTGCAGTGTAAAAATGGTACATCCTATCTATTAAGAAATCTGCTTCCCTTTGTAATTGATTTTCTTCCTGACTCCTATTTGCAGACTGGTTGTAGCTCTGCCATGTGTGACCTGATGACACGTGTTGCTCTGACATGTGTGACCTGATGACACGTGTTGCTCTGACATGTGTGACTTGACGAGGTTTATGCTCAGAAGGAAGTTGAGTGTCGGTTGCCGTGATAAGGATTCAAACTTAATTCTTTTCAGCATTATTCTTTCAGCATTATTCTCTTCAACATCATTTTCTTCAATAAAATTTTCTTCAATGCCATGTTACTATCAGTTTTGAATAAGTCTGTCAGTGGATACATAACAAATATAATTGGATAGCTTTAGCGGTTACTTTTTCTACAGCTGCGAGGAAAAAATTGTACATCCTCGTTAAATTAAATGACATTTTATGTTAAGGTTGAACGCAAATCTCTGTTACAATCAATGTTTGAAATAAAAATATATTTTCCGGTAGTTTATTTGTTGACAGTAAAAGTTAAGATCACTATTTTACACCAATGTAGGTAGCAATTTAGTTTCTTCCTTTAGGATTCAATTTCTTGTTCAACCGCACTTGTGTAGTTCAAAACTTAACAGTTTCTTTATTCACGAAGCCCAAGATCTTGATGTTACGTCAGATAATTATGAAAGAGAGCATTAGTTCCAAATGAATACACGTCCAAGTGTTTAAGATAAGTGAAAGGGAGTTCATCATGATGCACCTCGCTTGAATTCCTAAACCAGTACATCTTTGGTACTTGCGTACAACTAAATTGAGTCTCAGTAATAAAAGCAACGTTCTATCAAAATTCTATCATCTATGATACTATGCATAGAATACCTACCACTTAAGGATTTTATGATAAGGCATTTTTAAAAACCAATGCTGTTACATTTCTTATGTACCAACTTTATTGGAAATATACGTTTTTGTTGTTGTTGTTTTTGTATTTATAATCAACTTATTCCATGCACGCGTATACCAGTTGGTTCAGCAGCATTAATATAATTTTTTCACCAGCAATCTCTATCACTAGTCCGCTTCGTGCGAGTTCATTGACCGTTTATCAGTGCCTCTTTAATGCACGTTTTCCCCTACAACATGTCATTGGTGGATGCATGGGACAGTTCGAACCACCCCTACGTATTGGTCAAAGTTTTATTTAAACCCAGGTCTCCCCTATGCTCTTATTGTGTGGAAAACCTTCGAAGTGGTCACCTTTTATTCCACAAGTATTGTTTACCATCGAAGTTGCTACTTAGAAGGATGCGCTGCATGGTGCTGGCCTTCAGTATATCGTCTTTCAGCATACCCAACGAATTTGTGGGCCTTATGTAGGATTCCCAAGCTTGAAGTAGAATGGGTGTACTGATGATGTCTGTTCTCGCCAATTCCCTTTGGGGTAGTTAGCCCTCCTTGTGAATAACTCGATTCACTCATCGCTGAACAAGCAGCACTTGATACTTGACGCGGTTGTAGGTTTAGTTTTGTGCTTCGTAAAGACATGCTCTTCTTTTTCGTATTTTTTCATTTTCAAGTAACAGAGCCGAGTTCAGACCAGCATACCATTTATACCAGTATCAGCGATATTTGTATTTATTGGTTGACTTAATTCTTAAAATTTCAATTGCGTAAGTATAACAGGTTGTTAGGAATTAATGATTCGATTTTCTAACACACCATATATGGCGATCTTTTACAAAATTCTTACATCTTATTGATGCAGGTAACGTGTGGCGTGTGAGAAAAACTGGATTTTTTAAAGAGAAGTATGCGTTCAGCCACGTGGTTGGATAGTGACGAAGTGCCAGAATACAGATTAAAAAAGAATATTCACCAAAAAAGCTAATGGTGTCTGTTTGAGGGTCTAGTGCTGGTATAGTTCACTACAGCTTCATGAGACCTGATACGTCAATTACAACGAATGTATAAACCAATCAATTTGATGAAATAATGCATGAATCTGTAATACAGCATTCTAGAACAGCCAATAGAGACAGACCAATTCTCTTGCACGACAATGCTCGAACACATGCATGTTGCCCAAAGAACGTATTTCAAGCTACTTGGAATGAACTCGGCAGTTCTTTGGCATCCTCCATGTTCCCAAAACCTTGCACAAAATGAATATTACGTCTTCCAGGTATTAGAAAATTCATTACAGGGAAAAATCTTCATATACTGTCTGAAGAAAATCCAAAATCAGCCTTTTGTAACTTCATCGCCCCTTGCTCTCCATAATTTTTTGTTAGCATGGACAAGTTATCTATAAGATAGCAAAAATATGTTGATTTGTCAAATTATGATTTGTGTCTTGCGTTACTGCTTATCAGGACGAAATATCAAATCTGTATACATTAATAAATGTGTTGAGTACCTCAAATTAAAGCTTAGCTAGATTACAGAAAATATAATCTCCAGCTTCATACTCAATACACAGGTGCCTATTATTGGATAACAACGGATTTTAACTTTTCGATGCACGTAGAAGTGCAAACACTCGTTAGCGAATATAACGCTCTACACGAATAAAAATAATTAAACAATCTGGGGTGTAAAAACTTTCAAGTCAAAAACCATTAGTTTTGTGTCCAAAAATTTGAGTACATAAATTAATATTGAGGTACTAGAACAGACTGTCCTTCCCTTATTAGTTAATTCGTTCCTGCTCCTAACTCTTTAAATGTACCAATTAAGGAAATTCGGGGAAATCTGATTAGGAGGATTAATTTCTTTCATGTGAAATGTAAACTTTGAGATTTGGGTTCATTACGAGTAAACCTTGTTTGTTGAACAGCGTCATGCAACTTTTCAACAGCAGCCGATATGACTGGTAGTCGAACTGAAAACCAATTTCCTGGGTCTTAACTGTGAGCTTCATTCTTTGCCGATGCGAGAGCCAATAAGTGTGTTAAGGATTAATCAAGTTTGTGCGTCATTTCGTAGAGACTCTCATGATATCCATGGAAATGTTTTGGAAATGGTGCACTAGCAGCATTTTAAAACATTTTAAACGTATACAAAAGACAGGCATTCTTAGAAGCATTCAAAAGCAAGAACATCAATGGTGTCACTAGTGTCATAAGATATTCAACGAGTTCTGAAATATCATTCATACGAACAATTGTTAAGCTTAAAGACGGTAACAATTTTACTTGAAGGGCTCGCATGGTTCGAAAGTAATTCTTCGGAACGAATCAAAGTTTTTTCCACTAAAAAATGATTTACTGCAGGTTGATTTATACGCAAATAACGTGAATTGAATTCACGCGGAGAGATAATTGGTTTTCAATTAAATTGCAATCCCGAGTCAATTGTTGAACATATTTTATCTGCTAACTGCACAAAATTCTACTCGCTGCTGCCAGGAGTATGAGTTAGCGGGATGGAATCGAGCTTGGCTTGAAAATTTACGTGATTGCTGTGGCACTTAAAGTGATTCCGATCTCGAAACGAGAGTCTGGAGCTCGAGAGCGCAAAGCTCTGTCAAAATGCCTGAAAAATACCGACCGAGTTCTTAAAGTCGAACCGGACACTTTCGCAAGAAAAAATTGCTTCAAGAAATTGCACAGATTATTGCCAGTACTTGAAAAGATTTCTTCTAATGCACTTCTTATGGTCCACTCACCGGCAACAGAAAGCATTGAAATCGTGGCTACAGGAGCTTTGTGCTTTGTATAAACTTTTTGACGATCTCTTTAAATGAACTTTTTTACTTTTTGTATCAAAATGTGTGTTTAAAATCTTCAAGTTTAATTTTTTTTAACGTAACATACTCTTTGTGTTTCTTTGTGAATTCTACGCAGCTAAGCTAATCATGTGATGTTCTGGATAGTGAAATTTTTATGACCTATGGTTTCCTAATACAAATTGTAAGTTCTTTTTCACGTGTGAGATTGGTATGACCTACCACTTCATGGAGTATGATCCCCATTAATATACCATACACGTTTATGTCAGCCTACACGCAGACTAGATTTCAATATAATGGACCCAACTCCCAACATGAAGTAATTTTTTTGTGTAGCATAGAATTTTGAATGATGATAATAATCTGAATTGAGTTTTGTCTCTTTAAAGCTGTCAAATTATCACTATCAGCGAGGCACAAGGCTTTGTTCTCCTCGAGACAATCCTCTGCATGCGTGTCAAGACTCAGCTACAATGGCAGCAGTAACAATTAGTTTGAATTTAATTCTCTTTTGATATCAAGTTAGTCGCGTGCAAGCGCTCTGGTCGTCTTTCTCATGATGCCTATGTAATAAAGACATCAAATTTTCAATGCTTCAGTATCAATGACTATTTTATTCCTCATCCATGCTTTGTTTTATTGAAGCACGTGTATAACTTTAGCATTTATAAAACATATAAGCTCTTTTATACAGTTTACCAATGCTATGCTCGAGTATATGGAGGACTTTTGATTTTGTCGTACAACTCAAATAGCGCTTATTATCGTTAATTTATTCATAAATTGATTTAATTTAAATCTTCTATTCATTCTTACTTGATAACTTTGTCACATTGTTTATACCTGTGAATAATAAAAGGATGTTTTCATTCTCGAGCATCAGTTGACAATTCCACATCTCCATGTCATGTCACAGTTGACAGACTAAGCGAAGCGCCATGTGAAGAGTTCGCATTATTTTTCACGGCAACTTTTTGGCGGCGCTGCAAGCGATATTTGAATTATTTATTAAAGCAGGGAATGATAAATAAAGATAATGTTAACAGAACTTGCTGCGAGGCCAACAATTGTAAAAGAGTCAACCATGAAATCGTTACATTTTATGGAAACTTCTGTTTCTATAAAAGAGTAGCGTTGGACACGACCTTACGTTCTCAAATATATGTATACAGGATCCAGCATATAGAGTTTTACTTAATTTTAATTTAAAATACTTGTCAATTCCATGTAAAAATGTTTACGAGCATGAGACCTGTGAATAGGCTTGATTTTCAGTTTTCAATTGGTCATGTAAATGTAGTACAGAGGCTGGTCCCATAATTAAGACCAGAGGTTATTTTTCCTAGCTAATCCAGCTGCCATTATTTTTTTAAAATTTCCCTCAGTATTATTTGCCACTTTTTGCTTATGAATTCTTTAAATTTTGCTTACCTGAGACCTTGTATTTGTGCACATTTTCATCAAATATTTTTGTAATTAAACTGCGCAATTACTATAAAAATTTACAATGCGTTAATGAATTCTCTAAGCTCTAACTGTTTTTGAGCAGGTACTCCATTTCGCAATTTTTGAGCGCACGTGAAATCTGTGCAGATTTACTGTTTCCAAACGTTAAAATTTTCATTTTGGTTTTGCATCAGATGGTGGCCTACGTGTTCCTGTTGTGCTGGAGCCACGTGCTGGGTCTCTGGGTGGACCACGAAAGACGCTCTGCTCACGCGCACGCGCTGTCCAGTACACGCGCGGTCATCGAGGCCAGAGTCAAGCTTGAGCTAGAGAAAGACCAACAGGAAACCTTGCTCCTCTCCGTCATTCCTGCCTACATTGCAGCAGAGGTGAGCAATCAGTGGCCGTGAGATGAAGGAATGTGTGGAAGTCACAGTGTGGAAGCTGGACTTGTACGGTGGTCTGTTTCTCTTGTTCCTTCCTGTCAACATTGCAGCGAAAGTCAGCTATGGTGTCTGTTTGTAAGACGGATTTTGAGGCAAATATTTTATACACTTGATATTTACACCAGATAACACGAATTAACGAATAAAGTATTTTTCATTGTATGCAACCAGGAAAACGACTAAAATATTGATATTAAAAGATTGATATTGCAATACAAATAATATAAGACACCAAACTTATGGGTATTCAGTACTGAGATGCGATGGAATGTTATCAGCTCTTTAGAAATAATTGACGGTTGTGACGATAGTTTTGAAATATTTTTCATTTTTATAATGGATATGCTCTGATTGATGTTTCATGAATGAGACATATTTTGGCATCCGTTTATCTAGAAATAGATGGATTTAACTGTTATTATGAGTCTTTGCTTTTGCTATATCAAGTATTGAAGTAGTGAAGAAAAAACTACAATATAAGTATATATACTTTTTATAAACATCACATTAAGAAAATTTTTACACAATTCTTAATGAAAGATCAGAAAACTAGTTTTGTACTACAAATGGAAATTTATGTTAAAATATCTTAGACACTTTCGTAAGACTGAGCAAGAATTCTCTTTATTCTGTGTAATAGATGGAAAATGTAGGATTTTCATGACGGAAAAACGACGCTGTCACGCCGAGCTGAGTTCAAGGCCCGGAAGAGATATGCTCTCAGTAGCGTGCCTATGGATTTTTCAGAGAAATTTGAGCAGATGCTCTAAAAAATGAAGCAATATCAAGGACGAAACAGTTTTAGAATTGCTTGATATTTCCAAGAATGTTTTTAAGGAAGTTCTACCAAACATACAGGAACTTTTATAAAACGAGTACATCTTGGTTAGAAAATGTGATGCAGTATTCTTCGATAATTTGGATCAATGATGTTAGAAATGCCACCTCCGTGGCAGTTTCTAATTTTTTACATTGATTACAAACATGCTACCCTGGCCTTAATGTGAAAATTTTGTACCAATATGGATAAAAAATACCACTGATAGATTTCTTTCTTAGAAAGGCCAAACTTGGAAATCGAAGGGCGATTTTTTTCGAAAATAAGTTCAACAACAACCTCGAGGGAATGGAAAAATGGTCGAACTTTTTAGAAAGCCATTTCGTCTGGAGGTTATAGAATTGGTCTACAGCTTTCTTTCTGTTTTTTTTTCGTTTCTTTATTTCGCCCATAGCCCACCATGAAAAAAAATTCTAGGTTCCTTTGATTCTTACTGAGCTTTTCTATCGAGCTAACAAGGTCATTTGCGGGGACTACCCGGCATACAGATCGTCGATTTTTGACCTGAAGCTTAAAAATAATTTTATTTTGCATAGAATACGTTTTAGAGGCGAATAAGAGATTTCATTCATACACCCGACTTCAATGCTCGAGATCATCAACTTGCAGGGTAAATATTTAAGAGAAAAGGATGCATTTTGTTGATTGTATTTTTGCATTTCTTAGACATCAGTTTGTCAGCATCCTAGTTTTCGTGCATTTTCCTCTGGGTTTTTTCATGAATTTAATTTAATTTTGGGAATTTTCCTCGACCGTAGTGATGCTTGAGATGTTACTGCCGGTCACTGACATTCTTGCTTTCGACGTAGATTATTAAACCAAACTATGCATTCATTATTTACACTATCTTGCGTGTACATTCTGGTACGTTTGACTTTAACCTATAACTCTATGCCAATTTAGGTGTGAGAATGTGCTCAGAAGAACGAGTAAATAAACGATATATTTATACATCTCTCGTTGACAATCAACTCTTTCAAGAACAATAGGATATATTTGTTTAGCTATTCCATTTTTGTAGTCAGTGAACACGTTTTCAGGACCATGTTTATGCATGTTGTTATTTGATCAATGTTACTTCAAGAACAATCATACCCTACTCTTAACGTGGTAGGATACAAAAGGTGCACAATCTGTCCCTCTAAAGAAGAGGGAACAAATCCCGATGGAACAAAAAAAAATGTTTTTCTACGAGCATCGTACCCTGTACTGTTATTACATGGCGACTTGGGGGCTGTAATTGTATGCAGGGAATTGAGAGGTCCTTCCTCGGCAAGATTTTTTCAATTAACGCTCAGTTTTTCGGTGTAAAAATACAACTGTACACTTCTCACGGTATATTTAAAAGCGTAAAAAAATAACTCGACTTTAAAAAAATTAACAGATTTTTTTACCTCGTTCTCAATTTTCCTTCCAATTTAATTTTCATTTCAATGTACCCCACATTCATGAATGCATTGAATATGATGCTCTTCCGTTCATGAATACTTTAAATGTAATGCTGTTTCATTCATGAATCTATTGGAATTATGTAAATGCTACTTTACATTCTTATTTCTAACTACGAATCTCTTTTCAGTATATATAATAATTTAGAACATAATGAAACATTTAAATATTCGTTTCGAATTCCGTAGAGTTTATGTATGGATTAGGTGGAATTCATCTGCGAAAGACTTCGCATAATTGTAATGTTTCAGTATCACTAAAAATAACACGTAACTCCTATGATTGACAATATATGATGTCATATTGTATGATAAAGTTAATAATTACTCAATGGATTCCGTTTGCCTTCATGAAAAGCACAACAAAGAATCATTAAATTTGACACCATTAGATTGCTCTAAAATAACTGAGAAACTTCGCTGCTTCTCTCTCACTTCCAAAATTCTGATTCACAACTGCCAATTTAATCTTTTCATTATTTATGGAAAGATAGTTCCTCGTATTGACGTTCTGGTTTCACATAATTCAATGGAGTTCAGTGCAGGTGTGTTTGCACTGCCTAAGAGCTAGTCTTGGGCTAGAAAAACTTCTAAATTTGCCCCAGTTTGTTAGATTAGAATGGTAACATCGCTTCTTATGGTCCGCATACAATAGAAAACTGACACGGCCTAGACGTATTTTTGGCTACTCACCACAGGATAAACTATTTTCTGCTGCTGATTCTGCGACAGTTCAATCTTAAAAGATTGGTAGGGTTATTATTCCTTAGTTTCTAATGCGTTTGAACTCTACTGTATCTTGAAAATGACTGCATGCAAGCATCATCCATATTCTATTCTTATCCATCTACTTACAAACCTTGGTATATGAGCCTACACTAGTGTTCTAGAAGACATATTTACCTGCAATTAGCATTGAAATGTGATAAATCTTAGTTTGAAAGTAACTTTTGCATTCTAAGTCCGTTTTAATGAGCAAAAATTCGCAAAATTCGTGCTCGGTGTGGGTATCGGCGGAGCATATATTCAAATTTTTAGAGCTTGCACTCGGGCCTGATTAAAATTTTTTAATAGCATATTAGCAGCTAATTTCTCTTTTGAAAAGAATATGAAAAATGTTCTTGAAGTAGCAGCAAATTTTTGTCGCCATAGCAGAATTTTATTGAAGGTTGGGAAGGCCAATTTTTCGGTCCTGTTGCTCTGGCAATGTTAATAAGTTTGCTTGGTATACTGTAGATGGAATTGGCAAGAATGAAATTTACAATTCAATGCAATAAAATATTTATTTCATGAAGTTAAAACAGGTGACAATAAGAAGCTACATTCAAAATTTATGAAAGATGATGAATACTGGATTTTGTACGGTGATGGATCGACTCAGTTGATCCTCGCCAAGTACCTGCTGAATGAGGATAAAAACCTTCGTGCGTTTTATAGTGAAACAACAAAATAATTTCAGGTACCCAGAAATGTATTTAGATCATGTCAGAGTTACTTCAAGCTTTTCCTCTAAATTGAGAAGTCATTGTACAGTAAGCTCATGAAATGATTAGATAGTTAAATATTCGTTCTAAAAACCGTAGAGTTTCATAATTTTTATCAAATTTCACTGTTAGCTAACTCGACCATTCGCGATGTAAGAGCATTAGTGTTAAAGCAACACCTACATTCAGGTGATCCGGATCTACAACTTCGGATATTGAGCACTAGAAGTAGCCATCAAACTTTCATGGATCAATTCCAAGGGGCATGCAATGAAGATCGCTCAAAGAACAACAAGCGCAAATGAAACTGCCATAACACTGACAGCCGCTCCTTCGGGACCAATTGCAGGCGCCTGACATTAGCTTTCTGTTTAAGAGAGCGAAGGACAAAAAAAGAGTGTGTCGTCTAGAAAGATAATCCCAACGAACTTCATCCAAGTGCAAGGCAAACCTAGCAGTTTATTCATTGGCTGATTTGTTTTGAAGACCAATTTACACAATTTTTCTGTTTTCTGGTTGAAATATTTCCCAATGTTACTAAATTAGATAGACTATTCGCATTATTTAACGAATATATACTTAATATTAAAAAATGTGTTTATTTCTGAAATTGAGCGTTACAAATGAACTACTATAGTCTTTTTTTTTTAAATCTGCCTGCATATAATGAAATTTACTAATCTGATTTGAGGGATTAGGTAAATTTAAAGGGGAGAATTTCCTGTGTTCATTGTGTGAATTTAGTTTATCTAGATTTCACACACACAATATTTCACATTATACTTTTAATTACATGTATAAATCACAAATGATTTGTTCGTTTAAGTTAGCTTAATTATACTTTTTAATAGCCTTTGTATCACAACCCATTTTTTACTTTGTTTTGCAAAGTCGTGACGTCAAACCTTTTGTAAGCGATATCTTCCTGTTCTGTGTATGCCCAGATTTTACTCCACTATTTGCTTGGAAAATAGGAACGTAAATTTTCAGGAGTCGGAGAGCATATATTTCATTGAAACAGTTGCCTCTACAACACTGAAAAATTCCTTCAGAATAAATAAATAAATAAATAGACCTTGATCAACATGCAAGCAAATCCCATCACAGTTGCAGCAGTAGCCATGGCCAATAATTCTTCCTTATAGCGGAAGGCTTAAATCTTGTTACCATGACAGACACACATCTTGTTCTGGACGTCTATTCTTTCTTTGGCAATAGAATGCAAACCCATGCAGAGTTCATGCATCGACCGCGCCTTCATTCATTGCTTGCAGTCCAACTTATGACTGGGGCCGATATTTCAGGGGGTAATAAAGAACAGTTGTTTACACAAGGCACTGCACGAACACTCCTGGTAACTCCGGAGGTGTCCATGCATGTTCTTGTCAGACTTTCCAACTCCAATGCATTGCTGATGCCTTGCTTCCCACACTGCCACTGCAACCACTAGCAGGCAGTCTTTGACGGTCTTTACGAGTTTCATGTTTAGCGAAAAGATTTTATAAATGAATTCGGTTATAACCGAAGGTATATTAAAATTGTTTACCTTCATTAATTCTTGTGAACACCACTCCATTAATAATATGCACATAAGATTCTTAATTTCTTTTCGAAAGAATACTGTATTTGTGACCAGTAGACATTGACTTTTGAATGACAAAGTTTCTAAAAAATTCAATCATTTATGTATAGTGAAAGATCCTTCTAACGCGAGTTTGAGCTTAGCTTTAGGTGTTGAGCTTTGATTCTCATTATTTTTGACCATCATGAGAGTTTCTTCTGAGATAAGAGTTTTCAGTTCCCTCGTCTAGACGCTTTTGCCTCCAATGCCACACTGCTCGTAGGAGCATTTTGCAGCGTAAATGAGGAGGCAAGATCGTGACTGATGTCGGACGGAATGTTAAGCAGCAACCCAGGAATGGTCCACTGGGTTCGTCCCCGTAGCCGTATTCTACTCTATAATTTGTATCATTTATAAACAGTAAATGTATATTTTCATTTATACCTTCAGATAATTTTCAATGACTAGGGAAATTCAAGTATGGAAGTTTGAAAAAAAATGTTTTCATTATGTGTCTTCACTGCCAATAAGTCCATTAAGTCTCGATTCATAACGTTTGTACTCGAGTTTTTGTAGTTAAGAAGCCTTATGAAGGGCTTTTTAAACGACTGGGAGACCCAGAAAGACATTTTTGTAATATTTGTACAATTTTACACCTTGAAACGATTGATAGTTAGCACCCTGTATGATATTTTATACTAGAACCTGGGATATCTTGATAAATAGTAATGTAATGGCTTCCTATTTACGTGAAAAACTCGTTTCTTTTTCACAATTCCCTAAGATGTCGTATGGAGGAGGCAACCTTCACACTCAGAACGGAAGTCATTTTGAGCTCAATGAGGAATTCAGCCAAAGCTCTCAGATTCCGCGAGTGTTTGCACCTGGAATGGGAATAGAGGTAAAACTTCGTCTCGGGGATAGATTCCAAGTTATAGAAAGCTTCGAATATAAGACCAATATAAATCAGAAGAGCTTAAGATGAGCCACAGGAAATGAGATTGCTCAAGCAAATATTCAAAGCTTGTATCTTCCCAGCATTGATGGACTAGAGCTGAACATTTCTCTGCATCAGGATAAGAAACTTGCGTAATTGAGCCTTCGCTCTCTGCACCAAGGGTCTTGACACATTTATTTAGTGTCTACATTGAGTACATCACATTACAAACTCTGTAAAATCATATACAATTGCGTTCATTCCTTCCAGTACATATTTGGAGTAGTGATAATGTAGATGAATAATTTGGTTTACTAGGTCAAAAAAATGTTTCATTAGCATACATAATATTCTAACAGTATCAAGACTCGTATCATTTTATTGTGATTATTACGTTACTAATATTATTTAAATTACCTAGTAATGAAAGAATGTAGCTATCGAAAAATAATCTATTGGTAATAATTTTTGCATTATAATTCAGAAAGTGCTTAATTGAAAATTTTCTGCATTAAAGTTAGTGGTTCATTTCATGATTTTAAACAATTTTAAGATGATGAATGATACCATTGACCTGATTAATTTTTCAAAGTATTTTTAGTAACATATAACCTCTTTTCATTTTAATTGCTTCATGTGGAGTACCTACAACTCTTAGAGTATTCTGCATGACTAACATATGAGGCGCTGCGTGCCACAGAGGCGAAGACGCTAGGAACTAATTTTGAGTTTTCGCCATACGAAGTTTTAAAAATGAAAATTCCCATGACATAATAAATTATGTACGCATCAATGTGTTATTGGTCTTATTTTGTTGGTTAAATACAGAATTAAGCTCAACTGTGAGGTTTAGGTAGCATTGAAAACAAATTTTTTCTTTTGGTGGCGTTTTCGCCCTTGCGGCGTGGAACGTCACATATAACTCATTAAAGAAAAATACTGCAAACTCTTCGGCTTCACTAAAGTACTTTGATCAACTGTAGTACAATTATGGCGGTTTTTTTGTGTGTAAAGCTGAACGTTGAACAATATGAGACTGAGCTCTATCTTTAAAGACATTTCCTTCTCCCATAAGTTTTTAGAAGAAAAAGTGGATAGGACTATTGTGTAGACTCTTCCGATAGTTTTGCTTCCCTTTCAAAAAAAATCCTCGTTCTGAGAGATTTTTTTTCTTTAGTTATCAAGCAACCTTTGCAGAGAAAAGTAAAAAAATATCGGATGTTAAAAGTAAAGTCCGGGGGGCTTTGCCAGTGCTCTGCGTAACCGACAGAGCGTGATGCCGAAACAGCTCCTTCCTTGTAACTTGCGATCTGCTTTCCCAAGTAAGAGGGGCAGAATTGCGACGTAAAAAAGCCTGGACGGCTTACAATGTTTCCGTGCATACAATTATGCGGGAATTAAATAGTCAGTTTGTCCGACCGAGGGAAGGAAGCAAGAATTTTTCTTTTCAGTAGTATTCTTAAAAATATGGATTTGATATACATAGTCGTACGCACTTTTTAGAGGCTAGCTGTATTTTTTTAAGTTAGGGTATTTTTTCTCGCTTTCATTCTTCTTGCCGTTTGCTGAATTAAAGTGAAAGGTAAATAATCGAGTTTCAAAAACTTAAAACACTAACTTGAAAAATATTCTTTTACTCTCCGAGTGAGCAGACTTGTCGTGCATTTATGCTGTTACATAAATTAGGGAACATAACAGATATACTCCATTATATTTGATACACACGGGAATACGAGTACTGTTTCAAACATTACTAAACTTTTTAGTTGTTTCGTTTATATTCTTCATACTTATTTCCCTCCGTAGAACTTTTAACTAACATGCAAGAATGATTCGAGGCAGTGAGAGTTCATGTATTACTGCTCCTTCATTCACTAATTGATAATGCATTACAATGTATATAATTCAATCATTTTTAATTCCTACACTCCATAGACTGCAGTTTGGATTTTCTTGTCATAAATACAATGGCAGCTGGTGCAACGATAGAGAATGCTTGTTCGTTTCAGTGCAATGATAGAGAATGTAGGCTCAAAAGCACGCAGTTTTTATAAAAGTTTCTGTGTCACGTTTAATGTCGTGAATATATCCGTGCAGGCTTAAATGTTTGTTACAAATTATGTAAGAGGAACTGAGCCTCCTCTTTATGTTAGTTTACACCACTGTTAGTATGCGCGTTTAGTGGTTGTGGTGCTACGTACGTGTGGAGGTCACGTGTCTGGTTATATTCTCATTATTTTATGAGCACAAAACTCTTGAAACTCGTAAACTTAATTTCTTTACTTCATTTCTATACATTTACCTCCAGGATTGCTATTTGACTTCAGCAGCTGTCAATTTTAGGATTTTTCCGTTGGTCAGAGAGTGCACGTTGATGGCTATCAACCTGAATGCCGTTTGAACTTCAAAGAATATCACATTGCTAATTAGACGAAGGGAAGGGAACACGGACTGATCATCTAGTTTTTTTCTTGTTAAATTGAGTGAATTGAATGCACTGAATGTTTCGAGGGTACTAATCATTGCAGGGACATTTTTTTGAATGGATTATTGAAAAATTCGGCAACTGTCATGGGCTACATATACACATGAGCTTTTTCAAATATTTAGCTAATCTAAATTTTCACATTGCGTATGCTACAATGATGACATAATGCGTGTGAAAAGAGGTATTGTAACTTTGTCGTATGCAATAAACATGTATCATAATTTGTAATATACTATGACTTCTTCTGGCACTGTACAAGCTAAATAAATTGTTTCCGACACTTGTTACGCAGCAGGTCATACAGGCTAATTAATAATTAGGTGCGAGTAATCTTTTATAGCGGCAGAGAAATGAGAATACTAGCGGCAAATAAGTTTTTATTAAAAATTAGCGGCAGAGAAATGAGAATACTAGAGGCAAATAAGTTTTTAATAAAAATTAGCGGCAAAGAAATGAGAATACCAGCGGCAGAGAAATGAGAATAGTAATGAATTGTGAAAGGCATTGACCTTTCACAATCCATTACTATTCTCATTTCTCTGCCGCTAGTTTTCTCTGGAGATATAAGTTTCTATATCTCCTTTGAGGTATCAATATTAATTTTTATCGGACATTTGTTAACGAAAAAGGGTATGAATTTGTTTCTTTTTCTACAACCTTTTTTTGCTATTTTCCCTGAGGATAACAATACATTTAGGAAAGATCATTAAAATTTTCCCGGCTTAACTGTAGATTAATCACGACTAGCTCGAAGGTCGCAGTAGTAAAGCATAACTGCTATACAATTTCTTAGAACCAAATTTGGGTTTGACTTCTAGATGCTTTCTCGATCGAAAAATAATTAATTTCATGAAGCATTTTTATTAGTGACATTTGAATTATATTATCGAAGAATTCGTAAGTGTTGGCTTGCCAAAAGTAGTGCACACGTCAACAAGCATTTTGCTCCGTCGTGTTCAAATATTGACCTCCAAAAATATCTTCTCGCGGGTAAGAACTTTCTCAATAACGCAGATCGAAGAGAGCGACCATTTTTGTTTGACTTACGCAGAGTACACAGCGGGAGTCTTCTCGGGGTTAAATTTATTCTGGGGGATGCCACCTAGGGAAATAAAGGCCAGGCTGTTTCCCCACCCTCGGGGCCTAAAGACATAGCATTACCTTCATTGACGCTTACTTGTTGGGGGCTGTTCGTGTCTCTACTACTTCTGCATTTTGCTTATTTTCTCACCCAGAGATTAAGACTGAGGGTAATCTTTTCAATCATATTTTGCGTTACTTCAATCTTTTTAGAGACTTCTGCTATGTGTTTTGATACAATATTTTTCATTCTGGGACGAAGGTGGTTGTTTGAATGTTTCTTTAGCCTCAACGTTCACTACTTAGCACGATACAAGAACTAATTCTTGAGCAATATGCTGTGAAAATCTGTATAAGGTTTGGTTTTAAGGCAAATCATCAACAGACATTCAGGGTACTTTTTTGTACTTTCTTATTCATTATTCCTGCCGTAGGTTAAACAGAAAAGCTAGCAAAATTTGTTTTAACAGTTTTCTAGGCTCATTTCATATACAACCAAATATTTTTTCCTTCCTTTCACATAGTTGATTTACCGAATATATTTTATTAATTTGGATCACTGAATGTTTGGAAAATAACTATTGAAATGGTCATAAAATTTTCTTGCTTGCTAAATATTTTTTAATATTCTCACATTTGAGTGGCATTTTCTTTCTTATATCTCTCATTTATTGCCTAGTCCCTGTATTTTATTAAATTTGTATCTGTAAAACGCTGCTTGTTGAGTATCCTAATGAAATCTAGCGACCACATTTTACACAAAGCATACCCTACGATATCAGTTCATACTTTTTTATCGCTTAAATTTAGCAAATTGGCGTTATTTTCTGGCCAATTAGTTTGATTTGCTGTACTTATGACAGCAAAGCGTTTTCAAGATGCTATTTATTGGAAGTTCTTCTGCGTGCAGGTGTAGCAGATATGTAAAAACTAATGTCTTAATCGCAGGCGGCGATACATAGAAGGAGAACTACCAAATAATTATATATATATATATATATATATATATATAATTATATATTCTTTTTAATTATATATTATATTCTAACTTAATTAAAACAAAAGCATTATCACGACGAACATGAACGAAAGATGTTAGCGTCGTCTCTTTGTTCATCATCCATACTCAGCAGAGGACAGACCATTACTTTTCGATGAGCAGGACAAAATTAATGTCGGAACTTGAAGACCAAAGCAATTTGCGGTGGAAATGAGGGTTCCCAGTCGTTGTGCTGCGACTCGTTTTCTTTGCTTCAGAAATATAGGAAAGAAGTTCACTGCTGGCAAACAATACTGTGGTCTCACGAGAGTGTCTTCGTTGTTAAGCAACTAGGTTTGATATTTCCGAAGTACGGAAGCATCAGTATTTGGAAACTTTTTTTGCTTAAATCCAAATTATTAATAATATTCCTTGGACTGAATAACTTGATGGATAGCTTACGAGCAATGTAATTCCTCGCAATTAATTCACGAATAATTTCACTAAAATTGTTCAACAATAACAAGTTGTTACTCAACTTAATCTTGCTTCTGAAATATTATGTTTACCATGAACTTGCAACAATCTTCTTTGTTGGCTCTGTTTGTGTATTCACTGCTGATATCAAAACAAAGAGAACACCCGAAGGCGAATGTGGCTTCTTTTAGTGATTTTTTTGACTCAGAGCTCCGAAGACGATATGGAGGATTTCTAAGCTCATTGCTGGAGAGAAACAGATATTGATGTCTGCCCTCGTCAGTGTACTTAGTAGAATAAGGTTTTCTGAAAGCACTTAGGCACTCAGCGAAATCTCCAATACCGGTTACAAGAGCGTCGTGTACTTAGTCGTTACTTATCTTTCTTTTTAAACGCTACTGTTTCTCTGGCTGGGAGGCCTTAGTGATATGCGAGACTTGTTGCTTGAATGGAGTCTTTTCAGTATGTTTCTTGCTCTCTCACGTTACTTTTTTGTCTCCTTGAAATGCTTACTTTGGCTCTTTAAACCGGTAGTAGCTTGCTGTTTCCGAAACGCAAATGTTAGGTTCTAGTCGTGCCATTTGCACTAAAGTTTTGCTGAAATTTTCTGTTCTTGATTTCACTAAACTGCACGAATTGTAATGTCCTCAATAAACGTATTTTTCCAATTAAAGTTGTGATTTAAAAATCCCATCAGGAGGTGTAGTTTTCACATTACAAATGACTCTGATTATTGTCAGGGTTACAGTTAGACATGATAACAGAAACTGAATTTTCTTCTAGTCTGCTCGTAATTTATCTGAAATGTTTTTATACTTAGAATTCGGGGCATAAGTCTAATTAATCTGTGTCTCTAGACAAAATTGTAGGCGTCGCTGTAGACAGGACCAAAGTTAGAAAACCTGTTGTTTCTATCCGACATCAGCTGCAAAGACCAGCGCTCACAGTTTGGACTGACAGCCATTCGCTGTCAGAAGTGACGGCCACTCACTGTCACGAGTGACGGCCACTCACTGTCACGAGTGACGGCCACTCGGTGTCAGGACTGACGGCCACTCTGTGTCAGGGCTGATAGCCACTCGCTGTCAGGAGTGACGGCCACTCACTGAGATCACGACGTGCCGCTCAATGAAGTTTTTATCAGGCTTCTGTCTGCTCGAATTGAAGCGGCAGCCTTCCAGGGCTGTAATGGACTAGGGTTATGACATAAGAACATCTAAATGGAGGGCCAGATGTTCGGTTTATGGAGGATCCAGCTGTTTGCTTCATGTAGGAGCCAACTGTTTGCTTTATGGAGAGCCAGTAGTTTGTTCTATGGAGGGCCAACTGTTTGCTTTATGGAAGGCCAGTAGTTTGCTATATGGAGGACCAACTGTTTGCTCTATGGAGGGCCATCTGTCTACTTTATGGAAAGCCAGTAGTTTGCGCTGTGGAGGGCCAACTGTTTGCCCTATGGAGAGCCGACTCTTTGCTCTACTGCGGGCCAATTATTTGCTCTATGGAAGGTCGACTCTTTGCCCCTATAGAGGGCCAACTCTTTGCTCTAAGTAAATACAGATGTTTGCTGGAAGGATGTTCAACTGTTTGCTTTACGGCACACCAACTGTTTTCTTGAAGCGTTTGGTGTGAAAAAAGACACTGGCATGCATGTTCAGTTAGTTTTATCAAATCAATACCATAGTATTTGCATGCAAAATACAATTTCTTACGGAAGTGACATTGAAAATTCTAGAAGTTAGGTGCTATATTTGGTTATTATCAACTGGAATACTTCTAAAACTCTTGTAACTTGAACTACCCCTACCTAAACCTATCCTGTCTGCTCTCTTACTCTACATATTCTTGCGAAACAAAACTTCTGTCTCTCCAATGCTTTATGATAGAAGTTAACGCCACTTTCAGGTCTTGCATGACTTTCAATTAGCTTTCTGTTGTTGCATGACTGAAGTTGTATTGCAATGGACTATTTTATACCGCGTAAAACATATGCATCGTCAACTTTTTTAAAAAATGTCCTGGAATGATTACTGGTTAAAGAAAAAAGTGATGAGCAAAAATAGAATTTTGTCCCCGGTTGTAATTTTTAATGCAGAAGTTGGGAGCTAAAAATAATGTTGTTTAAGTTAACGCTTTCAGAAAAGGATATCACGGTGTTCATGTCTCGTAGAACAAAGACAGCCAAATATAGAAAAAAGCGTGTTAGCCCGGATCACGCTTTAAATGCCATTGGTTTCCTCGACATTCAAAGGCAAATTATTTATGATTTCTGTGAGCTGCCTAGATGGCAATATCCGTCATAAATAGAGCTTCAGGTTCCAGGCTTCATGAATTATCTGGCTGAGTAACCAAAGTAAAGTTCTGCTTCTATACCACAAGATGGCAGCCCTGTGAAGCTCTTAGACCTTCCATCTGTCTTCTCGCTGTGCCTTCATCATCGCATGCCCAAGTCCCTTCTAAGATTTTTTCGGTTGCACAAAATCTCAGAGATGAAGTACGGCGAGCTTGAGGTCTTTTAGCGGCGATTTCAGGCTGGCAATATGGCTATCTTGCGAGGATTTTTCTGGAGATTAGAGCTGTAGCCCCTTTCTCCAGCGACGATTATTTGCCATAGAGACTTCGTTGCTCACCGTCCCTTCTCTTCGAGGAGCAATTGAGGCTGAGGGCAGCCAACTTTCCTGGAGGAAACTAAAAAACTGTGAATATCTGCGTTCTGCTCTAGGATATTTGGGGCAGGCTTCGAAGGTTAAATGTGTAAATGAACAGGAATTAATACTGGAATATATTCGACTTTACGCTGCTGCCAGCTGTAGCAGTGGTGTGATCGTTTTGCTGAGAAAAATTGATGCTGTAAGTTATAATTAACTAACAAAAAAATTGGGCCCACTCGAATGCATTCAGACTAGAAGGAAATTGAGACTGAGGAGGTACCTGTGAAGTAAATAAGGGGAATTTAGGTTTAGAGGACTATTTGTTTCGGAAGAGATCCTCAATGAAGAATTTAGAGGATATCTTCAGCAAGGGAAATTCATTGAAGAAAAGTGTGTTTTTTCGTTATTTTGGGACTTGCAATATTCTCGAGAAATGTAGGATTCCTGAGCATCGCTCAGTAAAGTAGACCAATAGTGCAAGATTGGACGAGTGTGTCAGATGAAAAGTACATTCATCAGTGACATATGCAGCACCTCAAAGGGAAATCAGCAGCACTTGTTACAAGAGTCTGCTGTGGGTTAAATTGTGAAGTTTTATTTTTCATTTTATTTTTTTTATTATTTATTTTGGTCGTGGTTATGACCGACGCGTCATGCAACCGATGTCTTGTACAATTATTGTTGTAGTAGTTTTGTCTCATCACTTTTTTCACGAAATGTTTATATTCATTTTTTTGCCAACTTGTCGAAATATTTCTCATTTTTGGGAGGGACTGAAGCCAATTGTGTTTGTAACTCTGTTATGTTCATCTTAAGCAACCAGAAACTGATTAGGCTAGGAAATATCAACGATATTGACGACAATATTAAGGGTCTCAATACAATTGATGAAAACACAGATTTGATTAATTAAAGGACAATTTCATAGAACACAGTCAAAGTTAATCATTGGCTGACACCTTTTATTGGAAGATTTCATTGCTGTGTCAAAATAAAAGGGTATTTAGATGCTTTTGGCGAATTTACTACCATCTAAAATAGAATAGAATATGGTAACAAGAGTGAGTCGAGTGGTTAATTTTTGATTACTTCTCAAAAACCGATGCCGTTTAAAAGTAAGGCATCAATCAAGCACTGGCTCTTCAATCACGCCCCTGTACATTAATCATGCACTGGTATTTCAATGACATACATGCACCTCAATCACACACAGGCACTGGAAGTAAAGAAGGAATGACAAGGGAGAAGAAGAATAATAATCATACAACAACCATGAATTTTATTGAAATGATTACGTGACTCGTATTACACAAAAATTATAACTCTAGGTACTCAATATTTGACTTTTGGTACACAATGATATGAATATTAGTACTGAATAGGTACACTAGTATGACTTGCGATATACAATAAATTTGAGACTCTGGATACACAATTATTAAATGACTTGCGATGCATAACTATTACGTGAATTGTTTCACCCAATAATTACGTACCACATGGTATTTAATTTTCACATGAATCAAGGTGTACATAAAATATGTCTCGTAGAACACACTGTGACGTGTTGTACACAATATGATTCGTGTTAGACATTATTTGACCCTTTGTGTGCAATAATACTTCGAGCGGTATAAAATAATTACATGTGTTTAGTACAGCGCTTATACAGGGTGGCCCATACGTAAGGTACGTTTTTAAAATTATTATAGCTATGAAACTAAAAATGGTAAAGAGATTTGGTTAATTCAGAATGAAAGAAGAAATTTCAAAGTTTTATATAAATTTATAAATGGAACAATAAAATATGTTTAACTATGGAATACAATATCTTTTAAATGACCTCCATTATTAGTCGAACAATGGCGTGCTCTTTCAACGGTGCTGTTCATTACATTCCTTAATATCTCTGGTGAAATGTTGTTGATCTCTTGAATGATGTTTAGTTTCAATTGCTGTAAAGTATCAAGCATTTCAATGTAAACATTTTTCTTTAAGTATCCCCAGAGAAAGAAATCAGGTGCACTTAAATCTGGAAATCTAGGCGGCCACGGTATATCACCAAACTGAAAAATTATTCTGTTTGGAAAAATGGCTTTTAACATTTGCATTGTTTCTTTCGCTGTATGAGCTGTAGCTCCATCTTTTTAGAAAAAGGTAATCTCTGTGTAATGATCTCCAATTTCAAGTATCAAATATTATTGAATCAACTGTCTCCACAAGTTTTCATTAACACAAATTGCATCACCATTAGCGTCTTTAAAAAAATATGGTCCAATGATCCTCGAAGACGTGTTGCCACACCATACTGTTACTTTAGCTGAGTGAAGTGGACGTTCATGAATTTCTTTTGAACTTTCTGAAGCCCAGAATCAGCAATTTTGTTTATTAACAAAACCATTGAGGTGAAAATGTGCCTCATCAGTTATTATCGGTTGTTCGTAGGATGGAGTTCTTGAGTTAATTGAATTTTATATGGATGATACTTTAGATCTTTTACCAAAATACGTTGCAGTGAGGTACGTGAGATTCTCGGTTGAATTAAACGTCTCCTTGTTCACGTTTTGGGACGATCAGCAACACTAGTTGCAACAAGTTGAATTGAAGCAACAGTTCGTATGGTCCGTGGCCTGCCACAACGTTGTCTGCTGTTGTCCCAGTTTCTCTAAGTTCCAATACAAGTTTTTTTATGCACTTCTTCGAAGGACTCCTTTCAATACCATCAATATTCCTGTAATTCCTCCGAACTGCAGTAACCGAACGATTACATCGGAAGTAAAGTTCCACTATTTTTGCTCGTTGTTCCATTGCGTAGCGATTCATTTTCGGGGGTGGATTTTATGAATTTTTTGGGCAATATTTATTGTGATTGTCGGTAGACTTGACACGATGGTAGAAAATTTTGAAATCTCCTCAATCATTCTGAATTAACGAAATCTCTTTACCATTTGTAGTTTTATAGCTATAATAGTTTTAAAAAGGTACCTTACTTATGGGCCACCCTGTAGTTATATAAATCATGGTACACAATAATTATGTGACTCGTGGTTACAATACCTACATGTCGTAGTCCAAAATAATCCAACTATTGGTTCACATAATTATTTGACTTGTGATACACAATAACAGTACACAATCATATGACATATGATACAAATTAATCATATGACTCGTGGAACAATAATAATTGTACTCAAATTTCAGTTATTCCTAAATATTGATCAAATATAGTTTTTTTCATCTTCATGTTCTAGAACCAGTCTGTTGAACAAGGAATATTTCCTAAGTAATGTTTTAATTCGATGTAAATTGCCAATGAAAAGGCGAAGTCTACTACTTGTCTACTTTTAGTTCCAAAAAAACAGAAGTTCCACACAATTTTTCTTGTTTTTTATTATGGGCAAAAAGGCGTTGAAAATGTACACAAAATCGTAAAATTTCTTAGAGAACTTCTTGACTGCTTAACAAATTTAGGTGGGAAATTGACATCATAATTAGATATTCAGAATTGCCAAGACCGTAATGAGCCTCGTCAATTTATTTTCAGTTTATAAAGAGTCTTAATCGGATAATCAGGCAGCACAAAACACGAAGAGCGCTGCTCATCTCACTGGCTTGCACTCCATGGTTGCAGCCCGAGTTATTGTTGCAACCAAGTTATTGTTGCAACCAAGTTATTGTTGCAACCAAGTTATTGTTGCAACCAAGTTATTGTTGCAACCAAGTTATTGTTGCAACCAAGTTATTGTTGCAACCAAGTTATTGTTGCAACCAAGTTATTGTTTAAGGACGAATTGTTTATGGGACCATTAAATGATGAATCAATAGCTTTATAAAATATTTGTAGAAAAAATTGTTTTTCATTTTAGTTTTACTCTAGGAATACACTGAGATAGAAATTGGTGACCATTGCAAGGCTGCGTTTTATCTTCGCTTTGAGGATGCTGTGATGTAGCTGTTGATGACCACTGTTAGGTTGAGTAATGAGTTTGTGGTTTTTATCTTCGTTATGTAGATTTACAGCAGCTCTTTTTGTCAGCATTTCTATTCTGATAGCCAACTGACAGCACTGTAAGTTACCTCAAATACGCCTGATTTAATTGTCTCTTTTAATGTACGCACAAGATTAGAACAAAATGTCATCTCATACTTCCTGACACTGAGTAGACTCACTCTATGATCTGATGTACTTGATATATTCTCATTATTCATAAGGTTAAGAAAAAACTCTAAAGCTGTATCATTTCTGACAAAATTAGTCATGGTCGTCATAGTGTAGACAAGTGTCGTATTCACAGTGCCGAACTCTGCCACCTCGCCATGCAATTAGACACTTTAAGTTCCAAACGACGATCTGAAGCGAGTTGGTCTGCCATTTCAAGCGGAAAAGGCATAAATGCTGCGAAAAAATAATTTTACTGAATTTTTGAGCTCAGTATGACCAATTACTGCGTCACGATCACTTGAACGACTTTGTGCAGGGCTCAATTTCCTGTACACAATAAAATACTGAAGCTCTTTTGGAGGTCAGATTGCGAGCTGAAATAGATGACGGGAATCAGAGCATCCAATCAATGCGGAAAATCCTTTGAGTTCAGAATTTTTTGCAGAGTTTTCATGGCTGAACAGATAGTTTGGCAACGAGCGACATGCTACACAGAGAGATCGTAGACGCTGCACTTGAAATTGAATGGATATGCAGCTTTGGATTTTAATGAGATTATTTTTGTATTGTTGATTCAAGCGGTGGAACACGAGTCACTTCTATGCAAAGGCGAAAGAAAATGGGGCTATGCAAATTTTTACATCAACTGTTTGGAGTACAAACAAATTTGTTGTGATCTTCATTGAATCTTTTTATCAAAAAAGCGGCTGTTGAGCCATTGAAATTTTGAATTCATTTGAAAGTTGAATCTTTTTTCTAGGAAGAGTTATAGTTTTCGCTTTAAATAGTTATTTTAGAGGTAACAATTTTAGTGTAAAAGGTGTTAGCATCAGCGGCAGTCGTGCAATATACTTTTCTTAAAATTTCTCTTGACTTAAATGTAGTTTTTGCCATTTTGTGCATCTTTGTTCAGTTTCAGATTTTGAAATATTTATTGCTGGTATGGAACTATTTTTATGGCTTCTTCTGTTTTATTTTCAGTGCTATGTGTTGATGCATAACATACATTGATTTGAATTTTTATTTCAGTATACATAACTATGAATTGCATAACCTTTGTCTAGCATCTTCTTTTTATTTCACTAGAATGCTGATAATAACTTAGTTAATATTGCGGTATTTGACACACAACAAATAAATGATAATGTTTGAATAATCAAAATATGTAAACAATATTACATAAATAATATCCAAATAATAATGCCTTAATAATGTCTAGATAATAATTTGTCAGTAATAATGTCTAGACTTTAGTTTGTGAAGATTCAAGGCAAATTAAAATTAAAGGCGTAATCTGCCAAGGAAATTTTCACTTCTCTTACACAGCACCGTTGAAGGAAATTACATTAGTAATTACAATGAGTTATTCACGAACTCCAATTTTGAATCATTTGTTAACTCCAATAATAAATTATTCAACTCCTACATGCATTGTGTATTCAATAGCCAAGCCAACACCGCATTTACTTGACTCTGTTATTTGTTATTTAAATTGAAATATCTAGTTCATTTGCAGTCAGAAAAGTTAGATGCATCCGTTTTAATCAATATAAAGCATTAAAATCGATATCGGTTACAAGAAATTTGATTAGATACCAATGTCTCTACAGCATACAGATTCAAATCTATAAGGTTTACACTTCGTATTCAATTTATTTCCGTGTGTAACTTTTGATCAAAAACGTACACAATTTGCTTCAAGATTCAGAACAGGTCCACTCGATTTGATCGTACAAAGAACGAGGGAACCCAGGCGCAATTAAGAAGCAAGCAAAAATGACTTGCAAAAAATGGCAGACGTCGCTATTGCTCACGTGACCTGAACGTCAAGTTTCCACGCACGATTTCCAGCTACAGTATCATTTATTCTTATTTTATAAGTCTATGCTCGACTCTAGGAACAGCAGGAATGTATTTTGAGAAATGACTTGTAGTTAAAAATCAGGCTGCTCAATAGTTCGTCTATATTCAAATACACACTGAATGTGCATTTACTCCCTCCGGCATTTTGCCCTTACAACTAAATAGCTGTTTTTGAAAGTAGTTTTTCAGAGCGAGTGACTTTCCAGTTTTCTTAGTCCTAAAGTTTTGTTGCAAAATGTCTTAATTCTGTATTGCCTGTACACAGAGATGGTCCATTGAGATCTGCACCGGCCACTTTCACTTGACAACTCGACAGCTTTTTGGCATTCCTACTGGTAAATTCAAACATGTCACTTTTATTATTAGTTAATTTACTTTGAATCAATAGATGAGACACAGAAAAAAACTTATATAACTTACTTCTTAAGAATATATACACTATTCGGCTCCCATGGGCCAAAATTTTTCGAGTTCTGACATGATATTGTTTGAAAAGGTTCATATTTTTCTATGTAGATAACTTTAATTATGCTTCAATCATCCGTTAGCATCAAGCTCTTGCTAGAAAATACGGCGTGGGTTGCTCTATTGAGATT
>VCRD01000709.1:146141-169309 GCA_006783055.1 Trinorchestia longiramus | reverse complement strand
AAAGGTTCATATTTTTCTATGTAGATAACTTGAATTATACTTCAATCATCCGTTAGCATCAAGCTCTTGCTAGAAAATACGGCGTGGGTTGCTCTATTGAGATTTTTTTTAGGTGCCTTGTAGACTGAGCGTCCAAGGAATTCTTTAATCATGCGTCGCCCGTAAAATTCAAGGAGTGAATATAATACTTCAAACAAGTTTCATTTCGTTTAAGTAGCGCTTGCAGCAACGGCAAAATAGGTCGATGTTTACAAATTACTGAGTTTCCTGTTCAACAAGTTTTGAAGATTTCTCTTGACCGTGTTATTGACACCTCACTCCTGATGACGGGGTGACTGTTGACTGTGTGTGCTGACTCGGTGTGCTGACTCGGTGTGTGCTGACTCGGTGTGTGCTGACTCGGTGTGTGCTGACTCGGTGTGTGCTGACTCTGTGTGTGCTGACTCTGTGTGTGCTGACTATGAGTGCTGACTCGGTGCTAGCTGAGCAAGCAACTCACGTGAGTGTAGATTTCGATCCTGTGTCGACCAACGATTGAACCACGAGCAGTCAGGTACCAAAATGAATTATGTCTTTCACTGCTGAATAAAATTTCGAGAGCACGACATTAAAGTAGCCACTTTCTCAATAGGTACATACTCTATTAAAATGACTATCCTATAACTATAATAGGTAGAAAATAACAGGTTATATGAATTAAATAAATAGTTCATGAGAACGCAAGCGAAAACAAATCTGCAGTGGTAATTTTATCGTGCCAGTCTATCGCCCGGAGAAAAATAACAGTAATCTCGTGAATGCCAGTGCAAAACTCGCTGCAAGACTTGCAGGAGCATTTATTGTTTCTGTATTGGCATCTCTCTCTATAAAATGCCAGGCCAGACCGTCCCAACTCATGTGGCCTCTTAGCTTTAGGCTCATCTTCAGGCGGGAAAGAAGGAAACGATATGTAGGATCGAAAACAATGTATATGCAAATTAATACTGAGTAAAACATGAACTTTATTATGGGTTTGAGATATTTTATACCATATCTTATGAAACAAAGAGGTAACTATCTCAAGGAAAATATAGAATAAAGTGATATGTAAAACGTTATATGAAAACTTACGAACAAATTTATTCCCAAACTTTAATGGAATTAATTTTGAAGTAGAGCTTATTAACTTGCTGACTTCAGGTGTATAAAAGAGGAGACGGCATGGGACTTGTGTAGCAACACAAGAATAGACCAAATGGCTCGAGATATAATTAGCCATTTATGGTTTGATTTAAAGATAATTTCAAGCGTTGAACTAACACTTCAAAAGTGTATGGCTTCAATGGGGGAAAAATAGAAACAATATAAATTGTTATTGATTTACAAAAATGAACACATTTTGTTACTATAAGAACTAGATGCGAGACGCATTATGATCGGCGACAAATATTTTTCAAGCTTTGACTGCAGGTGAATTTTTATGTACCTGGACAATGCCATTTGCTTATATTCACAAGAGGATGACTAATAACAAGCTGCAAAACATTAATAAACTTCTGAAGTACTTAATACCTTCTATCAATTATTTTTAACATCTATTATTTCAAAAAACTTCAATAAATTCATCTTCTGAGCGTCCGATAAGAAACTACGAACCATAGTTTTACAGGATGTGACAACTAAACTTCCTTTTTTCAAAGGAAGTTTATTTAAAAAAAAGGAAGTTATGTTGCCGCACAAGGCTTGTGCGGTGGCACGCCCCACAATCCAGACGCAGCGCGCCCAGGTCACGCGGCCGCTGGTGTTGACCTCAGGGAAAGGGCAGGCAGTTCCCCTTTATTGGACCGTCTGTGCCTGGAGCTGCGTAACGTACCTTCGCAAGGTAGCTATCGATATCATATTATGTAATTACGTGGCTTTTACCTTCACCCACGTATAAATAATGTTTTTGTCTCGAATGGAACTGCAAATGATGCATAACAGTATCCACATGAGTATTAGCTTGATGGAATAAGATGCTCAGTATGAAAAAAGTAAATGTGTATCTTCTAAAATTTGAATAAATTTTCAAATTAACAATTTTACATAGCCGTGCAAATAAGTCTCCCAGGCGAAGCTAATTGGTTGAAAAAACTTGAGAGTTAAAAAATCTTGTTTAGTATGCTCTAGAATTGAAAAAATCTTGATACTTAAACTCTAAAATTAACCTTATTATCAGGTGGTTGGAAAAGTTGTTACCGATTTTAAAGAGAAAAATTCAACAGTATCTAAATTGATATTATGTCTATTTTTATTGTTGATTTATAACGTCATGAGTAACTTAAACTTCTTTCTTTCAGACTATTGAGGAATCATTCATATTTTGCTGCATTATTTGCATCTATGTTCAACCCAACTAAAGAACAAATCAGACATGCTTTACTCTACGAGTTTTCTAGAGGTTTCAGTGCAAGTGCTGCAGTACAAAACGTTCAAAGTGCATATGGAAATAATGCTGTGAAGGAGAGAATTTGCAGATGGTGGTTTTCCCGTTTTCGTAAAGGAAATAAATTTCAACTTAAAAAACGAGGTTAGAGGTGGTCGCCCAAAAAAGCTTGATTTGGAATTTTTGGAAACTGCTATTACTGAAAATTCGACAGTAACCTTGAGGGGTTCCGCACGAACTGTCTCCTGAGAACCTGTGCCAACGTGTTTCTTGTTGCGAATCTTTGCTTTGATTGCAACTTGATTGGGAACTTGATTGAGAGGTTTTACCCCATCCAGCATATTCTCCCAACCTCGCTCCTTCTGATTATCGCTTATTTCGAGGATTACAGAACCATTTAAATGGTCTTAGGTTGACATAACGGGAAGAGATTGAAAATGAGTTAGATTTATATTTCGCATCAAAATATACAGAATTTTACAAACGAGGCATATATAAACTCGTTGACAGATGGAATTAGGTCATAGAAACACAAGGATGCTATTGTTATGAATAAATTCTTCAAAAATAACTATTTTTCCATTCTCAAAATTGTGCTTACAAATCGGCAAAAACTTTTGCTCCAGCCTGATATATAAGCTTTTTAGTTGAAGTGTATTAGTTCCTTAAGCCTCCAGTTGAATTCAACAAACAAAATGTTATTTAAAATGTGGCTGGCCTTCTTAAGAATTACAGACCTTTTGAATAATGGAAGTTCCTTTTGCTTGCGGCGTCTCACGTTACGGAGAAATACGCATCCGTTAAGCGATGTCCTATGCCACAGACTCTGATACAGTAATATAACTCGTCCCAGTGACCTAACATCTGATGTGTACCGAATTTACGTTCTTGTACGATGGATTTTTTACGTGATTTGTGGAATTCGAAACAATAAAGCTATTTAAAACGCAGAAAAGGGAATGCAGTTTTCATTGGCAAGTTTGATAATTTAAAGCAAAAGCTTCGCGATCTGACTAAGAACGAGTCTGTTGCGTTCAAAGGATCTCCGAGGAAGATAAAAGATCCGTGTGTTAAGAAAATATTTTTCACTAAACGCAATACTACAAACAGGAGTAAGAATTTCTTTTGCAATTCAATGGTCTTGATAATCAGAGTTAGAAATCATTCTACATAAAGTTTCTCATTTGAAAGGGAAGAAAAATTGTCTTCAAGAAAATATTTCTCGGGAATAATCTAACCATCCAGAAGAACTCTTAGAATTTACTGACATTAAACTGAAGAGAAGTCCTGTACACAAAGTTTACTTTCAACATGCATGCAGTTTTACATCAGTGATACTTTTTTGTGAGAGAAATTACCATTGTAATGACACTCTCCTATTCATCTGCAAAACGCTATTATGACTTTAATATCAAGGTAACCTTTATAAAAAGAGGATGATTTCAGTGAATTTTTCACAGCTGGCTGGAACATGGCCAGCAATGGTCCGCTAGACAAAGAGAAATCTGCTACAGACTGTGAGCTCCGGTGTGCAAGGCTTGAGTTCTTCATCATCATTGTAGCAGCAACATCGCGTTAAAGCTCGTTATGAAGATAAAAACTTAGTAGTGAGCCTGCGTAGCTCCCTTCCTTTGCATCCCTCTCTGTGGCTGCTGTTTAGCTGATGCGTCCTGAGCTTCTAATTTTTTTACTTAGTTGTTGAGATGAGTTTGTTTTACAGCACTAACTGAAATGATTTAGTAATATTTTCGGTCTTGTCCTTTGTTCAATGAGACTGCATCATGGCACTAATTAAACGGGTTCATTTGTTTCATTCTTGCTTGAAACTGAATGAAGCAGTTTTACGGTGCTTATTGCAAAAAAAAGTTGATGTATTTCTGTCCTGCTCTTTGTTCAATGAGGCTTTTTGACAACACTAATTAAAATAGTAATGTTTTCAGCGTTCTCTTTGTTCATTAAGGATATTTCATGGAACTAAGAGGAATAACATTTTTTTGTTCTGTTCTCAGTTGAATAAGGTTCCTGTACTGAACTACTTTTTTGAAATGATTCACTTACTTAAGCTTCACTTTTTGGTTGAATGAGACTGTTGCACGGCAATAATGAAATAACTTTAATAGCTTTTTCCTCGTACCTATGAAAGTAGTTTCGCACATTTATTGAGCTTTTGGAATAACTAAGATACACATTATAAGGCAGTATTCAAGTTCTACAGTGATGTTCATCCCACTTTTTGGTGAGGTAATGAAAATTCAAACGTTTTCATAGTAAGGGTTGGATTTTTCAAGATTACATCGTTGGGCTAAATGTTACGCTTATGGTATTGAGAGTAATTTATTACAGTAATGAGTTAATTATTAGGGTAATGAGACTTAATTATTACGTCAATGAGAACAGAGTATTACGGTAATAAGAGTCAAGTATTTCCCTACAATGTGAGATGTAGCAATCTCTGTAGTAAGCGGTATCCTAATAAAATTGTTCTGATGTTCTTAGAGGATCTCCTAACAAGATACTCTTAGAGGATGTCCACTACAGTTATATTACCTTTGGTCCTCCACACTTTAGAGACTATCCTCAGAGGATATTTTCAGAGGATAGTCTCAGAGGATATCTTTAGTTAGATGCAAAGGGTGTTTTCCACGTCAAAGTCTTGTTTTCTTCTACGCAACGTTGGGTTTGAGTCCAGATGAGTCTCCATAGAGCAGCTTGGGTCTTCCATCTGCGTCCACTCCATAGGATCATCAGCGCTGGTCCCTGAAAGCTCACTGCAAACTGCTCTCGTACTGTAATTAGCAGCTCGTCCACCGCCAGCGGCTGCTCGTCTTCGCTTCCAATTTCAAGCTCAAGGATTTTTTCTGAAACTCCTTTGGTATCTTGAAATTTGTTTTCGTTTTCTTTGTCCCATTTGCTCACAGGCAGAATTTTCGATGATCAGTTTGGTTTTTCTTCTCGTATTTTATTATTTGAGTTCGAAATACACTGGGAGCTCAGGCTGAATTGCTTTTTTGTTTGTCACCAAATTGGGAGCATTGTGAATTTTTTAACTTTATATTTTAATCGCTACCAATGACTTAGTAAACACAATGAGTAAATACACATGAACCCACGTTGTTTCTTAAAACTAGTTATTTGTCTTGTAGTCCCTACTGCATGGGTTCATTTACAATTACTCGTTTTTATGATTTTGTTAAGTTTCTTTAGTGTATTTACAGCTGTTGAAACTAATCTCGCAGGACGACAAGGCCTAGTAGCATCGATAAAAACTAGTAACATAAAATATCAGTTCTATGGCTGATTTACTCCACTTGGATAGTTACGAATAAAATACTCCTGCAAACAAAAGTTATATTAACCTCAACGTCTAACAAAATAATGGTTTGTTGTACATGAATTTCAAAATGTAGTGTGCAGTACTCAAAAAATTCGATTGAAGAAAAATCCATTGAAATGAATTTGCTGATTGCGTGCGGTGGCATCTAAAGCTACGCAGCGTATAATTGGGAACACTTGTGGCAGGAGTCGTGTTTGTTGCGTTGCATGTGCGCCGAAGCTTTTCTGTTTTGCATTTTGGTGGTGGCGGTCGACGCATCGGACCAGCGACGTACCGAGAGCGCGTCTCTCATGAGATGTTTTCTTTCATACAATATTCCCATCCTTTGAAGTCCTCTCTGTTACTACTAAAGATGTGTAAATTCTGCCGCTGCAAGGTTATATATTTAATGAAATTACATTTGCTTTCGTAAACAACAGCTTAAATAACATGTAAACGTCTGTGAAGAAACAATTAGTCATTTAAGTAATACTAACTAAAATTTACAGTAAATAAACAATGATTAAGAAGCTTTAATGATTTCTCATTACACACAATTATTCTTAACAAGTTTGACCGGAAAGTTATGTGCATCTAGAATTTTTACTAAACCAGGATAAACTTTATTTCTAATTTTTTATATGTTGCTAACTTCAGTGCATTTATCTGATATAATTCCAAGGATAATAACCTTCCAAAGTTTATGATTTTGCTTTCTTATTGAATGATTTTCACAGAATTCAGAAACTTAGAAGATTATGAGAAGTTTCGCCTCTCAACTTCAATGTTTCCAGACTTCCTCTAAAAGTTCGTCTAATTAGAGTTAAAGTTCTTAGGCACCGATGTTACTTCCCTGCAGAATTTCAACTTGCTAGTCTTGCAAGGAACTTAAATGCGTTTACTTTGCAAACGCCGCTTAAGATGGCGAATAACAGCGCTCCAACCACTGCAGCCTCCCCTATATATCGCAACCACACATGTATAATGTATGCATCAATGCATACGTATTTTATCTCAAAAACTTGCTTATGTAACTCTAATATGCTCAATACTGGCTATTTAAAGTTGTTGTATTTACTACTCAATTCAATTCCTTCTCTGATGCAAGATCTTAAATTGTAGTTTTTTTCATGAGGGAGGATGAGACAGGCGTGGACACTGCATCTGCAGTGAAAACTGATTCACTTATGCAGATCAGGCCTTAAAATTGGTATTATTATTATGCCACCAACTTCATAAATGATTTCCTCTTTATGCAATTACAAATACCAACATCGTTCTAATTTTTAACGGTTGTACTTTGACTATTTCACTTGCAATACGAAACTAAATTGTAGCCGAGTCTTCAGTTCCTTTTTTTAACAATAAGACACAGGCTGTAAAGAACATGATGAATTTCCTCATTCGCCGCTGATTTTAGTAGAATATATTACTGCAGGTTACATAGTTAAATGACAAATATTTATTACTGGCCAAACTATCCTTAGCAGGTCGAATTTTTGTCTTACTCTTCTTATGAAGCCTGATAGGGCGGTTTCTTTTAAAACTAAAGCTCAAATACTTTGTTTTATCTTGCTCAACTTTTTCGTTGCTTTCACAAAGTTTGTATGGTTGCTTGCCAACTCTGAGCTTCAGGAAAATTATCTCGCTCTACATTTCTACCATAAGAAAATTTTGTCCTTCTGTCAGAACCAGAAATTATTCGCCCGCCTGTCGCCGCCATGAACATTTCGCTCTTAATTCTGCACCTTTGTGTGACATTTTTTCACAGCATTATGTATATTTCTCTTAAACTTGCGTATTGAATGAAATACTTCACACGATTTTTATAGAATCACTTTGTTACATGAATATTTTTCGTATTGCTGCAACTTGAATTCAGGAACATCGTACGTGCGTTATACAGTTGGACAATTTGTTGGATAGTGTTTTTCTTGCTAAAGGAATTTTTGTGTGTTTGAGAGAAATAGTGCCTCCACTCACGGTTTTCGTCAGTGACAAATGTGCCCCTCACTGCAGTCTTACTGGATGATGTTGCCCCTCGTGTTCATGGAAAATGATTTTACTATCATAAATTATTCTATATCTCAGCAAGGATGAGTTAAAGCGTAGTGTTCATTGATGTACCCTAAGAAGCATGTGACTCGTTCTGACTCACGTGAGTTCGCCACTGCAGTGCTTACAATTCCAACACATAATTGAACAGAATATAATGGATGCATAATTGAGCTGTAACTTTATCGTGGTGTGGAGGACATGCTCGTTATGGTGGACTGATGAATTAATGTTGGAAAGAGGAATTTTTCTTTCTCTCATTGGTTATAAAATATAACAAATGATATAATGCTTTGCTAGCTCCTATTTTTTTGGCGAAATTTGCGTTTAGTGTCCGGGAGTTAGCAGCAAACCAAAATTTTGTTTTGCCCACCAGAGTAAGACCATAAATTTTGCAATTCTAATGTTTCTAGGCTACGATAAATGCGGTAAAAGTTATTTTGTTGCAGAAACTTGCCTAAACAACTACAACATCACAGCACTGTGCAGCTCACAACCAGGTGCCAGGGTCAGGGGTTGGTTCTTGTATTATGAGGGCCCATTAATACAGTGCACATTTTGACTTCAGGTGAAGCAGCACATCACGGTACCTGTATTATGAGGGCCCATTAATACAGTGCACATTTTAACTTCAGGTGAAGCGGCACATCACGGTACCTGTATTATGAGGGCACATTAATACAGTGCACATTTTGATTTCAGGTGAAGCGGCATATCACGGTACCTGTATTATGAGGGCACATTAATACAGTGCACATTTTGACTTCAGGTGAAGCAGCACATCACGGTACCTGTATTATGAGGGCCCATTAATACAGTGCACATTTTAACTTCAGGTGAAGCGGCATATCACGGTACCTGTATTATGAGGGCACATTAATACAGTGCACATTTTGACTTCAGGTGAAGCGGCACATCATGAAACGCATGGCTGCCAGCAACGTACAGACTCACGTCAGCAGTTCGGGAGTGCACAGGAAGCAGTTCCATGACCTCTACGTGCAGCGTCATAACAACGTCAGGTGAGTCGTAACCATTTCATGACAGTAACAAGTGAGGGTGATGATCTTTTCATAAGATGTCAGGTGAGGGTCATAACCGTTTCATGACAGTAACCAGTGAGGGTGATGACTGTTTCATGAGATGTCAGGTGAGGGTCATAACCGTTTCATGACAGTAACCAGTGAGGGTGATGACTGTTTCATGAGATGTCAGGTGAGGGTCATAACCATTCCATGAAAGCGGCAGGTGAGGGTGATGAGCGTTTCATGAGATGTCAGGTGAGGGTCATAACCATTCCATGACAGCGACAGGTGAGGGTGATGAGCGTTTCATAAGATGTCAGGTGAGGATCATGATCCTTTCATAAGATCAGGCGAGGATCATGATCGTTATGTTGTATTGTGGGAGATGGAAAGTATTGTAGTATTAAGAACGTGAAGGTTGTCTTCATAGTGTCGGGAATTAAAAGAATTTGACTCGTATGTGCGCGAGAATTAATAATGTCAAAAGTATCAAACGAGTTTTAGTGAACAACGTTGGAATTATCCTTGAAAAAATGGTAGGTGTGTCTAGAGAAGTGTGCCTTGCACTGACGTATAAAGTTGTAAGTTTAGAATGCCCGGTGGTAACAATATTACTCAGTTTTTCGGCTGTTCAGCCTTAAATTTAACGAGACAAATAGAACGTAATTGTTTGAAGTGTGAATACTAATGTGCACCTCAACGAGCCTGTATCACTCATAATTAACGTACTGCCAACTGTACCTTGATCTGGTTATTCGTTCATCACAGACTTTCCTCAAGATCAAAACATTCATAATATTACGTCGAGGTCTCGTACTAGCTCCTTATTTTCAATCACTTTCTTGATAACTCGTGGCACTCCAACGTCTCAACGACCGCATGTTCTTCATTTTTCTGTTTCGAGTTTGTTGGAATTCATTGAATTTGATTAAAGACGCCATATATGTTAAAATAATTTATTACTACCTTATCCTATTTGTGACGTTCACGTTGCAGAATTTCATTCACATTCTCAGATGGAAGTTAATCATGAATAACAATTTTTACATAATTGGAATTGAAATGACGTCCAATCACTATCCTCGAACTAGGTCAGACAAACTAAATACCGAAAACGCGACTAAATTTTTTAGTAGAAACCAAAAGCCACATGAATTAGCATGCTCAGTTAATATTTCCTTAATGGTATATGTTTCATTGGCTCAATTTATTTTATGTTATTAGCTTAGATTTCGATGTTTCCTCTGGCAGCATCCTGTACGCTGACATCGTGAACTTCACGCCACTCTCAGAGCAGCTGTCAGCCCCAGACCTCGTAACTACCCTCAACGATCTGTTTGGGCGCTTCGACCAGGTCGCTCAGGTATTTCTTTATTGCCAAGACCAAACTTTAGCGTTTATGAAACTCTTCAATGAGGGAGGCTTCGAAACTGAAAATTAAATTCTTGAACTTTCGAGATTTTCAGGAGCCTGTATGCTTCTCCAAATCTTATAGAGGAGTGGAGTAAGAATTTTAGCTAATTTGAAGCGTCACAAGCTTTCCTATGGACGTCCATCACTTTGCTATTTATTTCTTCGATTGTCCTTCAGGTTAGTTTTGGGGAATTGTTTTTTTTGTACAAAGGATTAGGAAACAAAAGTTCCAAATTAGACATTGTGAGTTTCATGCGAGTGTGCCCAGGTCATGTATTTTGATTATGCAGCAATTCTAAGCGTTGCTCAACATGCTTCAATACTATGAATGGATAACTAACTGAGGCTTCAAAATGCAAAGAAATATTTCAGGAAATTTAGGTGTCAGTGTCTATCATGAGTGACTACATGGTCTCAAAACTGTCCTCCCAAATAGAGCTTGTAGCAAAATGATCTCACTAGTTTGTAGACTTAATAAAGAGCAGTGTGATGCCCACCCGTTCAGTTCATGTTGGCAACTGAAAACAAAGTGGAACAAAAGGACATTATGTTTAACTTTAAAAGTAAAAACGTATAGTTCGTTCTTCACTTTATTTTTTCTCAAACCTAGGAACGTGTCCGATCATTTCGTCACGCTCTGTACACCAAAAAGTCCGCGGGATTATCTTGCCATGTTCGCTTGACAGTTTTATGCTGGACCCTCACTGAGATTTTCGGCACAGAAATAACAATTGCTGTGCTGTGTGAAGAGCGAAAACAAACATCAAACTATTATTTAAAATTTCATTTAAGATTTATATCAATAATTTATGAATCTACAGAAAATTATAACATGATGTAATAATTTAATGCACACTTGATTGAGGGTTGAATTATGAGGGTATATATGCGATAAAACATTGAGTGCCAATAATTAGTTAGCAAAATAATAGTTGTTAATTTATCTTGTGTACATTTATACAGCCCAAATATTGCTTTGTTATACAAACAGTCAATATATATGGAGCAGAATTAAATAATTATTTATGCACATAAAAAAACATCAATAAAGCCAAATGAACCTAGCTACAAAATAAAGCATTTTTTTGGCAGTGAACTTACGGAGCACTCTGAGGCATCAATGTTGTGTGCACAACTCACACTGTTTTAAACAGATTTCAAGTTCATTTAAAGCTTCAATGCATCAGGGAAAGCGTTTTCAAGGTTATTTAATACAGAAAATATGGCCACCGAAGATTTTGTGAACGTGTTTGTGAATTTGTAGTTTATGCTGAAGTTCTTGTCCATGAATTAATTTGCTATTATTTATAAATATTCGATGTTGCTCCTGCCGTTTATTTGTTCTAACTTCACATCAATGTTCTTAGCACACAAAACAGTGAAGCGATTTATTGCTCGTTTTCACCCACCTTGACACAAATCAAAACTTTCTCAGTGTGAAAATAAAGCTTAAGATGCTTGTTTGCGACAGAAAAATTCGCTTCCGCGTTTAAAGAACACTCGAGTTCTGGCAAAGACTGAACGCCTGGAGAAATGCGTACTGTGACCTGCGACGAGCGTATTTTTGAAGGCAATTTTTGGACAGTCTTTACGACGACATTATGCGCAGAAATACGAGGGAGTCGCTGGTTTTTGGGACGATCTCTGAAATTACACTCGGTTTATGACCTGCAGTCGTAATATCTTTCCATTTTTTATTTCGTTAGGAATTCAGCATTAAAGTGGAACGGAAATGTGCGGGTGAGCAAGTTATACGCAGTCAAATTTCTCACGAGGCAGCACGTCTCAAATGCATGCAGAACATTTTAATCTAGAATTACTTGAGCGCGTTGTCGACTGTCATGAAGTTTTATTTGAAATGATTCAATTATACACTGAAGTTTTACCTGGGAACAAATAAGTTTACAATTCATTGAATGAAAATGTTCAAACTTAGTAGTGAAATAGGAATGGCTTTATTTTATGACCTTGTGCCATTGACTTTCAAAACCTGCAAAGTACCGGAAATGATTACTGATATTGCCTTATTTTGCCCAAATTTCAGCGGTAAAAGCTAAGCTGAGATTTACGATATTAATGTTAATGTGGTACTATCAATACACGAGTTATGATGCCCGAGTTGTGATGCTCGAGTTGTGATGCTCGAGTTGTGATGCCCGAGTTGTGATGCCCGAGTTGTGATGCCCGAGTTGTGATGCCCGAGTTGTGATGTCCGAGTTGCGATTAAAATTATAAAGTTCAAATTACTCTTCCTTTAATTGTTTTTAATTCTAAATTTGTACGTAAAATCACGCTGAGAACAGTAATTTTACTTTTTTCCTATAGATTTTTAGTCAAACAAGGATGCTAATGAACCGCTAATTTTCCTATTTAATTTTAAAGAATTAACGATTAACATGCTAGATGAGGACGGCGTTTGTTTGTATTATGCTTGACAAGACAATTTACAGCTGAATAAATAGCACATTACTTTTATTTAAGTGTCCTAACTGATAACCTTGGGCGTGGAAAGTTACTTGACCTTCAGTAAAAAGAGACGTTCAAAGATCATTTTTCTCCTGATGCGAGCTAAAAAATCAAGGGTGGCTGATTCAGAAGAATTTTACTGGCACAAATATTCTTCAGAGAGTATTTTATTTTGCGTAGAGATTTACTGCTGCAGGAGACACGTGCTCAGCCTCAAGAAATACGAGGCAAATATTCTGCTCTTCTTTTCCTTGTATAGGGCGGAAAGAACTCAGAAGTGAATAAATGCTAATCTGCAGTGTAGAATAAAGAAATACATAAGAAATGTCAGGAAGCGGAAATAAGGTATTTGAATTGACAAATTTTGCATCAAGTTTTCGAGCCAGTCACATTTATTCACGGAAATTATGGATAATTAATAAAAACGTGAGTGATGATTTTTACTGGAACGGAAATACATTCATAGGTATTATGGGATGTTAAGAATTCGTATTTGTTCATTTTAAGTTGAATTTGAGAGTGCGATTGCGCTGTACATATTTTTGTTTTTTATAGTTACAGAACAAATAGTGTATTTTCAATATATACACAACAGACTGTGAGAAGAAAAATTTTTATTTCGAGGACTCGAGCGATATTAAGAATGAAAAATACTTATTTGTCATTGAATCTCAGTTAATAATGAATTTCGGTCTAATTTCAGTGGGTTCTTGTTTGTTGCATTCAACAGTCAATTTTTTTAGGCTCGTTGCATTCAAGATGACATGTATTCTTCAATAGTTCCTCCAGTGAAGCTCATTCTGCTGTTATGTCTTACAGCCATGACTTGAAACATCAAACTGTCAAGTCTTACAGACATGACTGTACGTTAAGCTCTCATGTCTGACAGCCTACTTAAGACAGTCAGCTCTCATGTCTGACAGCCTACTTAAGACAGTCAGCTGTTATTTCTGACAGCCTACTTAAGACAGTCAGCTGTCATTTCTGACAGCCTATTTAAGACAGTCAGCTCTCATGTCTGACAGCCTACTTAAGACAGTCAGCTCTCATGTCTGACAGCCTACTTAGGACAGTCAGCTCTCATGTCTGACAGCCTACTTAAGACAGTCAGCTCTCATGTCTGACAGCCTACCTATTTCAAGGATTACTGTTCCCTGTGAAGGACATGTTTTCTTTGACGAATGACGGCAAAATGAATGAGTGAATTCAATTTAGTTCTTTATTTAAATTACATTGGCTAGGTTTGTGAAGCGGTTGAATGCCCCAAAAAAACCTCAGACGCTTTGCATGAGTCCTCTTTCTATTTCTCTGACATGAAGATAAGGTATCCTGTACTGCATATTTCTCTAGCGTGAGGACAATGCCTCCTGTTCTCCATATTTCTCTAACTTAACGGTAAATTTCACAAGAATGCGTGAAACGGGCGACAGGATAAAATAATGCATTATTTTAAATTAGACATAACAGATTGTAGAGTGGCTTTGTGAAATAGAAAGGAAAGGAAACACGCATGCATAAAATATTCACTTTTCGTAGGTCATTCAAAATGGGGAATTCATCTTTTACTAAAGAAGGAGCTCGGACATTATTAATGCTTGTGTAGCAAGTATATGTAATAAAATACAAGGAGCTGTAGTGCCTAATGCACTACAGCTCCTTCCTGAAAGGACAGCAAAAGATAAACTGCTGAAAAACGACCTGTTTTTTTTTCTTCTCTCTGCTTGCAGACCCGCCTCTGAGGACCCTAAATCTTGCTCGCTCAAATTTGATTCTCAATTCTCTCATTTCCGCAAGAAATGCCCAATGACATCTTGGAGCGTCTTCCCTCAGTACTAATAAATATCTCAAGAAACATGGAACTGCATTGCAGTTTCTCGCAACGTCGACAGAAAAGTTGTTGAAATGTTAAAAAATGGGAACTGTGAATTATATCGAAAGAATTTAAAATTGATTCAAACTTAATGCAGAAATAATTTGATTTGGGAAGAAGGTAGTAAATGAAGGTCGGGTGAGGTTCTCATAAAAGACAATCAAAGGAATGAATAAATTAAACATATTGGAATAGTATTCGCAAAAGGAACAAGAGACATTCTAGAAAATTACTCAGCTTGAATAACGTATCCTGATGGTGTCTAACAAGATCATACCTTGGTTTATACTTTGAGATATAAAACTCCAAGTCTCTTGGTAATAAGGTCTCAAAGAGATACTTCACGTCTCCGAAATTGTGTACCCAACTCGCACAACTAAGAAAAAATACAAGTAAATCAAACTATGAAATATCAGCTGGTAAATTAACACGGTAAAACGGTAAAAAAATGTTATAGATTATTTTTCTTTTCGCCTATACGTCTCAGTTGGCAGCTGAAGTCTTGCTGTGGTGCATTTTGGCCGAGCTAAATTTCATTCAGCCCGCTCTCCCTCCACCTATCCTAACCACTCACTTTCTTCCGCTTGTTCTCAGCAAAATTCAATTTCTCTTGGTCATTGTTTACTTAATCGTATTGGGAGAATAGTCGGAAAGATTACAAAACACCCAAGTTCTCTTTACGTAAGCTTCATAATTTGTTCGTGTTTTAATTCATATCAGCATTTTTTTTCGATGCGTTTGCATAACATTCGTCAATCTCTTTATTTAATTACACAGAACAAATGTCTTAGGCTTAAATGGATGGATGATATGTCAGTGTTACTGAGGGATAGAGGCGTGGTGAGCAGACTGTTATGCTCTGTGATAACTGAGAAATTTAACGGAGAATTGGAGAGAGTGCATAAAAACTAGTCTACATTTAAGAAAAAATCTGACATCGTGAGCTCTCATCTCACGTTTTCTTTTAAGATTCTCACTGTAGGACAGAGAAAGAAACCAATATATTCTGGCTGGAGTGGTCCAACGTGAGTACAAATTCTGTTGCGTTGGCTTCCAGGCAGAGACAAGTATGGCTGTACGAGTAAATTACAGTAGTAGCGTGAAGTATTTGTCTTCAAAAACCACTGTGGTGCAGAAGTTTTTTGTGTAGTGCGAGGGAATTCGATGGACCAATATCATGCAGCGTGTAACAAGAATAGGTTGAACCAATAAGTCGTTTGGTAAGATAACATGAACCATGAGCATAGAGTAAATATAAATGATGATGTACTAGAAATGAAATACTAGCGTATACGTAGAGTGTGTTTTAGATCAAGGAACGCGCGGAAGTGCTAGAGAGGACTTTGAGTAATGTGTGTGAATATTTGGTTATGAAAGCTGATGAGAGATTGTTCATTTGATTTTTGCACCTGAAGTGATTGCTATACTGTAAATGAATAGAGCAAATTTATTACACTGATGGGGAAATGATGACTAGTAACAAGATACTCGAGATTGCATAATGTGAGGCTGCGATACTCGTTTGCTAATCGCAGAGTATGTTGGTACTTACATCTGCATAATCTCGTTATGAAATTTACTGGAAGTATCGTGATGGACTAATGGGCAAAGTATTGGAACGTGAGCTTGCGACTAAACTGTTAAATGGAGCCCGTTAAATTGGAGGGTCCTGTAAACACTCCACAGAATGTCAAACACAAGCTTGCCCCCTCAACAAATGCTCGAGCAAATTAAAGTTCTTTGAATTTCAAGATTTGAATCATGTTTAATAAAAAATTGAAGTATTGATCTTCGACGCAGGTGAGAGAGCCAGTTTTAATTTATCTATCGGAGTTTTGATGTTTTGTGATGAGCAAGAGCAAGATTTATGTACTGCAAGCTGCTCGTTTGGATTTACAGGGATAAAAATAGTAGCCCAGAATTCAGAGTGAGCTGTTTGTTGAAAAACTGTCAGAGTTTGAAAATATTGAACCCTGTTCAACAAAACTTTGCTTGCTAAACATCCAGATCATTGGGTCATGATGTTCAAATATTTGTTCATAATTGATCAAATTCAATTCTCTGCTGTCATTTGACAATCTAATTTTAAGAATAAATCAGAAAAATGGGGAATTATTGCGCTGATGAGTGAGTTTGACGTTCTGGAGATCAAACAAATTAAATGCTTGATTTTACGTTGGCGAAATTGTTAATCCATCCCTCTACATTTTGAAAATCTTCCTTGTAATGACAAATAAATTTTGCATCTTCGTTTTGGGCTCATCAAAGTTCTTGGAGTTCACAATTTAAGTGTATTTATTTAAAAAAATACGAGTGCAATAGTTTTTCCTTTTAATTAAATACAAAAGTTTTTTATAAAAGACTTAACATACGTTCGTAGTTCTTGGAGTTGATGATTAAATAATTGATTCTTTTGAAAGAATCTGTTACCTTTTTATGATTAAATCTGATAAGTTTGTATACCTTCTTGCATCCCTTGAAAACTGATGGATATCCCGTGAGGTAATTTCCCCACTTTCTTATCGACGATCTTGAAAAAAAAATCCCCAAAGAGATTTTCTGATTCCTCTCGACATCTGAAATATTTCTTATATTATATGAAGTGTGCTGATCCTTCTTTAGATGTTTAATCTCTCGGCAGTTGATGGATAGAGAAGATGTCACATTCAGAGTTGCAGCGTCTTACCCTGAGGACAGGATTTTCTTAAAAAAAGGAAGAAAAAACTTCATTCCATTCAAGTAGAATAGAATAGAATGAGGCTATAGGAACGAACCTTCTGGCCCATTCTTGGGTCGGATAATTACTTCGATAATTATTCGGTTGTTTACCCAAGTCCCACGCCGTATTTCTAGCCGCGTTAACCATGTCGGCAGCGGGATTCGAACCCGGGTCTTTCCGCTCGCAAGCAGATTCGCTCACCAGTCGACCAGTCGCTCACCAGCCGTCATTCGCTCACCAGTCGAGTAGGCATGAAATATACAATGGTTTTTAAATTCTTGACGCTAACATCTTGAGACTTGTGATTATGCTTCCAGCTATAGTGTCCATCCATCTGTGACGTAAGATAGAGGCTCGGAGAAACACGTTATAATGATCTGGAAGTTTGAGGAAATAGTGAGTTCTGATCAAGGCAGTCAGTTAGTTAGCCAGCCTTCCTGAACCCTGCGTCATAAGCAGAGAAAATTCGAGGCCCAAGTGTGGAATCGAACCTGCGTAACCAGAGACTTGACTGCACGAGCACAGATCTCAAACCACTAGCAACTGTGGTAGTTAGAGCATGGAAACGATGTTCAGCCCTTATCATATCTAGCACTTGGACTGCGATTCCAAAATTAGTCCGTACGAATAACACAGTACGTGTACACATATGGCGCACATCGCGGCCAAAGTGTTAAGGAGCATCGCTGTACCCAGCGCTGTCTCACATGACGCTGTCTGTACGTGACACATGGTGGTGAAATGTCACTGCGTTAGTGTCGAGCAAACGAATGCTTAGTTCATGAAGTGGCTTGCTGCTGACAACTGAGTTGTGTGTTCAGATGAGTTATAACATGTCATTTTGAGGAATTTAAGATAGTGCACTTGAATTTTGAATATAGGAATGTCGTGAATTAAAATGTATTGACTTCAACAGTCTAAATCAAATGGCCGTTACAGTTAGGTTCAGATGAAAGAAGTCTCATTCTACTCAATTGCAGACGGTTTGTATAGACAATAATTTACAATCAGAGTCGCAGCTTAGCCCTGACAGTCACTTGTGATCGCCGCTCTTTCATATGATGGTAAAATTTATTTTGATTGAATACAAACAGAATGTAATGAAAAGGCTTTTGAGAGAAATTTATGAGCCAATCCTCATAAAGAATTGAAGCTGCGTGCGCGATTACCTTGAATGAAATTGACTGAAATGGTGAATTAATATTACTCGGCGCTGCTCCATGTACGCAATTGTTAACTGATGATGAGTCAGCGTTCAGTGGACCTCCCAACTCGGACCCTGGCCAGCACAGCTGGAAACTTCTTACTTGTGTGATCTTGGTTGGACTAAGTCATTTGATATGTCAGGAGACAGAGTAATATTTCACGCACACATATGTATACTCTGGAAAAGTTACAAAATTAACACTCTCAGAGAGTTATTTCTAAAAATTCCATGATATGACGCCATTGAAATAGATAATTACATTGTTCAGTCACACTTTGATAACTCGAAATTTATCTGTGGATAGAGTGTAGAAAATGAAACCGACGGACTCAACGAACGTGAATACAAGGCTGTGATGCATATTTTGTGCCTATACTTAGTTTTTTGTCAATCTGTAAAGGCACAAATTGAACAAAATTTCCGTATACGAAATTTTTTCGAGTCCACGGAGCGACGTGGACATTTGTTTGTAAGGAGTGACTGGGAATTCCCTATAAATAAAGTAAAGTTCGTAAATGGGTGTCCTGATGAACATGTCTATATATTGCAAGGCACAAACATCCAAAAACACATCTTGGATTAGCTTACTCTAGACCAGTGGTTCTTAACCTGGGTTCGATCGAACCCCAGGGGTTTGGTGAATCAGTCTCAGGGGTTCGGCGGAGGTCAAGAAACACATCCGACTCATATGATTCGTGATGGCATGCCCTGCTGGCCATCATTAGCTGCAGATGATCACGCTACATCATTTGGCTAATCTGTGCTGCAGGGAATTTGGTGCGCTCAATAGTCGACTTGTGACTGTCGTGATGGTACGTCTTGTGATTTCTTTCCTAAAATTTTAATCCCTTCATACTTACTATGTCGAGCAAAAGAAGAAAGAGGTCGGATGAATATGTACAATATGGATTCACATGTAAGCGGAACGTGATGGGAGTCAGCGTCCTAACTGCATGATTTGCAACGCCAAGTTGAGCAATTCTAGTCTATCACCGGAAAAACTAAGTAAACACTTCCTTAAGCTGCATTGAGATGAAAAATACAAGAACACAACGCTTATTGAATTCAAGGTGAAGAGAGCCAGATTCGATGAAAAGGCCACTCTGCCTGTTCTCGGCTTTGTACCCATCTACAAATCAATCCTCACAGCATCGTACGAAGTTGCTTACCTGATCGCAAAGCAGGGCAAACCACTTACCATTGGTGAAACACTCGTAAAACCAGCTGTGTTGACGATGGCGAATACCATGCTGGAAGGAGACTGAAGTAAAGTTATCCCAAATTCCTCTTTCAAATGACACCATCGGCGACAGAATAGAGGACATGAGCAAAGACATCTTGGCTCAAGTAGTTGCAGATCTGATCTGATATTTTGGTGGTCAAAATTCAGCCTTCAACTCGAGACCACAGACGTTTCCAATCTAAGCCAGCTTGCCGTATTAGTGCGCGATGTGAAAGACAACGTGATAAATGAAGATTTTTTATTTTGTAAGCCTCTTACAACAACAACTAAGGCAGCCGAAGTGAAGAAACCTGTGGATAACTTTTTCAAAGACGAGTCTTTCGTGGGATATGGTTTCTGCAGTTTGTTCGGACAGAGTTCCAGTCACGCTGGGAAGAAAGTCTTGTTTTGGTGCGTTAGTGAAAACCGATGCACCACCCATCATTGTTACGCATTGTATTCTGCACAGGCATGCGTTGGCAACAAAAACGTTGCCTCCAAAACTGGCAGAAGTATTAAAAATAGTGGACTGCGTGAACTATATGCAAAGTAGTGCTCTGAGGCCCCGCATCTTCAGTAAGCTGTATAGAGAAATGGGCTCTGAATTCGAGGTACTTCTGTACTATTCTAACATTCGGTGGTTATCCCGAGGACAGGTGCTGAATCGCGGTTTTGCCGTGCGTGTGGAATTAGCCCTGTTTTTGCAAGAGCACCAACATTGTTTTGCAGATTGCTTAAAAAATTCTGAGTTTATTCTCATTTTAGTGCACTTGGTTGATATCTTTGCAGCTCTCAATCATCTCAATCACAAGATGCAGGGCAGTGGATTCAACATCATCGAAGCGGAGGAAAATCTGAAGGTTTTTCAAAAAAAAGCTACCGTTATGGAAATGACGAACAGAGAACAATAACTTCGCAAACTTTCTCCAGCTGGACGACTGTGTAAGATCGAAGATGTATCTGGAATCGGAGACATTTCTGTACCCGCGGAACTGAAGCAAGCAATTGCTACGTACTTAGATGGGCTTGTAAAGTCTCTCGACGGATACTACCCTACAAGAGAGTCATATCCAGCATGGGTGAGACATCCGTTCACGTTTAGTGTTGAGACAACAGATGTCAATGATGAATACCTCGATGAAATCTTTGAAATTTAGCATAGCCAGGTTTAACAGCAACTGTTCAGAGCAACGTTTTCAACGTTTTGGTGTCAACAAATGGTAACGTACCCTGTTATTGCTAAGAAAGCTCTACAGATTTTCATACCGTTTGTTACAACACATCTTTGCGAGCAATCGTTTTCGAGGATGCTGGACATAAAAACGAAGAAAAGGAACAGACTTTGTTGCGAAAATGACATGAGAGTGGTACTTGCCAAGGTGAAGCCACGCATTTCTGAACTGGTCCCTGGAAGGCAACAGCAGAAGTCACACCGATTTGCAGCAAATATTCATATTTTTTGAGTGAATATCATGTTTTGATGATTTTGTTCTTTGAACACAGTGATGTTGTTGCACGGTTCAATTTGTGCACCACTAAAATATATACCTATGTTTTGAATTTGAAACAATCATATTTTTTTTCTAATTAAGAAGGGTTCGGTGAATGCGCATATGAAACTCGTGGGGTTCGGTACCTCCAACAGGGTTAAGAACCACTGGTCTAGACACTAGAGGTGCAGTTCGTTCTTTTATTTGTGAAACTAATACCTTCGACAATACTTGTTGTTTAAGATTTATTTTATGAAATGGTCAATCATGTACATAGAAAACAAATTCAGGTTAGGTAGAGGTAAGAATTGATTACCCCAGCCCCTTTAATATTGGGACAAACCTGGGTCGACTCTGAAAGCCAACATTTGGTGGCTGTTTGTTTGAAAAACAAGAAATTCGGAATATGAGGTTGTGTGTGTCTGTTGTTTAAAATGTTACTGCTTATTGTGTATCAAATGGATAGAGTTTCAGACGTAAAAATTCATTCATTAAGTAGAAATCATTAACAGATAACAGAGACGCCTGTTGAGTGAGCTCAACCAATAGCAACATCGTGTTCGGGACGGTGGCAAGGTTCTGTGACTCAATCTACGGAGATTGTACGTAACATTTTGATGCTGAGTTACAGATTTTAATATACGTTCCCTAAAAGCTACAATACCTTTTAAAAGAGCTTCAGAAAAATGGTATTAGTTGAAACTTTCAATAAATCAATAAATTCAATAAATTCGTTTGTTGAAAATCAACAAACGAATTAAAATGTGAAGTATTTTAAAAATTTTCCATCGTGGAGTTATTCAACAAGCTTTCGTAATGAGAAAAGGATTTCGTATCCTTGGAGAAAACTGCTTTTATTTGACGTTATCCAAAACTTGAATGGATTATTTCAGGACAACCAGTGTCTCCGCATCAAAATCCTCGGGGATTGCTACTACTGCGTCTCTGGACTGCCTGTGTCACGCCCTAACCACGCCATCAACTGCGTCAGGATGGGTCTCGAGATGATCAAGGCGATCAGGTGAGAAGATCAGTGTGATCAGGGGAGGCGATCAGTGTGATCAGGAGAGGAGATCAGTGTGATCAGGTGAGGAAATAGGTGTGATCAGGTGAGGAGATCGGTGTGATCAGGCGAGAAGATCGGTGTGATCAAGTGAGACGTTCGATGGGGTTAAGCGAGAGGGTCATTGTGTAGAAGATCATTTAAATTATTAAGTGTTACGTATGAATACTGGCTACATAATAAAAAATGTAAGTGGCAGTAACGTGATGACAATGATTGATGTGGTCAAGTGAGCAGGCAGACGTACTGATAAATGGAGTCAAGGCTATAAAGTACAAACATTAATGACGAACCAGTATGAGTGGTATAATATTAAAGATGATGGCCGTTATGCTGTAGCTTGTCCAGAATTCCTATGATGGTCAGAAATAAAATATTTGTACATATAAATTATGTAAATGAGTTTTGTTGCTATAAACTTTCTATCCTGGATTGATCATCAAAGTTCTTGTGAGAACGGTAGGATGCTGCGCAAACTGGCCAGCAGGAGATGCTGACGGTGACCGATACAAAAACTTCACTTATCATTTATTTCGATAATTTGCACACTACGTACAGTGTCTCTGATAATTTATCGACGCATAAAGTGTTGAAAATTATATTGTTAGATTATGGCATTAGAAGTAAAATTAAATGGAATTTTATGATACGTATGCGATGTAAAATAAGATAAAAACGAACAGAAAATGTGGTGAAAATGATGTTCAATTTGAGATTAAAATTACGAGTTAATTTGATAGAAAAACTGAGCAAGAACCTGAGCTGGGAGTTGATGGCACTGCAGAAATGAAGTTACGAGAGAATGAGTTAAGAGAGAGAGACTAATTTGAAGAAGTTTATGTTCGGTCCAAGCTTCTACATGAGAAATCCCGAGTTCAGTGACGGTCAGGTTGTAGCTTGTGTGCTGTACAGCAGCAGTTG